>LPNX010007584.1:32433-70661 GCA_001517045.1 Pseudotsuga menziesii | reverse complement strand
GAAGGCTTGCAAAGGCTTAAGAATATTAAGACTTCCACGATCCATGATCTGCACAGCAAAAAGTGGAAAGAGGAAAATAAAAGTCAAGAGTGTTAAGACTTTTACGATCCATGATCTGCACAATGGAAAGTAGAACGAGGAAAGAAAAATTAATTCTTAAGATTATTAATACTTCCATGATCCCCAATCCACACAATGGAAAGAGGAAAGAGGAAAAGAAAATTTAATAATGTTAATACTTCTGCACAGAAGAAAGCGAAAATCGGAAAAGAAAAGTTAAGTCTCACGAATGTTAAGACTTCTGCAATCGGCAATCCGCATAGTGAAAAGCTGAAAGCAGAAAGAAAAGTTAATTAATAAGAGTATTACGACTTCCGCAATCCACGATCCGCACAGTGGAAAGTGGAAAGCGTAAAATAAAAGTTGAGACCATTAATTTTCCCACGATCCACATAGCGGAAAGAAAAAGACGGAAGGTGGAAGGCAGAGATGCAAATAAACGACTTTATCATTTTTCTATTTTTCAACTTTGGAGTTCCGCAGTGGAGAGGTGAAAGGAGAAAGGAAAAAATTGTTGAAGTTAAGATATTGAAAATTTGTTTTTACGACTTCCAAGTTCCGCAGCAGAAGGGCTGAAGGAGGAAAGCGGAAGGGAGCCGAAATATCTAAGGAAAAGTTGGTTTTCCAACTTCCGAGTTCCCTAGCGGAAGGGTGGATGGTGGAAAGAACAAAAGAGCAGAAATTTTTAAGGAAATGTTGGTTTTCCTACTTCCAAGTTTTGCAAGGGAAGGGTGGAAGGAGGAAAGTGAAAACGAAGCCGAAAGCTCTAAATAAAAGTTTGTTTCTAACTTCTGAGTTCCATATCGGAGAGGCAGAAGGTGCAAGTCGAAAAACCAGTTATAGTGTGGAAACAACTTTCTAACTCCTTAAGTGGTAGCCTATATGAAAAGTTAACGTTGTTTACTATTTTAGCCTAAGGTTGATTGGTTATGAAAGGATATAGCTGAATACATGTGAAAGAATTTTATGTTTGCAAAAAAAAAATTATATATGCATTTTTATAGGTTATTTGGGGATGTTACATATGGTATCAGAGCTTCAAGTTCAACCCTGTTGCCTTTTGGGGAAGATCTAGTTTCGTTTCACTATGAAAATTTTTGTTGTAAATATTTTTGTTGGAATGTTTGTGTATAAATGAGAATTGTTCTGTAATAGGATACAGTGATAGCCTCACAAAATGAATAGGAGTACGCACCTGAAGAAGGTACTCTAGAAACTCACCTAAAGCAAGCAGAACCAAAGCATTCGAAATCTATCTAGGTACTTGAAACCGTGAAGAACTTGATAGTGGAATTACAAAGCTTCATGGTAGTAAATGAAGAGTTGAAAAGGGCTGAAGAAAAACAACAGGATCTCAATGAAATATTATTGCAAAGCTTGCAGGAGAGGAACAATGGAGAAAAACAACCCGCAAAAGAAGAGAGGGATGCAGAAGTTGGGAACAATGCCAAAAGAAACGGAAGTTCCTCCTAGTAAACTCAAAAATATGGAAATAAAGCTCGGTAAGAGAAAAGTGGACCACATAGAAGGAGAATTCAAGAAAATTAAACCCACCAATTTTGATGGGGAATAAAGGACCGAAGAAGAAGCGGAAGCTTGGTTGTTGGAAATTAAAAAGTACTCTCAGATATAACTACTCCATCAACATGAAAGTAAGGATGGAAATTTACAACCTAAAGGGAAAGGCCATAATTTTGTGGAAAGACCTAAAGATCTCCCATTGATTAAAGGAGAAGAACCTGGAATAGTCATAGTTAAAGAAACTCTTCAAGAAACATTATTTGTCAAAAATCTATTATGAATGAAAGACCAAGTAATTTTATAAATTGAAACTTGGTCAGATGACCATGGATGATCTCATCAATAAATTTCTAGATATGCTATGGTTCATGTCGTACATTAAATATGAAAAGGTAAAAATCTAGTGATTATTAAGCTTCCTTCCACAGTCTTACAAAGATTAGATTGAATTTGATAACCCCAAGATGCTGGATGAAGTGTTAAGAAAACCAAGACTATGCTTTGAGAAGTATAAACAAAGGAATGACATCTCCAAAACCTGGAAGGACAAGAGGAAAGAAAATTTCAATCAGCGGAAGAAGGGCTTCCAACCACCACCCTTCAAGAACATGCCAAGGAATCCTCAAGGAAGTTCCTACAACAAAAATTGCAGTTTTGGCATACGGACAATAAACCTGTGCAACTTGGACCAAAAGGGACTGCTAGAACCCCTAAATAACCTCTGAAGTGTTGGGAATGCGAAGGTACCCATGTACGAAGGAACTCCCCACTCCTTGGTGAGTCAACAAGACTATACACAACCTGCAAGAAGCTTCCACCGTGGGAGAAATTGGCAAGATGTTCCACCAGGTCAATGCACCTCTTGAATATTAATGATAAGATCATCAATATGCAATCATTGAGATTGAAAATTCTATTTCTAACTGAGATCTCTCTATACTAATTGCTCCAGGAGCTACTTTAAGCGACATCACTCCTAAAATAATGTAGAATTGTCATCTCACCAAGGTAAGCCATGCAAAGCCTTGGTCAGTCCAACTAGCCATTGGAGCAAAAAGGAAGGTAACTGAGTTTATTGCTAATTGTGAAATCTCAATACAGGATCATGCAACTAGGATCAATTTGAATTTTTTTCCTCTATGGTAATATGATATGATTATTGGCATGGACTAGTTAAAAAAGTATAAAGTAGTATTAAATTTCTTTGATAAAATATTTACTTATGTTGCCAAAGATAAAACTGTTAGGAAGGTAAATGGTTTTAGTAAGCCTATTTCCTTAAGGTAGATATCTTCCTTTGCAATTAAGGAACTATTATAGGAAGGGTTGTAAGCTCTATGTGGTAAAATTTGTTTACCTACTCCTTAATGAAAACCCAACATCTGTA
The DNA here is from genome assembly GCA_001517045.1 of Pseudotsuga menziesii. Taxonomy (NCBI): domain Eukaryota; kingdom Viridiplantae; phylum Streptophyta; class Pinopsida; order Pinales; family Pinaceae; genus Pseudotsuga; species Pseudotsuga menziesii. Next base: position 67,693 of record LPNX010007584.1, on the reverse strand, counting down.
AGGGACCACCCGGTGTTGAATGAATTCATGGATTGTTCCCAGAAGAGATACATGGACTGCCCCCTCAAAGAGAAATAGATTTATCCATTGAAATCATACCTGGGTCTTCCCCAGCATCCAAAGTACCTTATCGAATGAGTACCCCTAAGTTAACTGAATTAAAAATCGAGTTACAAAAACTATTAGATAAGGGTTATATCAGGCCTAGTGTATCTCCTTAGGGAGCCCTAGTTTTATTTGTCAAGAAGAAGGATGAGAATCTAAGACTGTACATTGACTACAGAAAACTAAATAAAGTGACCATAAAATCAAGTATCCTCTGATGTGAATTAATGATCTATTCAATCAAGTAGGGGGATAAAAAGTCTTCTCCAAGTTGGATTTGAGATCTGGTTACCACCAGATCAAGATTTAGGAAGAAGATGTTAACAAAACAACCTTTAGAACCTGATATGGGAATTATGATTTCATAGTAATTCCTTTTGGCTTAACCAATGCCCCTGCCACATTTATGTGTCTGATGAATAACATCTTTAATAGTATTTGGATCAGTTCGTGTTAATTTTCATTAACGATATCCTGCTCTACTCAAGGACAAAAGAAGAACATCAACAACACTTGAGAATTGTGTTGCATACCCTAAGAGACCACCAAATGTCCGTTAAGTTCGAGAAATGTGAATTCTTCAAGAAAAAAATTCAATACCTAGTACATGTCATCTCTAAAAAAGGGATTGCAGTAGATCCACCAAAGATAAAAGCAATTTTGGAATGTCATGTGCCTAAGGATGTCACTGACATTCAATCTTTCATGGGACTCACTAGGTACTATCGGAGGTTCATTCAAGAGTTCTCAAAGATAGCCTATCCTATTAATTCCTTACAAAGGAAGGGGGTAAAGTTTATATGGTCTGAAAAGTGTTAGGAGAGCTTTGAAAATATAAAAAGGTTGTTAACCATGGCCCTGATCTTGAAGGTGGATGACCCTTATAAAGACTACACAGTATGTACCGATGCTAGCAAGGAGGGATTGGGGGGGAACTATCTCAAGAAGGGAATGTGGTATGTTACGAATCTCGCAAGTTGAAGGATCATGAATGAAACTATGAAGTGCATGGTCTAGAATTGGCAATTATAGTGCATACCTTAAAGATGTGGCGTCACTACCTATTACGGAAAAAGTTCCTTTTATTGACAGATAACACCTCTGTAAAGAATCTGTTTACTCAGTTTGGTCTCAATGCCATACAAGCTCGATGGATGGCCTTCTTAAGTGAATTTGAATTTGAAGTGAAGCACATCAAAGGTAAGGAAAATAAAGTGGCTGATGCACTTAGAGGAAGAAATCACGAAGTGTATGAGATCACCGTGAGTCAAACAGAAGGTAATCTGTTAAGAAGAATAAAAATGGCTAGCATCCAAGATGTTGAATATGGGAACCTGCTAAATAAGCTGCTAACAGAAGAGGTAAAGTTGGATGGCACATAATTCAAAGTAGACCAAAAAGGATTAATTTGGTATAAAAGAAGGATATACATGCCTAATCTTGCAGATTTAAAACTGCTTATTTTGAATGAAATGCACAAACCTCTGTATGCAGGACACCCTGGTTACCAAAAGACGATAACATCCCCCAGGAAGCAATTCTTTTGGCCTAATTTGAAGGCGTGTCTAGTTGATTACTTGTCTAAATGTTTGGAATGTCAACAGGTGAAGGCTGAATACCAACATCCAATAGGTTTCTTACAACCCTTACCAATTCCTGAATGGAAATGGGAGGTAATATCTTTGTATTTTATCACAGATTTGACTTTGACTAAAAAACAACATGATTCAACTATGGTTGTATTTGATCAATTAAGCAATTCTTCTCATTTTATACTTGTGAAAATCGAATTACAAGGCTGTCAATGTTGTAGAAATATTCCTGAAGGAGATATTTCGAATTCATGGAGTGCCAAAGATGGTAATTTCTGACAGGGATGTCAAGTTTACATCAAACTTTTGGAGTTCATTGTTTGCAGGGTTGGAAACCAAGATAAAATTTATCACTAGCTATCACCCTGAAATAGATGGGAAAACAGAACAAACAAACCAAGTCATTGAGGACATGTTAAGGATGTAGGTCATAGAGAGACCCACCAAGAGGGAAGACTAACTGCATCTGGCAGAATTTGCATGGAATAATGGCTATTAGGCCTCTTCTAAGATGAGTCGATGTGAAATCTTGTATGGAGGGAAGTGTACTACCCCCGTTAGTTGGGATAGCCCTGTGAACCATTTGATGACAGGACCTAAAATCTTGCAAGACAAGGAAGAAATTGTTCAGGAAGAGCAGAAGAATCTGAAGGTGGCACAGGATCACTAAAAGAGTTATAACCGAGTCATCGCTCGGGTTATGGTTCAATCGAAGCACTTTATCCCGGAGGAGGCCGCGACATGGGAATTTGAAGATGCCTTGCGAAAGAAGTACCCAGGTATGTTTCCAGAAATTATAGAAGATGAATGAGAACAATGTAGACAGTGTTACATTAAGGGGGAAAGGATGTAATATCCTTCAATTTTGTAATAATTTTTGAAATACTATTTTATTTTTGTTTTGTTTGAATGTGATTGGAATACCTGGAATATGCCAATACATCCTTTAAGGAAAAATGTAACTAAAAATTTATGCTTGTAATAAAAATCTGAATGATAGGCACAACCATGTTGAATAAGGAAACTATGCATGTGAGAGTGGGGGATGTGAAGGGTCACTCTCAGCAAATTGCACCAAGCGTGGTGTTATCTCCAAAAATAATTTATTTTGATAGTATGAAGAACTTAACTCATGCAACGAAGGATATGAATATCACTGACAGTTTGAAAGCCTCTGTTTTTATTTTAAATGAAAATTTTTACAAGTTGTACCTTCCGGTGGCTTAGGCAAGGACTATCATAGCTCATTAGCCACCGAAAAGCTATGTTTTGGCGGCTAAACAGTTGAATGCGGGCCAAAGGCAAACCAATGAAAGCGGTCTGAGCAAGTAGAGTCAAAATAATACTTTCGGTGGCTTAGGCGAGACTACAGAAACTCGTTAGCCACCGAAAGGGGGCGCTTTCTGCAAAATGGAAAGAGAGATAAAAAGTGGTTTAAACCACCGAAAGAGAGGGGCAAGCAACACCGGGAAAGATACATTTGATGGCTTAGGCAAGGATCAGAACATCTCATTAGCCACCGAAAGCTGGAAGATAAATAACGGGTGGAGAACCCTTTCAGCGGTTTAGGCATGTTGCTAAATCTTTTCACTACATTCGGTGGCTTAGGCAAGGATTAGAACATCTCATTAGCCACCGAAAGCTGGAAGATAAATAACGGGTGGAGAACCCTTTCAGTGGTTTAGGCGTGTTGCTAAATCTTTTGACTGCCATCGAAACATTTTTTAATAGCGATCGAAGGTTTAGTCCTCTACGACGCCGACATTTCGGAGGTATAGTCCTCTATGTCATTGCCACTACAAAGAGTCTAGTGGTTTGAAGTTCCAACGCACTAGTGGATTGAGGTTGAAATCGCCGATCATTAGTGATTTGAGGTTCCAATCGCCGACGCATTAGTGGTTAGTCTTCCTAATCACCGATGCTTAACCGTCGTGATGTTAGTAGTTTGGATCGCCGACACTACGGCGGCGTTCAGGTTTGAGGTTCTGAAGACAAGTATAACTAAGACAGACCAGCAGTGATGCACAAAAAGCTACATCAGGTATTTTAAGAAATCTTTCTGCTACTATTTCTTCTGCTGAAATTCTTAATTCTCAAAAAAATTTAGATACATCATAAAAATCTAGGGTTTGGGCATCTTCAAGCACTGTTGCTTGTGAATATCCAATCCCTAACGACTCCACTGGGATAAGTATACCACCACCTTCTCAGCAAGTATCTGCATCAGTGCTGCCTCCCACAACCCTGTCCATACCCATTTCCAATATGGTTTCCCCTCAATTGACCCAGATGGAAAGGATCCTGGTAGCTAGGTATGCACCCCTAATTTTTCCAAATCCTCTCGCAGCCGCTTCCTACTAGGGATTATCTCAAGTATATGCCTAAGTTTACAAGGGAAGGGGATTTCACTGCTGAAGAACATCTAAAGGCCTTTTTCATCTATGCTGAAAATATTAACATAGAACAAGAAGATGTATGGACTAGGGTTTTTGTGCAAAGCCTAGATTACCAGGCTAGGAAGTGGTTTAAGGAACTTCCTGCTGGATCAGTGGTAGGCATAGAGGCCCTAGATGACATTTTCCTAAAGCATTGGGGAGAAAGGAGAGACCACCTCTACTATATAACAGAATTCAGCAACCTGAAAAGAGAAAATGGGGAGTCTGTCTCCAACTTTACCAAGAGATTCAACAATATGTACAGCAAGATACCTACTAAAATTAATCCCACTGATACCTCAGCTAGGATAACTAATGCAAATTACTTTGACTCTAACTTCTGCCTACTTCTCAGAGAAAGGAGGTTTTCCTCCTTATCACTCATGCAGGATGCTTCCCTAGAGTTATAGTTAAACATTCTGGAATCTCAAAAGTTCAAAGGGAAGATAGACAGGAAGAAGCAGCTAGTAGAACCTAGTGGGGCTTCTGCATCAAAGGACAAGATTGACAAAATGACCAAATTGTTAGATAACCTGACTGCTGAAATGTCTAAATTGAAGGAACAAGGACATCCACCTATGAGGGGTAAAGGGACAAGTGACTTTGCTCTTTGAAACCCTAATTTTGTTCCTTATAAAAGAGGAAACCCCCCAGTTCAGATTCTCAAAAGCGAGAGGAACCAAGGGGAAGATCAGAGGTTAAGAGCTCCATTTCAAAATGTTGTATCAGAAGAAGAGCCAAAATTCATTGAAGAAGAAGGAGAAGCTAAAGACAACATCCACTGCATGGAGGATGAGGTGGATTGTTCTTTTCTAACATAGGCAAAATATGAGGAAGCCCTAATTGATGAGCAGATCATTGAAGAGGTTGTCTATCAGGATGATGGTCAGGGAGGTTACAATGTGAGGTCTAAGATGGTTGCTCCTCTCAAGAAAAATGTTGTACCTGTCAAGCATCCTGCTGCACCAGCTAGAAAGGTTGTTGTTTTACCAAAGAAGGTGGTTATCACATCCAAAGAATTGCAGAAACCAACACCTTCAGCCACACCTGATCAAGTCCAACTCAAACCTATAGCCCATGAGGTAATATTTCCAGATAGGTTGCATTATTCTTTCAACCTTGAGTCTGAAATTCAAAAATTGAAAATCCCTTTCCCTTTAATTGAGCTAATGAAGAATGATGCATTCAAGTCCTCCATTCTGAATTCCCTTCAACCCAAGGTGCAAATTGACACTGACTTTATGAAACTGCAATATCAAAAACCTGTTGTAACCTTGGGCCCCATGATCGAATACCTAAAGGACTCATGTCCACCATTCTACATATCCTTGAATATCCATGATAAAATCCTTAATAACTATCTGTTGGATTTAGGGGCCTCTCATAACCTAATGCCAAAGGCTATGATGGATGAGCTTGGCCTCAGCATCACCAAGCCCTACCATGATTTATTCTCCTTCAACTCCAGGAAGGTCAAGTGCTTGGGCCTCATCAAATACCTTGTTGTGAACCTGACTCAGCTATCTTCGAAAAGCTTCATGATGGACATTGTAGTGGCTGATATCCCTCCAAAATTTGGCCTCCTGTTGTCTCGTTCATGGAGCAAAAGACTAGGTGGCAGCCTTCAGATGGATCTCACATATGCCACCATTCCCATGTTTGGAGGAGAGACTAAGAGGCTGTACAGGGAAAATCAGCTAGCATACATTATAAGCAAGGAGAGCAACTCAGTGAATCACCCCATCTATGCAGTGGACACTGATTTTGGGTCTTGCATTTTTCAAATAGACAATTCTCAGCAGATATTAGTCCAGCTCACTAAGCCCACCTGTCAGCAGTCCAAAGAAGTAACCACAGCAATATAGACCATGTATTTTGATGGGGCTAGCACTCAAATCTTAGCAGGTGCAGGTGTAGTATTGATCTCCCCATCTAAGGAAAACATCCACCTGTCTTATAAGCTTGATTTTAAAACCACTAACAACATAGCAGAATATGAAGCCTTACTGCTAGGAGTTAAAGCTACCAAGGATATGGGTATCATGTGCATGAAGATTTTTGGAGATGCAGACCTCATCATACAGCAGGTCAACAACACTTTTTAGACAAAAAATATCAGACTGAAGGCCTACCGGGATGAGGTATGAAAACTCAAATACTCCTTTATGTTTTTTGAACTGTCATATATTCCTAGGGCTTTGAATCACCTTGCTAATTCACTGGATGTCTCTGCAAGTTTGTTTGTTCCTCCCTTACTCCCTAAGCTCAGCTATGATGTTTAGGTCAAGTACAGACCCTCTCTTCCAGATAATGTAAAATTTTGGAGGGTGTTTGAGAATGATGATGATCTTAGTAAATTCCTTCAGTTAGTAGATGAATTTTCTGACATACACATAGACCAGGAAAAACTAAACATTGAGGAATCCAAATAGCTCAAGTTAAAAGATAAAGTGGCTTATCAGAACATTGTCCAATTTCCCTGCAACTACATACCCCAAGGTCTAGTACCACTGGAAGAACTATTTGATCACAATGATATCCCTCTCAATCCTGCCAAAAAGGAGCTAGATCCTTCTTTCCAAGAGCAAAACATAGGCAGCCAAAGCCATGCAAAACTAATAAATTTGTCCACTGGGTTGACTGCTGGTCAGAGATCTAAATTTTGCAGCCTGATAAAAGAGTTTGCTGATGTTTTTTCATGGCAGTATAGTGACCTAAAAACTTATGACACCAATATCATCCAGCACGGGATTCCTTTGGAGAAGGACGCCATTCCTTTCAAACAGAAGCTGAGACCCATCAACCCTCTCCTATTACCAGTGATTAAAAAAGATATCCACAAGCTCCTCAAGGCCAAGATCATAATCCCCCTCACGTATTCCAAGTGGATTGCAAACCTAGTAGTGGTAAGAAAGAAAAATGGAGAAATCAGGTTGTGTGTGGATTTTAGAAACCTGAACAAGTGCTCCAAGAAAGACCACTATCCGCTGCGCAAGTGGAACACCTACTGTAGAAAGTCTCAGGAGCTAGGGTTATGTCCTTCCTTGATGGCTTCTCTGGATGCAACCAAGTTGATATGCACCCAGATGACCAAGAGAATACTGCCTTTACCACCCCCTGGGGCACCTTCATGTACGCTAAAATGCCATTTGGGCTAATGAATGTCGGGACTACTTTTCAGAGAGCCATGGACCTAGCTTTTGTAGGGCTAAAAGATAAGTTTCTGCTGATATATTTGGATGATCTAACAGTTTACTCTCACAGCCATCATGACCACTTGCAGCATTTAAATAAGGTGTTTATGAAGTGTAGAAGGTATGGAATATCACTGAACCCCAAGAAGTCCCAGTTTGCACTCAATGAAGGAAAGCTCCTAGACCACATAGTCTCAGCTGAAGGTGTAAATATCGATCCGATGAGGGTGGAAGCAATCCAAAAGCTGTCAATACCAAGGTCAAAAAGAGACATTCAGTCCTTTTTAGGCAAGATAAACTTTGTCAGAAGGTTCATTCCAAATTTCTCTGAGTTGGTAAAGCATATAACAGTCATGCTGAAAAAAGATGCAGAAATAAAGTGGACTGACTAGGAAAGAAATTCTTTTGAAGACATTAAGAAGGCTATCATGGAGTCCCCAACCCTAATTAGTCCTGACTACACCAAGAGCTTTTACATGTTCTCTTTTTCATCCTATGACACCGTGGCAGCTATACTATTACAAAAGAATGATGAGGGTATTGATCATCCAATTGCATTCTTCTGCAAAACCATGAGAGATGTTGAGCTGAAGTATGACCCAATTGAGAAACAGGCTTATGCTCTCATAAAACCTTTGAAGACTTTCAGAATCTACATTCTCCATGCAAAGGTCATTGCATATGTCCCTTCAGTTGTTGTGAAGGATGTTTTGACTCAGCCTGGCATTCATGGGAAGAGAGCTAAGTGGATTTCCAAACTCATTGAGTTTGATATAGAGGTGAAACTCACCAAACTGGTAAAGGAACTAGGTCTGGCCAAACTCATGGCCAAAGAAAACTATGAAATGATGGGAATAAATTTCACACGTGTCAAATCAGCAAAGGTTCAGACCATAGTAGCAGCAGAAACAGAAGTAAATCTAGATCAGAATGGCATTCCATCAGTAGCTGAAAACATATCTTCATGTCAGTGGTACTCACGTATCATTCAATTTTTTCAAAAATTAGAAATTTCCCTTGATCTCACTCCTAACCAAGCACGAGCTCTTAAGTTGAAATCTATTAAGTTTCACATAATTGATAAACTGTTGTACTGGAGAGATCAGTCTGGAATTTTGCTAAGGTGTCTAGATAACGAGGAAGTAGAGTAGGTCATGCATCATTTTCATTTCAGCACATGTGGAGGCCACCACTATTGGAAAACCACAGCCCACAAGATCTTGAGAGCAGGATACTATTGGACAGTCCTATTTGCTGATGTATGCACTTTTGTAAGGGCCTGTGACCAATGCCAAATATTTATAGGGAAGCAGCAAGTCAAGTCCTTGACCCTTAGGCCTATTGTGGTGAATGGGCCTTTCCAGCAATGGGTTCTGGATTTCATAGGTGAGATAAATCCATCTTCCAGTGGATAGAATAAATGGATCTTAGTAGCCACTAACTACTTTACTAAATGGATAGAAGCAGTACCCACCAGGAATGCCACTCATCAAGTCATCATGAGATTTTTATATGAGAATATCTTTAGTAGGTTTGGCTGCCCAGTAAGGTTAGTAACAGATAATGCACCAGCTTTCAAGGCCGGGGCCTTAGTTGAAATGTGTGAATCAATGGGTATTCAACTAGTGCACTGCACATCCTATTATCCCCAAGGAAATGACCTGGCTGATTCATCCAACAAAATCTTAGTCAAAATCATCAGGAAACAACTAGAGACAAATCAGAAAAGCTGGGATTCAAAGCTTAAGTTTTCCTTATGGGATGATATGGTAACAGACAAAAGATCCATAGGGATTTCTCCATTCAAGCTAGTTTATGGCACTGAGGCCATTTTTCCTATCCAGCTCACCCTTACAGTGGAAAAGTTATTTCAAGAAGAGGAAGATGAACCAAATGATATGGTGAGAAGGATGATGGATTTGGTGGAGTTACAGCAAATAAGGGAGCAAGTTGTAGGAAAATCAGAAGCTCACCAACAGAGGATAAAGTGCATGTTTGACAAAAGAGTAAAAGTAGACAACTTCTAGGTGGGAGATTGGGTCCTCAAGTGGGATGCCGCCAAACAGGACAAGGGAAAACATGGAAAATTCAACTCTTTGTGGATTGGCCCTTTTGTGATAGCCCAGGTACATAAGAATAACACCTTCAAATTGTAGAATCTGGAAGGTGAAGAGGTAATTGATTGCCCAGTAAATGGGTAGTTCTTGAAACTCTATTTCATTTGAGGCTTTGAGGCCTTATTGTAAATTAGTAGATAGTAGGTTGTTTTGCTTTTGGAATAAACTCCATGCCCAATGGAATGGTAAAAGATAGTGTTAAGTTACTTAGTTTCTTTTAGGGAAAGGCATTTTGGTATGGGTTCTTGGGACCTCGCTAGGAGGTTCCCATCCCCAAGTAGGAGCCAGATGTTATCTCCCAAAATAATTTATTTTGATAGTATGAAGAATTTAACTCATGCAACAAAGGATATGAATGTCACTGACAGTTTGAAAGCCTCTGTTTTTATTTTAAATGAAATTTTTTACAAGTTGTAGCTTCTGGTGGCTTAGGAGAGGACTATCATAACTCATTAGCCATCGAAAAGCTATGTTTCGGTGGCTAAATAGTTGAATTTAGGCCAAAGGAAAACCACCGAAAGTGGTCTGAGCAAGCAGAGTCAAAATAATACTTTCAGTGGCTTAGGAGAGACTACAGAAACTCATTAGCCACCGAAAGGGGGCACTTTCGGCAGACTGGAAAGAGAGATAAAAAGGGGTTTAAACCACCAAAATCGAGTGGCAAGCAGCACCGAGAAAGATACATTTAGTGGCTTAGGCGAGGATTAAAACATCTCATTAGCCACCGAAAGCTGGAAGATAAATAACAAGTGGAGAACCCTTTCAACGGTTTAGGCGTATTGCTAAATATTTTGACTACCATCGGAACATTTTTTAACAGCGGTCGGAGATTTAGTCCTCTACAATGCTAACATTTCGAAGGTTTAGTCCTCTATGTCACCACCACTATGAAGAGTCTAGTGGTTTGAAGTTCCAACGCACTAGTGGCTTGAGGTTCTAATCGTCGATCATTAGTGGTTTGAGGTTCCGATCGCTGACGCATTAGTGGTTAGTCTTCCCGATCGTCGATGCTTAACCATCATGACGTTAGTGGTTTGGATCGCAGACACTATGGCAGCGTTCAAGTTTGAGGTTTCGATGTTTCAAAGGTTAGAGATTTTGATCACCGACAGGTTAGTGGTTAGTCTTCCCGACCTCTAATGCTTAACTGTCGCAACGTTAGTGATTTGAACTGTCGACACTGCAGCAGCGCTCAGGGTTAAAGTTCTAATGGTTTAGTGGTTAGAGGTTTCGATCACCGACAGGTTAGTGGTTAGTCTTCTCGACCTCCGATGCTTAACCATCGCAACGTTAGTGATTTGAATTACCAACACTGTAGGAGTTCTCCGCTCTAAATTTTTTATCCTCGGTGCCTAGAACTTCTGATTGCCGATGCTTAAGTTGTTTGTTCGGCTATTAAAACGGGTTTTGCAAAGTTACTATCCACCGAAAGTGGATAGAGGTTTAAAGGAGAATTTTTTATAAACAAAACCGGATTTTGGTGACTGCAGATGGCTCAGGGACGGAAGTTAAAGATGAAATGTGCTGATAGAAGTATCAGAAAGGGTCTGTTTAGATCTATTATGACAAAACAGTGCCATAAAGTGGATCAGCAGCAGTGATCATCAACAACTACTTTAGTTATTTAATGTTTAGTCAGTGAACTAAATCTTCATTATAGTTAGACAAGTAGTTAGGTAGGGTTTCAAACCCTAATTTGCAAAAACTATTCGTTTTGATTATTTTTGTAAAAAATAGATCCAAGTTTTAGGACCTGTCCATTTTGTAAAAGGGTATAAAGCCTAATATCGATTTTATAATAAAGGTTCAAATTCGGGGATTTATAAGCCTATATTAATTTCATGCTTCTCATTTTACTCGTTCATGAATATAAGCTCTTTTGTTATGATCTGTTCAACCATCATCTCTTTCTTTACTGTCACTTATGCCTAAATGTGTATTTAGGTCATCTTCAGATTGATTAATAAGTTGATAGCTGTCATCCTATTGGTTTGTTAGTGTAATTTGATTTATAAGTGTTATCCTTATCATGATTTAGCCATTTATATGCATGTGTTTTGTATGTAAATCTACCAGCCTGATGAGTTCTTCATCCCTAAATCTTATTATCAACTTCTGAGCAATTGTAACTAAAATTCTTGTAAGTGAGTGAGTTTTATGCATGCCTTGAGAGTGGAAAGGTTATAAAGGTTATATAGGTCTCCGCAATATATCCATGTTGTTGATCTTAAAGGTGTTTTTCCATGAGCACCTCTCGTTTCCAGCACTTATCTCAGATGTTAGTTTCATTCAATGGAGTTATGCTCAACTGTTGATTTGAAAACCTTGACCATAGATATACCAAAGATTTACATTCATTACACTCTCTAATCTTCGCTGGAAATAATCATTGGAAGGATCAATTCCCCCTGCAACTCGAAGCTTATCGTTCCTTTTCTACGATTTTGTGTTGTCTATCAAGTAGGATTATATCGTGGTTGATGAAGAGTAGGTTGGATGAATGGGATGTTCCCTTATGTTTAGTATTTATTTAGTTATGGAGATTTTTATTGGTAGAATGTACCCTTACTCTGATTCCTTTCCCTAGACCTCATAGGTTGACATAGTCCCTGGGAAGAGATAATCCTACTCTGTCTAAATGACTGTAACTTGTGTTTGGTGTTTTTTGGGTGGCTCAAACGGTGTAGCACCATTCCTTTAAATTTTTACCAGGATTATTTTTTACTTGTTGTTAAATCCAACCTAAGGGACCCTTGGTAGGGAAGCCAACGTTCTCTCCCGGTTTTTTTTCTCACTGTTTAGTAAAACCCTATGTAGTACTCTAAGTACCTAATGGGGAGAAATTGTGAAGGAGAGTTTGGTTATGGAATTTCTTAAGAAATTGCCACTGTATAGCCCTCACCAAAACCACCTAAGTCTAAGCTAGTTTAAGTAACTCATACAGCTTAAAATCAGGATTCCTTTGAGGTTTGGGATCCTTCCTTAGTTGTGCCAAGGATTCACTGATAAGTTAGGAAAAAACCCTTGGGTCAAACGTCCTGCAAAGGCTTAAGAATATTAAGACTTCCACGGTCCGAAATCTGCATAGTAGAAAGTGGAAAGCGGAAAAGAAGAGTTAAGAGTGTAACATACCTCAAAAATAAAATATAACAAACAAATTTATATAACCATATATCCGTAGACACATTAATCAAATACCCAAGTGTTATGACATAAAACAAATAAAAAACAGTTTGGCTATATTAAATGGTCAAATTCGTCCCTGTATAAATCATTCTCAAGCGTAAAAACACCTGTAATATCCATTCCGCCACTGATGGTCTATTCTGCAACCATAATAGACATTTCCACCCTCAACTGAGTTTTTCACACTCTACCTTCCACTTTCCTCCTTTTGTTGCAGACCTCGGAAGTCGAAAAATTCATGAAACAATCTTTTGGACTTTCTGCTTTCCGTATTCCACTTTCCACCCTTCTTTCTTCTTATTTTTGCCTCCCACTGTAGACCTTGGAATTCGTAAACTTCATGGAATGATCACTTTATCTTTTGGATTTCAGTCTTCCTCTTTCCTCCCTTCTGTCTTTTGCTTTTCACCTCCCGCTATGGACCTCGGAAGTCAGAAACTTCATGAAACAATCACTTGCACTTTCTGCTTTCTGCCTTCTGTTGCAGAACTTGGAAGTTAGTAACTTAATAAAACGCTCACTTGAACATTCTTCTTTCTGGCTTCTGCTTTCCTTCTTCCGCTGTGAAAATCGAAAGTCGAAAACTCAATAAAACAATCAATTGAACTTTTTTCTTTCTGGCTTCCACTTCCCTCTTTCTGCTGTGGAACTCGAAAGTTGGAAACTTCATTAAATAATCACTTAAACTTTCTTCTTTTTGGATTCATCTTTTCACCTTCCACTGCGGACCTTGGAAATCAGAAACTTCATCAAACAATCACTTAAACTTTCTTCTTTCTGGCTTCTGCTTCCTTCCTTCTGCTGCGGAAGTCGGAATTCAGAAACTTCATCAAACGATCACTTAAAATTTCTTCTTTCTGGCTTCCACTTCCCGCCTTCTACTGTGGAACTAGGAAGTCAAAAACTTAATTAAATGATCACTTAAACTTTCCACTTTCTATATTCGGTTGCAGAACTTAGAAGTCAAAAACTTCATTAAAACAATCACTTGGAATTTTCTTATTTCCACACCATTTATCCTTGCGAAAAAAAAACCTTGACCGTCGATCTCTTTTACGGCTTAAATCCTGACCGTTGATCTAAATTCTTGTATGGATTTCCAATGGAACTTCACGGCTAACATTATTCATTTATCTTCTTTGCGGATTAGACCTGGACTATTCATCTTCTAAACTTAGAAATCAATGTCTAACCCTACGGATTGTGGAAGTTGGGTTACCTTTCAACTCTTCGGGATTAACACATATCTGTCTTCCGACTTTTGCACTTCTGAGAACCGTCAATATTGCTGTGGGTTAGATTTGGACCGCTAAACTTCTAGTTTTGTGGATCAATGTTTAACTTTGCAAGTTCAATGGGTTTCTGGTTGATTTGGGGTTTAACTCACGATAAATTAATTGGATCTGGAAATTTATCCCAGTGTTTGCAACCAACCCTTGGTTCCATCGAATGATCATGATTTTAGAACCTTTAACCAACGGTGCTAAATTACTTATAGGATTTGTATAGTTAAAAATACAGGTTTTCTCTATGCAAAAATAGTCTCAACCACCATAATTGAATAACTCAGATCTAACTATAAACAAGCATTAAAGTTCATTTAGCGCCTATAATTATAATGCAGAATTAAGAAAGAACTGCAGAATTGAATTCAGAAGGAAATACATGATAGTAACATATGATACCATGTAAAAACAAAGGATCTGATCCATTAGATGCAGATTCATAAATTCTAAATCATTCCAGTATAATAGTTCAGTGATAAGTAGACCTAAGGAATTCAACTTAGAACTAAATAATAATTGTTACATTAGTTCATTACTAACAATCATGGATCCAAGGATACCTTAGCGTGGGTTTGGTTGAATGGTATGAGGGTTTTTTACCGAACGGGATCATACATGCACATTCTTCCTGGAGTGGGGGATGCAACTCCCCCTGAGTGGCCATGGTAACAACAACCTCCCAGAGCCATGCTCCTGAGGGGAGCGAAAGCGCAAGGAGGGATCCGAACAGCGGGAGAAACGGGCCTGGAGTGAGGAGAATATCGGGTCAAGGATTTTATCTCCTGAAGGCCCAGAATATCCCAGCAATCCATATCCGATCGAAAATGATTTGAGAAAAAATTAAGACGTGTACGGAAAATTCCCTCATCGGGAAATTTGTGGGGGTTTCGCCAAGAGAATGATATCTGGTATGGTGGATCCAGGGAACCTGGAAACCTAAGGGCGACTATGATCTCCAGCTAGGGGCAAAGGGGTTTCTTACCATAGTATTTTTCAACCCAAAAGACAAGGACATAGTCCTGGAGGGTGAGCCGTACTTCTTTTTCTCGGTAAGGCTCTACCTGAGACCTTGGAAGGAACAATTCAACCCGGAAACTGAGGATATGACAGTCTCCCGGTGTGGATCCAATTGGTTGGCCTCCCATGTGAGTACTGGGATATGGAGATCTTGAGAGACATTGGTAACTCGTTAGGGGAATTCGTGAAGGTATATGAGCAAAAAAAGAATAAGAGGTATACATCTTATGCTTGCATCTACGTATATATGGACTTATCTAAGGACCTCCTGAAGGCAGTAAGTCTGTAATGGGAGGATGAGGAATGGATCCAACATATTGACTATGAGCATCATCCTTTCCGCTGCAAGATCTATCATGAATATGGCCATTTTGGAAGAAACTACCCAAAAGAGGCCCAGGAGAAGCTAACCTCAAATCACCAAAGGGACGATAAGCAGGACAACAAGGGATTCATGTAGGTTAAGAGTAGGCGACGAGGAAAGAAAAATGGGGGGGCAAAACCCCGCAAGGACACACCAAGAAATGCCCCAACCAGCTCCAACCCCTTTCAGACCTTGGTGGAAGAGGACCCAAGGAAAGAGAAAACAGGGGAATATGTCATGTCCAAATCTCAGGAAGATGAGATGGAGGAGCTCACAAACGGTACTAGGATAAATATCCATACTGATGTCATGGAAGAAGATGAAGCGAATAAAATGGAATAAGGAGAACTAGATATGGATGCGCTTGAAAAGGAATTTGACAAGGCAAGTAAGGGTTATGTCTCTCAATAGCAATTAGAACTAATCCAGGAAGCCATCATATGATCCAAAGCTTATTCAAGATCTGGGACCAGTGTTGAGGCTCAGAAGGGGAGCAAGAGGAAGGCCCTAGTGGAGGATATGAAAATAGGCTGAAAGATGAACAAGCAGAGGGTCGTACCAATTGAGGTCAAGCTAATCGAATCATGCCAGTAACCGATGATAAAGGGGGCCTTCTCTGAGGTAAGTAAGGTTACCCAATGAAGATATTTTCTTTGAATATTAGGGGGTATAACCACCCGAGGAATATTAAAAACCTGGCTAGGAAGGTTAATAAAGAAAGACCAGACACTCTATTTTTATAAGAGACTAAATATAATTTTGAAGCCTTGAAGAAATTCAGACAAAGGATTTGGAAAGGTAGCAGGGTCATGGCAACGGGAGCAGATGGTATAGCAGGGGGGATGGAAGTGCTATGGCACCCAAGTATTGGTGATCTCTCTAAGTGGAGAGCCAATCATTTCTCACTAATGGAAGAATTCAAGTTTTTAGGATCAGGGATCACAGGGACATTGGTAAATGTATATTGGCCCAGTGCTTTCCCCTAGAAACAGGCCTTCCTCCACTTGTTGCACTAGATAAGTGTTTCAGCACATGAGGGGAACTGGATCATAGGAGGGGAATTTAACTTAATCACCTCTCTTAAGGAAAAGAAGGGGGGCCAGAGGGTAATGGACAAATACCAAGAATATTCCAGGGGGTTGTTGGCCCACAACCCCCTAGCGGATATGGAGATAGGAGATGGGTGGTTCACTTGGAATAACAGGTGGGGTGGGGAGAACCTCGTAGCATCCTGGATTGACAAATTACTTGTGTTAGAAAAATCATATGAGGGACTAGGGAGATGAGGGCAAGTGTTCTCCCAACGGAAAGCTTTGATCATTGGCCAATCAGTCTCAATTGGGACTGGTCGAATGCCCTCCTGAGAAAACCATTTCTCATTGAGTAGTTCTGGATAGAACATAAGGTATTTAGGGCTTTGGTGGAATAGTGGTGGCAAGAGCTGGCCCCCCCTGCGAGGAAAAGAAGGTACAACTTCCAGCAGAAACTCAAGGCCTTAAAATCCAAGATACTCACGTGGAACAAAGAGAAATTTGGTAACATCTTTGAGGATAAAAAGAGACTTATCAAGGACATTGAACTCATCCATCAAAAAGGTATGGAAATTGTATCGAACATGGATATGAAAGAGAAGGAGAAGGATATACTTATCCAACTGGATGCAAGAGAAAGGCAAGAAGAGATATACTAGAGACAGATATATAGGGTCAAATGGCTTCAGGAAGGAGAGAAAAACTCTAAATTCTTCCATAACTCTATGGTCCACAATAGACTAGGATTGAAGATCCATAGAATCAAAAGATCATATGGGTCCCAAGTGGAGACTAGGGGAGAAATTGAGGAAGAGATAACTAGCTACTTTGAAGGGATAATTACTGAGGATTACAATGACAAGGAGCAGAACATTGCTCATATCACTGCTCTCATCCCTAGAACTGTAACCAAGGAGGACAATGAGATGCTTAATAAACCTATCTCCATGCAAGATGTGGAGGAAGCAGTAATCCATATGGCCCAAGGGAAGGGCCCCGATCTGGATGGATTTGCAACCAACTTCTTCCACTTTTTCTGGGATATGATCAAGGATGAGGTTTGGGAAATTGTTGAGGATATAAGACGCAAGTGAGGGGTGCTCAAAGCCTTTAATGTAACCTTTCTCTCCTTGATCCCAAAACGGGAGGGTGCGGATTCACCAGGAAAGTTCACACCAATATCCCTATGCAATGTGATCTATAAAATTATCTCTAAGGTGATTGCAAACCAATTAAAACCCCTTCTTCTGGGTTTGATCAGTCTAGAACAATCAAGATTTGTTGAGGGTAAACAGATTCTAGATGGAATCATTGATGTCCATGAGGCAATCTAGTCTCTAAAATGGACAAAAAGACTTGGAATGCTCATTAAGCTTGATATCTCCAAATCCTATGATAAGCTCAGCTGAAAATATATGGAAAAGATGCTAAGAGCATATGGTTTTAACATGGAATGGGTGGAATGGGTCATGGCTTTGTTTACTACACCCTTCTTCTCCATCTTGCTAAATGGATCCCCGACAAATATCTTCAAGCCTTCTTGTGGGATTAGGCAGGGAGATCCACTTTCACCTTTTCTATTTATCCTTATGGCAGAGGGCCTGAGTAATCTCATTGAAAACTAGGAGGGAACATGAGAAATCAGGGGTCTCTTCCTTCATGATGGTATGGAGACACAAAATCACTAGAAATTCGTGGATGAAATGATGCTTATGGGGCAACCTTCAGTCTAAGAATCTTGTGCTTTCAAAAAGAGTTTAACACTCTTTACAAAAGCATCTGGGCTGGCAGTCAATGTTGAGAAATATCAGGTATTCTTCTTAAACACATCCCCCATCATCCAAAAAAATATTGTCAGAATGGGTTTTAACAAGGGATCCTTCCCTTCCAAATATATTAGAGTTCCTTTGGGGCTGGGAGCCATCAAGAGTGCATCCTGGAAGGATCTAATGGATAGGCTCATAGGAGCACTCTCAAGTTGGGTTCTATGGCCCCTTAACCTTCCATGCAGGCTGGTCCTGGTAAAATCGGTCCTCCAAGCCATGCCAGTATATATTTTCTCTGTCTTTTCTACCCCAAAATCTGTCATAAAGGAGATCAGGAATATTCAACCAAACTTCCTATGGGGTGGTAGAGAAGCTAAAGCCAAGTTCTCTCTAGTTAAATGGGATAAAATTTGTTACCCCAAGGACAGAGGGGGCATGGGTCTTCGCGATCCTGAAGTCACTGGGAGAAATCCAAGCGGACAAAATCTAATGGAGGTGGTGCAACTATATGTAGGATCCATGGGCTAAGCTCTCGCACATTAAGTACTCCAGGGACCGGCCCAAGACCCAGCTGATTCGATTTATTAGGAACCATCGGGATCTCATATTTGGGTCAAGGCTCTAATGGGGCACAAGACAATTCAGGAGCATAGATTCTAGTAGTTCAAGGAGGGTGACTATGCTAATTTTTGCGATGATTCATGGAACCAGCTCCCCAAACTAAAAACCGACCTGCGTTGGCAGTACATACGAGCTAAAGGGATGAAGGACGACAAGATCAAAGTGCATCACTATTGGGAGGAAGGAGATCAGGGGGATCAACGACGATGGATGATTCAGGATAGGGGTGATGATCGGATCTAGGAGAAGGACTTTTGATATTTCAAGGATGAACTATAAGAAAGGTACATTTTGCAAAAATACGAGGAGGATACTCTACGATGGGGTTACACCCAAAAAGGGTCCTTTATCATAAAAGAAGCCTATGAAATTTGAATAAGGAGCTAGGAAGGAGAGGATGAAATTTGGAAGAATGTATGGGAGACCACTCCCTCGCCAAAGATTCCACCTTCTGTTGGCTAGTGCTTAGGTGAAGAATCTTAGCTGGGGAAAAACTGAGACGTAGAGGAATCCACAGTCCCTCATAGTGTGTCGTTTGCTTACGTCAAGAGGAGAGCATCAACCATTCGCTCAATACATGTTCATTTACTATGATGATATGGGATAGGGGTTCTCGGGACTTTAGATGGAGCAACCAATGTCGAGGTGATCCGGGCCAAAATTTGAGGGACTGGAATCTTAAAGATTTTAAAAAAGGCATTTTACGGGCCCTGTGGCAAGACTTCCCGATAACTATCATGTGGGTAGTTTGGAAGGAGCGAAATGGTCGAATCTTCCGAGGAAAGTAGCAAACAACTAAGGAGGTATGGAGGAATCTGGCTACGAATCTCCTGGAAACCATATGAAGCATGAAATGGAGTGAGGAAGACAAAGAGTTTACAGGACTAGAAATTATCATTGTGGATGGTTGGGGGCTGGATAAAGGAACTATGAATGTACTGCGATGAAAAGTTAAAAGCTACAGAGTCTCTAGCCCTAACTCTTGGGCTCCCTCTCCTCACATGGTTTACAAACTCAATTTTGATGGAGCGGCCAAGGGAAACTTAGGCGCGACTGGCTATGGGGGAGTTTGCAAAAATTCGTATGGGAATATTCTTCAAATTTTTTATGGCTCCATACACTAGTAGAAAATGAGAAATTAATGACTAAAAAAATGACTAAAATCATGCTATAAACGACTATTTTTTAGTCGGTGACTAATAGTAGCAAATTACCACTATCTTATAGCTAGTCGTATTTCACTAGTCATTAATAGCTTGAATTAGTAGTCATTGATAGAAAATGCTTTAGTCATTGATAGTCAATGATTTAGTCATTGATTTAGTCATTGTTTTAGTCATTGATAGTCAATGATTTAGTCATTGTTTTAGTTATTGATAGTTAATGATTTAATCATTGATTTAGTCATAAATTTAGTCATTGATTTAGTCACTGAGTTAGTCATTGATTTAGTTGCTAATTTAGTCACTGATTTAGTCACTGATTGCAACCATTAATGACCAAATATAAGACTAAATAAACTACTAGATGTTAACATATTAATGACTAAGCTAAATACGACTAAGATACGGGAAATTAGCTACTAATAGTCGTATATATGCAAATTTAGTCATTTTTGTAGTCACAAATTTATGATAGGGCACAGAGGAATCGAACCACCAACCTCCTGCCTATAATTAGGCAGATGCTCTACCATTGAGCTAGCACCCTTTAAGAAGTTGTTATTGGTTGACAATGATTATATTCAAACAAATTTATGATAGATATCAATCTACAAACTACATAATTATTGCTTTGAGGGACATAGATTGGAAAGCTATCTTTAGAAAGTCCAACACCGACAATACCAAATGACACTGAAGCTGCATCTGTTCTTTCACTTCTTGCTATTTCAATGTGCCCACTCCCTAGCTCAAATGAACCCTTGTGTGTCAGAGGACGAATTCTTCAATAGACTTTTAAAACCTTCATGACTCCTACATTTCATAGTAGGATCAACTAAACTGGCATTCTTTCCATGGAAAGCTTCCCCACCGGTATTTACACGTGAATTTAATTTTATATCTGTTCCGCTCATTGCGTTAGGTTTGGCATCAATATTTTTTTTAGATATAAACATTGATGACTGCTCACCCTTATTCACCAACAGCTTGCCATCATCAGAACTCAACCCTGATGCCGCAGCTTCCACCACCAAGGCAGGGAGATTTAATGTTGGAGACACTGAAAGTGAATGACATGAACTTGTTTTAGGATTAGAGGAGCCCTGAACAGCTAGGATCCTCATACTAAATGATTTTACTGTGCAGCATGGGAGCCCTTGCAACAACCATTAATGTCTAAATATTCAGTAAGATATGTAATATTCCACCACAAACTCCTAAATCATATGGAAGCTTATGTTCACTAAACTTAAAGTGTAATGTTACTTTGCACCAATCCAGGGGGGTGCTGGAAAACTAAACAAATATTCCATGACAAGAAACAGATTTCATACCAAGATGCACTAGCTAGCAATACAACTGATCTTCCAGTAGCTCCACTGGCAAGGGAAGTCTCAGCATTACCTCCTGTGTTCTAGTTTCACATGGAAATATGAATAGGTATATATTATTAGGAAATGAAATGAAGCCATGTATAAAGAATCTAGAAGACAATTACTAAAGTAAAACATAAGTTGTCTAAAGAAAATACACATTAGCTTCTATACTAATGATTATTTAGGACTGAATCAAAAGCTATTAAATAATCTAATATAGAAGCATAGAAAAAGCTGTCTACACAGATATCAATAACAAATGCTAAAGATAATTGGACGGAAGTACAATATACTAAAATCCTAAAGTCACTTACAGGAGCTAGTGATTTGCTCAATTTACTTGAAGAAGATGATCCAAGCAAGGAAACCTCTACCACTGGTGGAGGTAAACAAAGTCCCTAGTGTTGCTGTGAAGGATTTGTAACACCATAGAACTCCTGAGTTTTGCTGCTAGAAAAATAGGACATAGAAAATCAAAAATCATAAAAGCTAAACATCGCATTGAACGTCACAGCCTAGCTAGACATCGCATTGATGTATGACACCCCCTTGTTTATGGGAAAATGGATCCCTTCATGCAGCAAACCTTTATTTTTTCCCCGTGTTGGGTACAAATCTGCCCTTTTGTAAAATTGGGCTAGTTTTGTCATAACCATGTTGTTGTTAGAGATTTTGGAGTAGTTTCAATGATCGCAAATCCATTCACACAAGTGAGATTCCCTACATTTATTATGGTTGTCCCTGTGTATATACACACATAAACATAATGGTTTTCTATGTGTATACACACAATAATAATAATAATATAATTTTAAGGTCACACCCTAGACACCAAATTGATGTATAAGACCCCATTGTTTGTGGGACAAGGAATCCCTCATGCAATGATTTGACACACAATTTATTTATTTGGTTGTAAGCCTTTACATTGGGAAATTGAACTAAATTTGACACACATGCAATTTCAATAATGTTGGCCAAGTTCTGGTTTATACTGTTTTACCCAATGGCATTCTTTACATTGCATACTACTATTTATTCACAAACCTATATTAAATTTAATATGCTATGACGTGCAGATGTTGAGAACAGATCGTTACTTCTGTAAAATTGGGTTAATTTTATCATAACCACATTACCAGTTATTTTGGGTAGTTTTAATTATTGTGACTTTAGTGACATGGCATGCTGTTATTTCTGGTTGTTGAGGGCAAACTTGTGTTTTATACATTTTGTTTTTGTATGATTTTGTGACTAGACAAAGCATTATGTTTATATTCGACTAATTTTCACAAAGCCCAAATCACCAATTATTTTTTAGCAGGGTTAGGAATTGCTGATTCATTCACATTAGAGGCATTGCATATTGTTATTCGTGGGTTTTCAAGACTGGTTTGGATGTCATATTTTCTTGTTTTCTATAATTTGTAAATGTTGGAAGCAAGCTCAGAATTTTGTGAAATTAAAATAATTTTAATGCACTGGCATTATCGATTATTGTGGTTAGTTTTGGATATGACTGATACAATTACATTAGTAATACGATACATTATTGTTCGTTGCTGTTAAAAGAAAATCAAATCTTGTGTGTGGGGGGGTATATAGAATTTTTTTTGTTCAAAAGAAAAAAACCATAGACCTTTCATTGCTAAGGATAAAACAGTACATCAAATAGTCATTATACTTTTCTGTACTATTAAGAAACATCTTCACAAGCTAGGGATCCTAAGCAACAACACGAAGCAACATTCAGATCTGAAATATGTTTCAGTACATAAACAAATACATGAAAGGAGACAGCTCGTGATGAAGCATCTAGCACTAGAGGCCCTAGATAACAATTGTACCAGATCGGAGGATCCTCCTTCCCATCCCACCAAGACCTCAATAGAAAATAACCTGGATCTTTGTTACAAGCTTGCTTTGATAAGCAGTTTGCCTACTGGTTGTGTTCCCTGTATACATCATGAAAATAAATTGTTGTAAATCTGGGTTTGAGGGTTTCAGAATGCTGCAAACTTCTGTGTAGATCGAAACTTATTTGCCTCCTGGATCCCTTCAACCCCTCCAGACTAGTTGTGAGTCCCAATAGATTGCTAAATGACTTAATCCCCTTTTCAGTGCAATGGTCCTTAAAATTTAAAATGCTTTTATCTCCGCAAAGCTATTGGTCTCACTGCCAAGGCCACATTCGGATCTAATTTGGTGAGAATCAGAGATAAACAGAATACCTCCTAGTCCATTAATGTTTAATCCCTAGGGATTGCATGGTTGCTCCATCAAAAAACCCATATAGCTATGTAGTGATTATCCCAGTATCATTTACCTCCCTCTTTTTCTTCTTCTTCTCATGTTTTTCATAGTTTTAATATGCTCCTTTAATCTTGCAGAATGCCTGCCCATAAAAAGAAACTGAAGGGAATGGTTTTCCTCCCTTACCACCTAGTCTTCTACTTAGGGATGACTTTTCAACAAAATGTCCTTCCCATTTCCCTTCCCCGCCTATCAATCCCTTAACAGCACTCTAGAGTCCAAACTTCTTGGGTAAAATGACAGGGCACAAAGATGTGGGATATGGTTTTAGAGTTTTCTTTGCATAGTGAATATCTTCCAAGTCCCTGCTAACTCCTCTTTTGGTGTGTGGCACCAGCCACAGGAATATTCAAGTTTTAAGGAGTGCTTGCAACTTCCAAGTCAGGTACCAGTCCCGTATCTATATTTGGAGCAAAGAGATATATGGGACTAGATCCTGACTTGGAAGTTGCAAGCACTCCTTAAAACTTGAATATTTATGTGGCTGAATGAAGGACGAGCTGGCCCCCTATCTCTCTTTGCTCCAAATAAGGGAATGCTACCAAATATATATTCCTTTGACTGGTTCACTTGGGAGAAGTGTTTTTGGCTATCCAATGAATAATATGTACATAGATTTTATGTAAAAAAAGCAGGTCGCACATGCATCTATCATGGACTCACAGCTGCGTAGCAAAGTAGCATAAACAAAATCCCAAAGAAAGATAAGGCATTATGCCTGACCATAAACACAATATTAAGCACCAATTAGCAGTGGGTACCAATCCAACATCTAATGGAGGATCATCACAATCATTTGGGGTTGAACATCAACCAGTAGCAGGTGGCTCATGCTTGACCATGATTGGCTTCCAACTTCCATTGGTTGGCCTAGGAGGTTTGGTTACTTAGGAAATGACCAAATCCAATGTTGGAAATTGGTCAATAGTGTCTGAGGAGGAGGATACCAGCTGTGTCTGCATTCCTGCCTTTCACAAGCATGTGTACCAACCCTGTGGTGAGACTGAGGCCTATCATCACCACACCATGACTGTGCTAACTGGTTGGTGAAGTGCCAGGTTGTTTCTTGCTCATGTTGAAGGGGGGCTCACTTAAAACTCTAGCAATGGCTTCAAACGGGTCATCTCCATATATGTGCATTGTAATTTGCAAGGAGAAGCTCATATAAATCAAAATCTGTCATACCATGTGAAAGATTGGGGAGGTTCTTTCTTGTTAAGATAACTTCGTTGCTTTCCTTCCACAGAAAGAAAATATTTTCAAAACAAAAAAGTATCCAAGCATATTGGAACTCTATCGCCCAAGGAAGACAATCTCCTAATAGGGAAGCTTTCCAAGAGATGGAAGCTGAGAGGAATTGGTTAGTGAGTCTACCCAAGTCCATGCAGACTTGGCTAAAAGACAAAACCAGAAAAGGTGTTTTAAGGCATCAGCTTGTGCACGATAATATGTCAGTAGCATTTCCATTTCCATTAAAATACAATTATGATCAAGTATAAAAATACCAATATCTTAATCTAA
Organism: Pseudotsuga menziesii; assembly: GCA_001517045.1. NCBI lineage: Eukaryota > Viridiplantae > Streptophyta > Pinopsida > Pinales > Pinaceae > Pseudotsuga > Pseudotsuga menziesii. The sequence continues at coordinate 42,606 of LPNX010007584.1, read as the reverse complement.
TACACAATCCAGACCTTCACCCACTATGAAATTCCCAATCATAAATAAATCAATCTCTTACCTTGACGTGCTTATTCGAAATTCTACACTAATAGTGGAAATTATAAAGTAATTAAGAACAAAGAATCAAAATATAGCTTATTGGCGAACTCTTGTGAACACCATCAGTTTGTGGGTAGCCTTAGTGTTCCTTTAGCCTAGCTTCAAGCTCAATCCCATCAACTACACAAAGACAAAGCATCCTCTTCAAAGGGATTATTGCATTTGTACAATGTATACAGGAACCTAAACTAGAACATTTCATCTTTAGACATCTTGTCTTCTATGAAATCAGTTTTAGATATCACTGCTTGTTCAGAGACTCTAATTGTAACCTGAAATTGTAGTCTCTTAATAGTATTGTCTAGACCTCCAAGATCTCTGAACAGAGTGACTGCTGGATTGTTGTAATCCATAAACTTTTGGAGAATCTTTATAGCAAATATGACAAGGTGTGTATGACAAGAATTGGTTCCTTTTAACAAACGCAAAAGGGCAAGAATTAGTCCAGTTTCTCTCATAGGATTTGGCGAAGTCGAGGATGATGTTACATATGCCAGAAAAAAATATAAATCCCCTTTTAATAATGCAACAGGATATGCTTCCATAGTAGTCAATGACATGACAGCCTTTTGCAGCAAGCTCAATAAAAACACACGATTTTCTGCATTGCTAACAATATTTGGAAATTTAACACCCAACTCCTCTCATGACATGCAGAAATTACCGCAAACTGGTATCCTAAAGCCCAAATAGTGGTTGATCTAATGTTATCTAGTATAAAGTTCTCAGATTGCAACACCTTCATCAAATTGTTCATAAACTCAAGATCATTTGAAAAAAATGCCCCCAGTTCTTCATGGTTTTCACTTGATTGCATCAATATCGTAAAGGCCAAAAGTCGAATGCATGACTGAATTTAGTTGAACATGTATTTTGGGGTTGCATGACTTCCAGATCTTTAGGTAATGCATTGTTGATGAATCCAACATTCTTTGACACCCCTCTTTTTAATTGGAAAAGAGAGATGTTTGGGGGCAGGTAAATGATCAGAAATTATGGGAGAAGAATCTAGAATGCAATCAGATTTACAGGCATATTCCTTTTGATTGATGCTACCCCTTTAATGTTTGATCACCACAATTAGTTCACAGTGAGCAGCACAATTTCATATAGCACTGGATATAATGCATTTTAAAATGATGACTCTCCTTATGAGTGATCTGCATAATCACAGCCTACCCCTGGTATACAGTTCTTGTATTATTTATTAATAATCAATGACATATAAGATGCATTTTCATAAATAAATACCGCAGGCAATTTCTAATCAATGAATCATTGATCTCAAACTACTTCATAAGTTATCTTGTCCCTCACCTTCTTGCCCAATAATACTATAGGTTATGTCTTTTTACAAATAATTTGACTGACATTCAAATCCCCCAAATTCAAAAATGCATGTGACTATGTATCACCACCCCATTTCCATTTTATATCATTTAGAATAAAAACAATTTTGCTAACACCAACTGTGAACACCACTAACAACCTAATAATATAAACTCAATTATGACACATAACAATGCATGAAAAATGTCATAGTAGTTGATCTTCTTCAAGCATTCGAAGTCATCCTTGAGTTTCATGTCAAGACCATTGGATACCACCTGAGTGGTTTGGCCATCCTTGATGTCTTTCTGTCTGTTTAAAAACCAATATGGGATATTGAATTGCTTAGGATTTGCAACAATTATAATCAGACTCTCAAGATATTGTGCAAAAATCTCACCAACCCTAAAGTCAACATATACTTCATCATATATTCCCTGCCTTGTTTGGATTGTATATGTTGGCAATGGACATCAACATGTTATCCCCACATCCCTTGAGGACTACAGTGAGCAACAACAACACCGTGCACTGATAAATTACCCCCCAAAGTTGAAATGACAACAAGCAAACACAGAAATGAAGACACACACAAATGACTTCAATACCTACTCTACAAACACAAGTAGCTACAAAGGAATACAGACTATTTGATGGAATTTGATTTTAATATCAGTAGGTTTTAGTGTTATGGTTTTTCCTGATCTCAAATTGATGGCAGGTTCGGTTATGATAACATTGGAGGATATGATAGAAGTGGAATGGGAGGAAGATCTGGATATGGTGATGAAAGACCCCACATTCGGAACCTAGGACGTGCATCTGATGGCATCCAAGGTGGATATCTGGGTAACCTAAACAATACTCTCTTAGTTGTAGTACCCTACAAACTCTGTGATGTCTTAATAATTGATATGCTATCTTGTGCAACTGTTTGCCGCTACACGAGGCTAGAGCTGATGTATGTGTGTGTTGGTTAACATAGGTTCTATGTGATTCCTGACAGGTTGTTATTTGTCATATTTTCTACTAATATTCGGGTATGTTTCCCCACATAATAATGTTGTTTCTTGTCCATGTTATAGAATGTCTAGGCTATAGACGTGCTGGCTTTGGTGAGATGGGCACCCCTCAGCTATAAGTGGATATCAGAGTTCAGGTGCCATATTTTTTTCATTTGGGTTTGTGTTTGTTGAAGTGTTGTTCACCTTTTTAAAATGAAATTTTTTTGTTGCACACTGATTTCTGTCATTTCTAATACGTTGTTCTATTATAATATCAAGCATTCTACACATTCATATCCACTACCTGTTTGTGCTTCTATTTTTGTATAGACTAATGTTTTCAAAGACTTTGAAAGTTGAAACTATGACATTATGGTTTAGTCTATCAATACATTTAAGTGCATTTCTATATTTGATAATCCAATAAAATATGGGTGCTTTTAGGGGAGGTTTGATGACCTATAAACAATTTATTAATGAACTAGAGGATCACATATCACCGGCTAAAGCAAAGCGCACGTAGTTTCTCTTACCAAATAAATTCTTGAGACCTCTTATGTTGAAACAAATGCTCCTTTACATTTTTATCTGCATTTATTTTCATGTGAAAGAAGGCATGATCATGAAAAAAATGGTTTTATGTATATCAAATACCAAGAATACAGAACAGAATACATTACCACCCAGAAGCATGCATATTTTTAAGCTCACAAAGAAGAGGACTGGTAAGCTGTTTTAAAGCATTGGCACATTAATTTGTGATTGACATTCAAATTGTATATCTATTTTGATGTTCTTTCAATTCCCATATAATATGTGGTTCCTTATTTGTGATGTAGGCTGAAGGATAAATACGACCCTTCACACTTAGAAGCTGTCGTACAAAGGTTAACCTCCTGCTTTCTCTTTTGTATGCAAGTATGTTGTATCATATAATTAAAATCCATATTATTTTTATATCTGCATGAGAAAGTAATTTTCTATTTTGGTAGTTGATAGAAATTATTCTTAATGTTCAAAGAGAAATGAAAATGCAAAAGCAACTGCAAAGGAGTTCCTCTTAGAGCTACAGAATGGAACCCTAGACATGTGAATTATTGTTTCTATTAATGTAAATATTAGCATTCTTTACTTGATTCTTTCTCTGACATTTGTGGGGTTTTGAATATAGAGGTCCAAGTTCTACTGATTCTATAGCATTATCTACAAAAGGTGGTCAAGGGAGTGACCACAATTCAGATGATGATGTTGAGGTTAGTGGCAAAAGGAGGAGACATGGTAGGGGCCCTGCAAAGGAAAATGGCCTCATTTCTAGTGCTCACAAGGCTCCTCTAGTGAGTTCTGAACCTAGGCGAGTTAAAAAGGATATAGAACTTGGCCAAGCTCTTATTCACATACTAGATACAAAGAAAGGTATAGAATAAAATATTCTTGGTAGTTCAAAGAAAAACAAGTTTGAAGAAGACAAATCTGTAAGTGCTCAATAGGTGTTGTAATTGCGAGGGGCACAAATACTGTGAAGGGACTTGAAGGTCTAGAGCTTTTGGATGTTGTTGCTACCTACATGTGGTGAGTTCATGGATTGGATTATTATGGAATTATTGAATTAAAAGAACCTCCCAAGGGTCTACGTCATGTGAGAGCAGAAAGTAAGAACAATCATGATGAGCAATCCACAGCTGCAGCCGAATGGGAGAAGAAATTGGATTCTACCTAGAAATATAGGTTGTAGGGTAAACATAGGCATGAACACACACACAAACGACTTCAATTCCTGCTCTATAGAGACCCATATATTTTAGAAATCTAACGAAGAACACAGAGGTTAGGTCAAGCTCTATGCTCTGGGCAGTTCAAAGATCACTTCTCCATTTCCTTTAGCTTCCTCCCATGGTTGCTAAATATTTTAGTGACAAAAATGTTGCATTAAGAAGACTCTTGGCTAATCCCAAAAAAAATATGTGCTTTGACCGTAGTACAAGGAATACCTAATGGGAATTGGTTACTTTAAGGGTTTTTCATGTCTGTTTTTCCTCTCAGTAAATTAAATAGACTTGACCAGATGTGATTTGTTTTTTAATAGTTGGGTGTTTTCTCGAAGATATCTAAGAAATTATGACAAGATCTTATTATAACATTTATAAGGGTTCCACCATCTGCTTGGTCTAGTAGTTACATTGAAGGCATGGGTTCTGGGTTGCCTACATTCTCCAATCTGGTTTCTTACAAGGATGCAAATCAATCAAAGTCATCTCTTTTAGCATTGCAACCCCCTGTTATGCTAAGCCCCTACATTGTTGAGAAACTGGACAAGGTGCCATCTTTGGAGATCAAGCATATAGAGGTAAATGAGTTATTTTTATATTTTAAATTTGAGTCGGCAATATGTAGATTTAATCAGTTCTGACCACAGTCAATATTATTGTCTTTGTTCGACACATACCTCTTTATTCAATCCAAAAAGAGGCCTAGGGGGTGAGCTCCTTCAGGCTCCACTTGAACTTCAAGCATTGTACTGAGAATCTGATACCAAAGACGGGTGCTACAAATAAGAAATCTGTCTGAAGCGTACCAGCATCCTTGCTCTTCTTCATGGAAGTGTTGTTTCTTTAAACTTCATATACCACACGCCAATGCGCCTACCCTTATGAGCGATATCTGTCTCTTTATGGTAGGTCTTTATGTGGTCTTTATTATCCTCCATAGATTTATTATTCCAGAGAATAGAGAATACCATCACCCTCATCTTTCTCGGGTCGTCTTTCTCGGGCCATGCTAAGGTGAGGTAGAGGTGGGTTAATGGGATAGTAAAGAGGGGAAAATAGTGTTTATAGGTCCTTGCTTTGGTCCAAAGAAACTAGCATTTAAGAGAGAGTCTCATCCATTGGGGGTGACAAAGAGATAGTTTTAACTTCTGGATTTAGGGATCAAATTTGAAGGGTAGGGTCCCATTTCACTTTCAAGGGTTGTGAGAAATTGAACTCTTTAATGTTGACATGTAAAAATAAATCATTCTTTTCATTTGAAACTTTAATTGTACAACAAAATTTTATTATTTATTAAAAATAATGTATAGAAAAAAAATGGCAATAAGAAAAAATCCTGAGTGATTCAACATTTACATGGAATTAGTGAGGTAAACTATGTACTCTCCCGGTCCCTGAAGCATATAGTTGATTGAACTTAGATAAGGGATAGTTCCATAGGGCCGACGAAATACTCGGTTGTTAGATCATTGGTAAAATAAGGCATTGGAATTTGGAAGGACCTTTGAATGGAGGATTGATTCAGCTTGATGGTGGCTCTATTGGGCAAGTGTGATTAGGCCTACCTAAAAGAAAAACCCCAAAATGTAATACCTAATGCTTTCACAGAGAAATTTTTTTATTAACCCTAAATTCATCAGTTATGTTTAGAATTGAATCATGTCCTTCCCACATGCTCAAATCAAAGTGATCAAACAAAGGCCCCAATTTTAGGTGGATTATGGATTATCGACAGCTTAGCTCTGCATAATATTCTGGAGGAAATAGTAATTAGGGATACACTGAAGCATAGAATTGGAGAGTTGAGAGTCTGAGTCCCGACCTCCAACTGTCCTATACTCGTAAACTCAATTTTTTTTTTTTTCACGAGACTTCACCAATCTCTTTAAGTTCAGGGAAGCTCAATCCAGCCTACCCAACATTCTACCTTTGCTTCTCTTGCTCCTACCTGTGAAAAAGGTGGAACCTTTGAGTTTCCCACCGTAGAAGACAATGAGGAATTAGAGTGTGCAATTGTTTCCTTCTACAAAAAGATGATTGGAAGCAACACCATCTCAATTCCACAATATCCCGGCACTCTTGAGTTGGTTTACCTTGCCCGAGGTAGGCAAATGCATGTTTATGTATTTCACATGATTACAAAAAAAATCATTTTATAATTGCTTCTACATAACATAGATATATCTGTGCAGGTGAGGGAAAACTGGGTATTGTTTTCCTGAGGTTTCTAGATACTTTCAGAGATAATTCTTCATTATGAGGGCACTCAGGGTGTAAATCAAAGAGCCTACAGAAGGAAGAAGAAGAAGAAGAAGAAGAGGACTCAAGTGAAAAGGTGAGGTGAGTGAGGAGGGGAGACATAATAGCGATATTTGTAGGAGAAACCCACTAGTGTTATAATGATGGGAACAAGCCTCTCTAAATCATAGCCATTATATATCATAGCATGTTCTTGTACGTTGTTCCCTCCAGACATAGCATCAAAAATTAAAAAAAAAAGACAAATGGGGAGAAAATGGGCGTACGACCATAAATAAATATCATAGAAAGAATCATATCCAACCCCCTAATCCATTTTCCCTCGAGGTGACCACCGTTCTCTATCACAAATAGACACAGGCAGAGATTCCTACTCTCAAGACTCAAACACTGACATCCAGATTCAAGAAAGACACAACACATCAAATGAGAAGATACATTCCATCTTGAAAGCACGAAACGAGAAGACGGACCAGCAAGCGGAAATTCCATGGCCATGGAAAGAGGAGAGGAAATTGCAGAAGCAGAAATGCCATAAATGCTGAAATGAAAAGATTGTGATTGTGATTTCCTGCCTGCCATTGTTGGTTCTCTCCATTCCCTATTCAATCCAAAGTGTACAAAAGTTTTAAAAGGAAACAACATAAAGCAATTCAATCTAAAGCTTAAAAAGGAAACAACCTAAAGCACGGGTTAAACAAGAAAAATGGAAACAAATTTATACATAAAAATATATATTATATATTTGTCAAAATAGGTTCTTTTAAATTGTGTTTTTTCCAAGGTGTAAATGAAAAAATTATGGAATCTCTATTTATTGAAATATAAATTATATATTTTGTTATAATTTATTGAAATTAGATTATATGTTTTGTTAAAATATAGCTTTTTAAATTGTTTTTCTAAATACAGAAAGAAACATGGTGGAATCTTTCCATATTAATGGTTTTTTTTCATTGTAAAAATATATATATAATTTGTTATTCATAAGAATCAAAATTACATCATAGTTGTTCATGTAAAATCCCCTTCAAAGTAGGATAGAAGACAATATTGAAGCCCTGGCCAAAACATTACAATATCCAAAAATAGACGAGAGGGATTCTACCCATCAACCTGTAGAAAGCAAAAATGTGGAAAAGACAAAATAACTGTGAGACAAAAAATAGCAGGGCTCCGGAGAGTTGTCATGCAGATACAACCTAAAATAGTCCAAGGCAAAACCAAAATGGAGAAACTAGAAGCAAGTAAAGCGACCTTCAGTAATCATGATTTTGTTTGAGTACTTACATAAGTGAAGAATACCAGGGTAGTCTCCTATCGCAAGATTTGTTAGGTTGTCCGCGTCAGAATTGAACTCCCTATATAGGTGCCTGAAGGATAAAGAAAGAAAATAATTCTTTAGGAGCCCAATCCTTTTCAACCAACAATCATAACTCAGTGACTGCAAATTGGTGAGACCTTTGGCCCAATCAATTATGACATTTGATTTGCCAAAAATAAAAAGCTAGAGATTTTTTTTTTTTTTGCGAACCATAAAAGCCCCCATAAGGCTAAAAGTTCAGAAAAAGTATTAGTGCCACTCCCAACACCCATCCTTAGCTTGAAACTATGAGAGTCATATATACGGAGGATCATGCCAGTACCACAATTTCCATCCTGCTCGGCTCCATTAAAGAATCCATATATGGTATCGGATTCCAACACCGGGATGATTCGAATCTTTTAAACTTTTGGGGCACAATCTCTGTTCCATTACAAAAAAACTTGCCACAATATAAGAAACAAGTAAACCTCCTTACAAAGTTTAATCACTTCTTCTAATGCCTGCTTCAGTTTTCCTTTGGAGCGTGTGAAGAATGTCGATGGGCAAAAACGAGTGACCTTTGCAAATAGTGGCATTGCAAAAGGGTGTGAGGAGGGTGCTCATGCTTTTCCCAGGTTGAAAGCTCAAAATGCATATGGTTATAAGTGCATAGGCTGGAGATGGTGATAATTGCAAATGTAAAGTACTGGAAGCAGTAACTTCAGCAGCATTGAGACTTGTAAAAAACCATAACAACTGGTTATTGATTGGAGTGATGAACACAATCGGAGGGGCAAGAATGCCATACCTTTGAAGCGCTATGACTGGTCACTGCGAGATCCTGAATCGGCTTATTGTCTGCAAAAATAGGGTATCGAGTGCAAAACAAGGGTGCAAGGGTTGAACGATACCTTCAGCCCAGAAATACAAAGTTGACGTGTTTTTTGGCCATGCATTGGATGCATTTGGTAAGTCTACGTGGAGGAGGTGCATTCAAATGGACGGTTCTTGAGGGGATGTAGGGATATGATGCTTCTATCTAGGTAATGATACAGTACTGGTTCTAGTACCTAATTCATTATTGACGTAGGGACATAATTTTCCTTTGGAACGCACTTAACCGGGTTTGGTTCAATGATGCAGCAAGGATAAAGATGGTCAAGAGAAAATTCATGCTATTGCTTTGTTGGATCTCTGAAGATCCAGGTGCATGGCACTAATATTACTAATAGAATATAGACAACTTACAAAAATTACACTTCATTTCCAAATTTGCAATTTTCCACGACACAATTAAAATTGACTAACATAAATGACTAATTCATATTCTTCTAGCTAGTCATTTTTTAGGCCCTGACTAAATTAGTTATTTATTTTAGTCATTTTTAACTCTATCACTTATTATCTAGTCATATTTGTTAACTGGTGACTAAATTAGTCATTAATTTTAGTCGTTTATAATTGGGTCAATCAAAATTGCTCATATTTAGTAGTAAATCACTTGGAAAACCTGTGGTGACTAGAATTTTTAGTCACCTAGTAGCTAATTCCTCATTTTGTACTAGTGATAGGGTTTGACACCAAGAACTCTACGAAACTCAAAGGTAAATCATGTTCAGGGAAGGATGGCTCCTAACAATCATCGAAGGGGACTCGAATATCCTAATCCAGATGGAAAAGTAGCTTGCTGATGGGAAGAAAATCGAGAAGGTCTCATCTAGATGGAGTTTATCCAGTAGGTTGGAAATCCTATGCAGCTTGGTTCTGGCACACCCGGCTGTCTCCTTCTACCATGTAAGACGAGAAGCAAATTGGGTACAGACATGTTGGAAAACACTGGAGAGAAGGAGGATGGGGTCCAAAGGATGGGACAATGAGAGGAATTCAGATAAAAACATTGAGATCTATAGTGTAGAGAGCTTTCCAGACAAGACGTTGGACAGATGGTGGGTGACACGAGTGATCATCAAGGAGAAGACAGGAGGCAATAGGAGACTTCCACAGATCTAAACCACTTCCAAGCATGATCATGCAAGCGAAGTACGTCTTACTCTAAATCAGTCACCTCGCTCTTAAAACTGGATACAGATCCTGGATTGGAAGGAGAGGCAGGACATATTATCTGCGGAATTGGGATTTGGAATTGTTGATGGGAATGATGCCTAAGCTCGTTCTAGGTATGGGAGAATGTGATCACTGGATTTGGGAGATCGCGGGATCGAACAGAACCATTAGTGCAACCATTGCTCTCCTCATTATTAATACCAACTAGGTTGCGTGGCATTTCATCCACTACCTATGGAATGAGTGTTAGATTTTTTACATTAAGCTAGCATAACATAAGGATCTTTAACTGAGAGAACAACAAGCACAGCAATCAAACACAAGAGACAATGAACACGGTGTT
>LPNX010007584.1:0-22494 GCA_001517045.1 Pseudotsuga menziesii | reverse complement strand
TTAGTAAAAGTAAAATTGCCAAAGTTAACCCCTTGAAAAAAAAGGTGGAGTTTCCCAAAAAGTAGTGTGTGGCATTCAAAAAAAAAAAAAAAAAATATTTACTGCACAATAATTCAAATTAATTGTCCCAGTTTTTTCGACAACTAAATCAATCCACTTAGTCTCTATAATAATTTCATAGATTTGGTAAAGAATTATGTTTGAAAGTATTTTAAGCAGATTACTGTTAATAGATGCACTATTGCAAACTAAACCAAATTGAAAAAAACAATCAAATGCCTGACTCGGTAGAACCTCATAGTCATTATCAATGGTATCGACGACATGGAACCTGTATACTTTAATCATATACTCATAAACACAACACTGAACACGTAACATATTTCAGAATAAATATATTAATGAAGTTGTTTAAAAGTCTTATATACAGATTCCTGTTAATTTGTTTAAAAAAGGCACTCAAACCTCCAACTAGCTAAAACTCCATTGTCTAAATGGAACTTTGTTTAATTGCCAGTGACACAATTCTAAGATATTCAGAAACATATCACTTATTTCGTAAGAGATTTCTGAAAATTGTCTAGAACACATGAGTGGTTGTAACAAGGTAATTGGAAAATTCAATTCGAATAATGTTTTACCATTGTAAAATTATAATTTTTTTTTATCAAACCGAAAGTATATGTGGTTGTCATAGTCACTTTGTTAAAAAACTACTATCAAGTGATGAATGCACAAACTGGACCAACCAAGGGATGTGGAAAGGAGGCTTTTGTGATAACTCATTTAGGGCAACCAATGTTTTTATCGTTACAGGGGTGCTCTTAACTATACAACGCATAATTTCAAAATATCTATATGTATTTTTAATTTGGATTAAAATTAACTTAACATTTTGGATATTTCCATAAGTTTTAAAGGAATTCGTCAATAAAAATAAATATAATAACTAGCACAAGCATAAGTAAAGTGGCATGTGAATGATGATAGGCACAATCAATCACTTAAGTTTGTGAAGATAGTTAGTTGTTAAACAAAGTCTAAAGTATACAATTTTATATCCATTATTTATACTAGATTGTTAAACTTAATATAAGCACAAAACAAATATTATTTAATTAAAAAAATTGACATGAAAAAAGAAAAACAAATTGTTAAAGATTTTTTTAACCATCTTTTAACTAAAACTTAGTCAATGTATATTTAAACATAAGCAAATCCAAAATATAAGATTATATCTAAATACCTATCAACATAATTATTTAATATTTATAATAAAAAATAAAATAAACTTGTTTTTAATTATTATTATATTTTAATAATAATTAAAATTTTACACCTTAATAATCTATGTGCATAAATAAAATATTACTTCATAAATTTAAGTTGGACTATTACTTTACTAGATGGAAGAAATCATAGATACCTACGGGTACACACTTGACATTTAAGATAGCTTATTTGACTTTAATCCAATAGATAATATTTAATTTACAACTGCTTTGGTTAATTTGACAACAAAGCATTATGTAGTATCAATCATACCCATCACCGGCTGCGTTTTCATGCATACCCAATTACAAGCCTTTTCATGCATGTAAGTTAAAGCGAGCTTTACAACCACTTTGAAAATGTCTATCTAAACGCGAGCTTTCCAACCACTTTGAAAATGTCTACCTAATTATGCCTCATTAAGTAGGCTAAATTTGGGCAAATAATCAAACCTTAAATAATCAGGTTTAAATTAGTTTGCTTCTCTTGTTGTGTTTAAATGAAATGTAATTTTAGCTGAAATATAGAGCAAATTAGTTTGCTTCTCTTGTTGTGTTTAAATGAAATGTAATTTTAGCTGAAATAAAGAGCAGCACAAATAATTTCACATTGATAGTGTTTAAAGTACTATCTTAGTGGAGATTAAGGGGTGTGTTAAGAAATGCAATTTCATTTCTCAATAGTTCATTAATTAGTTGGTTAGTTGAGTAATTGATTTGGTTACCTTATCTTGATTAGTGACCCATAGTATTTTCTTACCCATGGTATTGTCCCATGGTTTTGTTGTTATGTAGTCCTATATATGTTGATGCTTAATTATGACAAGTAAATCAATATTCCCACTGGTGTTCCATTATTTATTCTTCATTGCTCTTTTAAATGTTAACATGGCATCTGAGATTGATGCTATTGAGAAGAATCAAACTTGGTATCTTATTGATAAAACCTTTTCTCCTGTAGTAAGGATGGATATCATCAAAGATGTACTCGCCATTGTAGCACAAAATCAGTGACATGTATATCAAATGGAGGTGAAATCTACCTTTCTCAGTGGTATTCTTGCAGAAAAAGTCTATGTAGGCTAGCCAACTAGATACACTGTCAAAGTTCATGAACATTGAGTGTTTAAGCTGAAAAAGGCCTTGTAGGTCTCATGAAGTACTTCCTTGGTCTAGAAGTTACTCAAACTGATCAAGTTATTTTCATTTGTGAGCATTAGTATGCTACTAATATTTTATAGAGACGGAATGGATAAATGTAAACCAACAAAAACCCACATTGCTCTAGGTACCAATTTAACAAAGAATGATGATGGACCGATAATAAATTATACACTCTATAAAAGAATGGTAGGGAGTTTAATGCATTTGACTACAACTAGACATGATTTGATGTGTGTTGTTAGTCTTATTTCTAGATTAATAAAGTTGGAAAAAAAGAATTTTGAGATATGTTGTAGGCACACTTGTATATGACCTTTGGTACACACATTCACCAAACAATACTCTCATAGGGTACATTGATATTGATTTGCAAGAAGTCTTGATGATAGGAAAAACACATCTGGTTATGCTTTCCATTTGGGTACAAATCTGATATCTTGGGCATCTCAAAAAACAACCTATTGTCATCATGTAATATGCAGAAGCAAAATATGTAGTAGTCACCACGACAACTTGCCATATAGTTAGGTTAAGAAGACTCTTTAAATGATATGGGACATACATAAAAGGATCCAACTCCTATTTTTTGTGACAATAGTTTTGCAATAACATTGTCTAATCATAATGTTGTTCATAGAAAGAGAAAACATATTGACACTCACTATCATTTCATTCATTAGTTACTCAATAATGGAGATATCACATCACTCTTTTGTGGTCTAAGGAGAAATTGGTTGACATGTTCACCAAACCATTTGGAATACATGCATTTGAGTTTCATAGACAACACTTAGGGATTTACAGTGCTGATAATAGTGTCCCAGTTGAGATTAAGAGGTTGTGTTAAGAAATGTAATCCCAGTGATCAATATTGCATTAATTAGTTCATTAGTTAAGTAGTATATTTGTTCTCCTTATTTTGTTTAGTGACCCATAGTATCTTCCTACACATGATATTGTTCCATAGTTTTGTTTAGTTTTGTTGTTATGTATTCCTATATATGTTGTTGCTTCCTCCATTTGACCTTCATCTATGTTCGTTAAACTTTAACAATAACATATAGAACCATACGGACATCTCATTGTTTGTTTAATATGTCCATTAGATCATCTTATCGTTTGCTTAATACATTTTCGGGTGTTCAAAGTAAATCTTCCTTTCGAGCTACTTGCATATTACTAAACACTTCCAAATCGATGCCGATGGCTGAAATTTTCAAGATTTTGATGTGTTTTTTTGGAGAATAGTACTAGAAGTATATCAGTAATACACTTTTGGTTCATTGTGTCTTACATTATGATAAGAATAGATCAATTTTTTTTTCAAATTCCATATTTTTAGTCTTAGGATACAATATTTTTTATAAATTCCGATATTTATACCTATATGTTTTAGTTTTGAGAGATTTTTCTTAGACGGGTGGCCATTTTATTTCTAGGATACAATGCAATCTTGTACAAACCTTAGTGGGAGAAAACAATAGAACATCTTGGGGGTAACATTTTAGGTTGAGATTTCCTTATTAAAACCGGAGTTCATATACATCCTTGTAAATTTATATATGTATATTTATATCTTATTTAACTATATTGAAAATAACTCATTTCACAAATGTAAAATGGAGTTCATATACATCCTTGTATATTTATATATTATTTAACTATATTGAAAATAACTGATTTCACAAATGTAAATACATGTACACTTAAAGAAAAATAGGTTTATCATCTAATAAAATACAGTAACTATATGTTTATCATCCAATGAAATGAAGTAGTAAACATACATTTACACTAAGATATTAAACAAAGTTATTTAAAAATTCGAAATTGTTGGATTTTATTGGTCTAAAAAGTATTAATTTATGTATTGAGTAGATAACAATTCTTTCAACCAATACACCTATAAGACCCATTATCTTCATACAAATTGTTCCAATGTCTAATTAAAGATATGATTATAAAAATAAGTTCTTGTTTGGAAGTTGAGACTTAGAAATTTTATCCCTCGTTAAGGACGACACTCATGCTCTTAATTATATAATGTATAATTTGAAAATATCAATATATTTTTTTTATTTAGCTTAAAATTAATTTAACAATTTGAACTTTTCCATAAATTTTAATAAAATTTACTAATAAAAAAATATAATAATGATTTAATATTTATTAAAAAATGAAATAAAATTGTTTTTTTAATTATTATTAATTTAATAATAATTAAAATTTTACAACACAATTATAATCTATAAGTATAATAAAATATTTCTTTGCATGGCTTCGTAAACCTCAGTTGGACTAAAATATTTCTTTGCATGGCTTCGTAAACCTCAGTTGGACTTACTTTACTAGTAAAAATCTGTTTGCTATTTTCTTGCATGGGTTCGTAAACCTCAGTTGGACTTACTGGTAGAAATCTATTTGCTATTTTCTTGCATGGGTTCGTAAACCTCAGTTGGACTTTTTTGTAAAATCTATTTGCTATTTTCTTGCCTGGGTTAGCAAACCTCAGATGGACTTTAACGGTAGAAATCTGTTGCTCTGATTACACAGTTGAGAGAGCTTATTTGACTTTAATTTACAACTGATTCGGACATGTAAGTTAAGGCCAACTTCACAACCACTTTGAACATGCCTACCTAATTATGCCTCATTAACTACGCGAAATTTGAGCAAAATAAGTTGCCCAGTCAAGTAAGAAACAAGCCTTTAAAAGTCTCTCATTATACTTATTTTTCTCGCAAACTAGCCTGTCTTGAGTTGTGAGGCTTTTCTTTGACCTACAGAGTTTGCTTCTCTCGCTGTGTTTAGTAAGGCGGCTATGAAATTCATCAACCCTTTATTTTCTAATAAGGGAAGGGAGTGTTTGAATGTTGGCCAATTCCAGTCTCAGCATTTGCCCATCATGAATGTTAATCCATCGACGTAAAGATTTCAAACCTGAATTATACTTTTTGTTATCAAGTTTAGTTTAACAAAATCATGTGTCAGTTACTACTTTTAACAAAATTAATTTGTTTTGCAGGGACCCTACCGAGTACCAATCTATCACTAATGAGTATACAGCAAAGAGGCCATGCTCTCTGGAGCGGCCAGCAGTTTCCTGTGACAGCGATTGGAACTGCACTGCCTCCATGGAGGGGTTGGCTGCAGGAAATATCGAGGGTGCAACAGCTAGACATGAGGATGAATATGAAGGATCTGATCATCTTATTGGAGAAAATGAAAAACTCCAAGATGAATATGAAGGATCTGATAATCTGATAATCGAGGGTGCAACATCTAGACAGGATGAATTAATTGATAATCTTAATGGGGAAAATGAAAAATTCTAGGAATTTACTAAAGGTTCTGATACGTCTTACTTATCACTGCCAGCTCCTACTGGTGTTTCTAGAGTGCTCAACCATTTGAATCCTCGCTAAACCGCACAGTTGTCATCCAAAAGAGAGGTATGTTTCAATAATCTGTTTTTAGAAAGTTGATCTGATTGAAGAATGACATGAGGTAGGGTAATGATTAAATTTGTACACTGGCTATCTCAGAAATACGCACTAGCAATCTAAACGATTATCATGCCGGGCTTATGGAGTGCCCAACAGTATTGGAATATGGAGTGCTCTCAATTTGGGCATAGTTTATGTTATATTTTGCTTTTAGTATAGTTTAAACTTACATGCAGCTAAAAGAAAGCGACCCACTGATGAATAACCTGCCATTCGAAGACCCCAGGAGTGCAGGTTTTGTCATAAGACATTTGACAAAACGCAAGCCCTTGCTGGACACATGAATCGCCATCACAAAGGTAAAACTAACCCAGGAAGTATTTTAGGTTCATATTTTTAGGTTTATGTGTTTTTATAAGCATGCCATTACATTTTTGTGGCGATTGAATGAAAATCGATAGTTGTAGATAGGCTATATACTTCATAAAATTAGTTACATGAGTAAATCTTTAAGATAATGGCTGTTATAATGAGAAACCTAGCCTCCCATAAACACATTAGATTAATTGTCATTTAAAAATACTTTAAAAAAGAGAATCAATATTTTATGTAAAACACCTTAATAACAGTGCCTCAAGACTACTTAAACCATCTGATAATATCAATAGTTATCCACGATATGCCCCTTTCTCAGCATTAGCACTCGGATCTGTCACTTTACCAGCTTAAACTGCACATGCACCTTCATACGGCCTTGCGTTAGTGTTAGGCTAATGTAGTAATCGAAGATATAACCTTGTTTGCAGAGAACTACAGAGAACTTACCTTCGATCGGACTCTCTAAGTTCACTCCATCCCATCTGTCTGTCATCCATCACTAGAGTGGCTGTTCCATCTCTTCATGGTCTCCCAAGACGTGAAGTAAAGAGCTTGCTTAAACGTCTAGCTAGTGGATATTCTTGTAGTGTAAATATTTTTTTTTAATTTTATAATTGTCTAGCTAGTGGATATTCTTGTAGTGTAAATATTTTTTTTAATTTTATAATTTTTTATATAAATATCTTTTTATAAAGATCAATATAAAAAGATTTATGTTTATTTTTAATTTTATAACTCTAAATGCAGAAAGGGACGCTGAGAACTTGAAGAATGCTCAGGAGCTTGTAATTCGCAACGGAACCACACTTCAAACGGAATTGTAACTATATACTGATCCATTAAAACTTATTGTAAATATTTTGTGCTAATAATTAGACAGATGTTTATTCTAATTGACAATTTGTCCTCTTTCATGAAAATGGTAAATAAAAAATTGTATAGCTATTCAAATCTTTGCGAGTAATGCAACGGATTTCAATTTTTTTTGGGTCTTGGGCAGGCACAATATCGGTTTATTGGGGTCTCCTTCTCAAATTCAATCACAATTTCCAGGGGAAGGTTCTTCATCAACTCAGGCCCAACAAATACCATTTCATTTCCCAGGAACTCAGGCCCAACAAATACCATCTCATTTCCCAGGAAATGCATCTGATTTCAAAGGAACTAGATTTGAAAGTGCATGGTAAGCTGTTTACTACTTCATTCACCGTAGGTTATTACATAGTTAAATCTGGGTTAGTATGTAAGTTTGAAATTTTTTCATCTTTCATGAAAATGCCAGTTCCTTGAGGTATCCATCTCAAATTCAACCACAGACATTTCAAATTCAACGACAGTTCACAGGATCTCCAACATATAATTCAAGGGAATGTCCTCCGCTGATTCAATCTCAGTTGACAAATGCCATGTCTACTTAGGAGGATTCCAGGGCACTTACAAAGCATTTCATATGGATCCACAACAGAGATGAATGGTACAGAGATGAATGCTTCAGGCCCATGTTATGTAAAAGAAGATCTATCGGCTTCAGGTTTGCCACCTTATGGAAACATCATCAATATGCCAGATGCCAAAGAGCTTGATAAGTTGATAATGACAGACTATGGAAGGAACCAAGAACCACAAGCTCTTGATCTGTCTCAGCTTTCTTGGAGAGGTATTTTACCTCCACTAAAACTGCAAATAGTAGATGAGGAATTTCCTTATCAATTTCAAAATTTAACGCGTTGCAGGTAATGGCATTGAAACTAAATATCTTTGACCCGTGTTGACAGGACCGTTGTTTTGACCCGTATTGATAGGACAGTTGTTATTCAAGAAACTTATATTATAGAGTGGGAGTGTTAAACTGGAAAACAATTAACTCAGAAAAAACAAACATATCAATAAAAGTGAGGACATGAGTACATTAACAAATATTTTGGTTTATTGTATATATGGCAAATAATTTTGATTAATTAATTAGTTATATTAATTTATTATTAATGATTTAAATAAATTTGTATAAAATTACTTCATAAGTTATAAAATCATTAATACTATAAATATCATGGAATGGAGTTTTAACCTTATAATAAGAAAATTTATAAATTCAGTAATTCTATAAATATCATAGCATGGAGTTTTAACCTTATAATAAGAAGAAAGGATTTTAAGAAAATGTTTTTTTAAATTTTTTAATTATCATAAAATTTATAACAATAAAAATCATAACTTCTTAGCATTGCTATGTAAGAGTTCTTTCTTATTTAAGTAATGTTAATTTAAGCTAGATATATATAAATCAAGAAAAGTTAAAGAGAGTGAGCTATTGAGATTTAAAAAAATGATAAATTAATGGTTGAGATTAAAAAAATGATAAATTAATGGTTGAGATTAAAAAAATGATAAATTAATGGTTGAGATTTAAAAAATGATAAATTAATGGTTGAGAGTAAGTGATGAAAGAACTAACCAAATAAAGAAGTGAAATAAGATTGAGGTACTAGTTGGTCTAAAGAAATGGAAATGTGGTTGTTTGATTAGGGTTTGGTTGGGGACTATTTACCCTTAGAGAGGCCGCACATGGCAAGGGCTACAACACCTTCACTAATGATGTATTCTAGGGGAGGGACCACGATTCTACCCCAAACTCATTCTCTTTCTACAAAGAAACTCAACCAGCAAGAAGGATCTTCTGCAGCCTCAAAGTAGACAAGAAGATCGATAGGGAAGGGAGGAGAGGGGATATCGAATACCCAAGTCAACCAAGTTAATTCCATTGGAGGGTAGAACCTAACCAATACATACCTAAAACAATGAAGATGCCAAGCTTCTAGATTAAATTCCCTAGAATCAATGAAATAATCCAATATATGAAGGATTGTGTACTAATAGGGAATTTCATAGGCACATGGTTGAATGAAAAGGTCATAATATGGTGGATTAAAACAATAGAAACCCACGGGCCATGACCTCCAGTTAAGATCCAAAGGGTTCTTTTATAGTAATATTAAAGAGTGTGGAAGACACTAAATAGTATTTGACAATGGGACTTAAAATTCTTTAACATGGTGGGACTGTATTTCAGATCTTGGGTGGGGCGATTCAACCCAAATAAGGAGGACTTCAAATTGACACCTATATGGATCAGGCTATCTTCCATTCCACATGAATACTGGGAAGCATGCACCTTAGAGGGACTAAGCAATACCCTAGGCTCTTTCATCAAGGTTTCAAAAGTCATAATTGCTCGTTATACATATTATGCTCATATATGCATATTTCAAAGGAACTACTAGAGGCTATCTGTCTTACACACAAAGACACATAATGGATCAAACAGATTAACTATGAGCGCATCCCATTCCAGTGATGGAGGTTGTCCTTTGAATGCACTAGCTACTAAAGTCAAGCACCCATAGGAGATAGATGTAGAGGATTTCACTAAAGTAACCCATAGAAGAAGATAACCTAAGAAGCACCACATATTACAAAAATAAAAGAAGTCCATATCGACAAATAGCTTTGCAGTGCTAGAAAAAAAGTAATAGAATGGAGTCATATTTACAAGTCACGTTTCTGGACCATCAATGAAGACAACAAGTAATGGAAAGGATTCATATTTGCAAGTAGCACCAAATCAAGACGAACTAGAGGGATGCAATAAGAAAATTAAAAATCATGAAAACATGGATCAACAAACCCATGCATCTCACTCTCAAGGCAATGAAGTGGAGGCTAACATCATGGAAGAATACAAGAAAGATATGGAATAAGGATAGTTGGACCTGAAAGGACTGTAGGGAATCTTGTAATAACCAGAGCCACAAATTGATCTCTCCCAAGCAACTTCAACTATTGAAAGAGACATTGCTCAAATCCAGAATAACCCCTGAAATGGGGGTCCACATAAGGAATCTCAAAGAAATAAAAAGGAACTAAAGAGGATAAAAAAGAGGGAACACAAAATAAACAAGAATTGAATTAAAAAAATGGGGGCTAAGATGATAGACTCTGGAAAATACCTACAACTTATGGAGGTTTTCTTCATCAACGCTTCCCATTCTCATTGAAGTTAATCTTATGGAATGTAAAAGGAACCAATGGTCCTAAAAGAAGAATAAAATATCCATTGAAAAACCATCTATTATGATGCTACAAGAAACCAAATTCTCCAACAACATGGTCTCGAATCTATCCAACCAAATTTGGAAAGAAAGCTCCTCCACATCAATAGATGCAAGCGGTGTTGCTGGAGAAATAGTGATAATCTGGAACTCATACGAGGTACATCTATCAAGAATCTATTCGCATGCTTATCCCTAACTGCTACCTTCCACATAATAGGGACAAAAGTAACATGAGTTCTCACAAATGTCTACGTCTTGCATGCACCTGCACAGAAACAAACTGAGAAAAACGGGGACAGACATTATATCTCAGGAGATGACTTCAATATGATCACCTCACTCATAGAAAATAAAGGACGAAGAAGGAATATAGAACCAAAGGGTAATTCATGGAAGGAAACCATTGACCAGCTAGGCCTAATCGACATGGATATTAACAATGCGACCTTCACCTCAAACAACAAAAGGGGAAATGCCCATAAAATAGTATCATGTTAGGACAGATTCCTAATCATGGATTCAATCTTAGTTGTATGTGGAGAACTAACAACTTGTATCATGCCTTTAGTGGGATATGAACATTGGCCAATATGCCTACAATGGAACAACATCATAATCTTTTCACGGAGGCCTTTTTTATTTGAAAAGTCTTGTCTTAATCACCCAACCTTCCAAGAAAACATTAAAAAATGGTGGAATGAAATTGAAACACAAAGGGGAACCCACATGTAAAAATTTTACAACAAAAACTCAAGAGCATAAAGGCCTACCTCAAGAAGTGGGATTGAGAAATATTTGGGAACATATTCATTGAAGGGTAGAAATTGTAAAAACAAATTTTTAATATTCAACAAGAGATTATCACGTATGGATTCAATGAAAGGTTAGTGGAAGAGGAAGCACAAATCCAAACTCAAATTGAACATCTAGATAGGGAGGAAGAATGGTTATAGAAACCAAAATATATATTAAATATGCTACAAGAGGGAGAATGCAACACCCACTTATTTTGTCAATCCTCCTTGGAATGTAAACAATAATATATGATATTCTCTTTTAAATATCATTACTAATATATGATATTCTCTTTTAAAGATCATTAAGATCAAAATATTACCAAACATGAAAACATTAAGAAAGAGTTGGTCTATTTCTTCAAAGAGGTTTTGATTGAACCTCCTCTTAATATATCAAAATAAATAAGGAAGAATACACAATGAATCCCTTCCTTGAACACTCAAGAACAAAGTGACAGTATAATGAGGCTTGTTGAGATGTTTGAAGATGAAGGGTTTATTCGTCAAATCATCACTAGAAACTAGACTCCTTGGTCGAGCAACTTTACAACCAACTTCTTACATCATTACTAGATATCATTATTAAGAGGTGTGGGAAGTAGTTGAAGATTCCAAACATTCCATAGGAGTGCTTCTGAACCGCAATTCCAATTTTCTAGAACTTATGCTGATGGAAGACAATGCTGAAAATCCCTATAATTTTCACCCAATCTCTTTGTGCAATATGTTATATAAAATTATTGCAAAAGTTTTAGCCATTTGGCACAAACCTGTTGAAATATTGTAACTTCAAAGGATATTCTAAATGTATTTTACTAATGTATTTGGTAATCATAGAGTTATGAGGTAAAGCCTTCGTTGTAATCTGGGTCATTAGTACCCCATTGAATAATATAAAATATTGTTTCGAGTCTTCCTAAGTGAAGTCAGCCGAGACAGTTTAGTGGGGCCGACTTGTTTAGGGGAAAAGTCAGTTGACATAAAGTGTATAAATAGAGGAGTTGTGTTCCTCATTATAACATAGACTCACTCGCTTGAGTAGCGCATAGGAGAGAGAGAGAGAGAGAGAGAGAGAGAGAGAGAGAGAGAGAGAGAGAGAGAGAGAGAGAGAGAGAGAATAAAGGAGGAGAATACTGAAGTTTGGGGTTTTATATTATACATCTGATACATAGGAATTTTGCTACGTTTTCTTCCCCTTGAGGGTTTCCCATGATAAATATTCTGTCTATTTTGTGATTGTGTTTCTTTAATTGATTCTGCATATGCTACTGTTTTGATTTTGGATTGAAAAATAATGATATATAGTCTAGCATATGAAATATTAACATGGTATCAGAGCTAGGCTGAATAGGACAACTTTCACAAGGTGAAACTCTCTCTCCTCTCCCTCGGGAAGAAATTAGGGTTTCTGCAAAGTTTAGAATTTGGAAGATCTGCTTGCATAGAAAGTTGCGCCTCCCTAGAGCGCATCTATTGATCCCATGATCGAATTTTTTTGGGTGGTTAAATCTCCGGGAAATCCAAACCCTAGTTTGGCATGAACTAAAAAACTACAGAAAACTAGAACCAAAAATTTTGCATAAATACGTCATAAGTAAGATTTGAAAGGTGAAGATTTGGGATTTCCATAAATCAGTTGGACCAAAAAACTCACCTCATTCAAGCGCATCTCGTGGCAAGGTTAGCTTTTCATTTTGAGAAATTTCAATTTTTAGTGACCTACTCGATAGGATGGCCCCAAGCACTAAGCTTAAGGATAAACTGGAAGGAATAGAAAACTTACTAGCATGGAAGTATAGGATTGGTCTCATTCTGAAAGAGAGTGGTCTTGAGAAGTACATCAAGGATGAATTTGCACAACCAACAGAATTTGAATCTAAGGAGAAGCATGAAAAATACCTCATCAAGCCAAATTTGAGGATCATTGTTGATTCTATCAAAGATCACTTGATCCCTCAAGTGTCATCTAAGAAGAAACCAAAGCAAATGTATGATGCACTTTCCAGAATGTATGAGAGAAGGAACATCAACAAAAAAGTATGAAATTTGACATGGTATGGGAAGATTGCATTAAAGAAGAAGCTGGAGTAGCTAACAGAGAAGATGATCAGGCTCTAGCCATCCATACTTAAGAAAGATAAAAATCAAACTTCAAGAAGGGTAGTGACAAAGCTTCAAATAAGAAATTTCAAAAGAAAAGAGTAAATAAAGATTGCTCAAAGTATCAATGATGTAACAGTCATAAGATAGGAAACCTTTCCAGAGAGTGTCCATCACGAAAGAACAACAACAACAAAAGACATCATGCTCATCTAGCTGAAGATGAGGAAGAAGAAATCCCTCGAAAGAGGCTAACAAGAGAAGAAAATGTAGAAGAATATGTACTATTCTATGCATTCTCTAGGTCTGTAACACATGGATACGATACATGGCTTATTGATAGTGGTGCTTCAAAGCACATGATAGGGAAGAAGAAAACTCTGTCAAGACTCGAAGAAAAGAGCTCTCCTCAGAAAGAATCATTAGGAGATGACTATCAAAATCCCATCAAAGGTATTAGTGAATCAAGCTACAAGCTTGACTCTTGGACTTCTATGAAGATGAAGGAAGTCCTATATGTACCAGGTTTGAAAAAGAACTTACTTTCCATCTCAGCTCTAGATAAGAAAGGATATAGAGATGCTTTTATAGATGGAAAAGTACTTATGTGGTCCAAAGGAAAGATACTCGAAGATGTTGTGGTAATTGGTGAAGAAGAAGGAGGACTACACAAAATCAAAGGATGTCCAAATACAACCCTTATCCCTGAGACTACTACATCAAGTGAACTATGACATAGGAGGCTTTCTCACATAAACTACAAAGAACTTCCCTATGTGAGCAAGGTGGTAACAGGGTTACCAAATATAAAGATTGTTCATGAGGGAACTTTCAAAGGATGTGCAAGAGGAAAGAACATCAAGAATCCCTTTCTGAAAAGTGAAACAAAGACTTAAGGTGCGCTGGAATTAATTCATTCTAATGTATGTGGTCCTAATTCCTCCATATCCTTTAGTGGATATGAATATTATGTCACATTTATTGATGACCATTCAAGAAAGACATGGATATACTTCTTGAAGGAAAAAACTGAAGTGTTTGGGAAATTCAAGAAATTCAAAGCCTTGATAGAGAACCATTCAAAAAGAACAATAAAGACACCAAGATCAGATAATGGTGGGGAATATACTTCAAAATAATTTGAATCATTTTGCAAGGAGGCAGGAATCAACAGGAAACTAACCACTGCCTATAATCCTCAATAGAATGGTGTTGCAGAAAGAAAGAATAGAATTATTATGGAAGTAGTGAAAACAATGATCCATGGCTAAGACCTCCCCATGCACCTATGGGATGAAGCAACAAGAACAATCGTATATGTGCAGAATAGATTATATCACAATTCTCTTCGATTCAAGACTCCTGAAGAAATGTATACATGAAAGAAACCCGGAGTGAGCCATCTCAAGATATTTGGTTGCCCACTATATGTACATATTCCAAAAGAGAAGAGAACCAAGTTGGATCCTTCTGGAAAGAAGGGGATATTTGTTGCATACTATGAAGTTTCTAAAGCCTTCAGGATATACATTTTAGTATTCCATCATATCGATATTAACAGGGATGTAACATTTGATGAATAGACAACTCTTAAGAAATTTGGAAGGTGTCAACTTTAAATTGTACATGAAGAGGATGTACCTCATAGAATGATAGAAGTTGAACCCTATCCTAAAATAGTAGCATCTGAAGATCATGATATGGTAGAACCTCAGGAACCCCCTACTATGGATATGTCTCAAAAGAAAATCCTGATTGGAAAAGAGAAATAATACAAGAAGCAGAGAGATATGGAGCTTCAGAAGGCTCCACAAGAATAAGAAAAATATCAAAGCCATACTCCAGTTATGTATATTTGATGTGTGAACTTTTATATCAAGAACCCACCAGCTATAAGGAATCTTCACAGAAGAAAGACTGGGTGGATGCAATGATGAAAGAATACGAGTCAATAATGAAGAATGTTGTTTGGGTTATAGTACCCAAACCAGAAAACAAGAGTGTGGTATCTTCGAAATGGATATACAAGATCAAACATGGTACTGATGGAAGTATTGAAAAGTATAGGAAATATTTGTAGCTAGAGGATTCTCTCAGAAAGAGGGGATTGATTATGAAGAGACATTTTCTCTAGTAGTAAGGTACACTTCCATCAGAACCTTCATGGCACTTTCTTCCATCATGAAGTGGGATCTACACCATATGGATGTAAATAAAACCGTCCTGAATGGTATGATTGAAGAAGAGGTTTACATATAACAACCACAAGGATTTGAAGTCAAAGATAGAGTGAATCATGTGTGTAAGTTGAAAAAGGATTAGTATGGACTAAAGTAAGCTCCTAGAGCTTGGTATGGTAGAATAAATAGCTTGTTGACAAGCTTGGGCTTCACCAAGAGCAAAGTTGATCCTAACATTTACATGAAGGTTATGGATGATGAACCTTTCATACTATTACTGTATGTGGATGATCTATTTCTGACAGGAAATGGGAAATAGATCATGGAGAGCTAGGAGAGGATAGCCGAATATTTCGAGATGAAATATCTTGGATTGATGCATTATTTCCTCGTGCTGGAAGTGTGGCAGATCCTGGAAGGAATATTTCTAAACTAGGGAAAGCATACAATAAAAATATTGAAAATATTTGATATGTTGGATTGTAAATCCATGGATACACCCATGGACACCAACTTGAAATTGTTATCTAATGAGTCATCAAATTTAGTGTACATGACTTAGTACAGATAGATCATTAGGCCAATGATGTATCTGACAAATACAAGGCCATATGTATGCTTTGTTGTGAACACCTTAAGTCAGTATCTAGTTAAACCTATATGGGTTCACTTGATAGCTGCAAAGCATGTGATGAGGTACCTAAAAGGTACGATAGATCTTGGACTTTACTATGGTAGAGAACATGACTACAAATTGTATGGATATACGGATTTAGATTGGGCATGAAGTGCCACAGATAGGATGACAACCTCGGGAGGATGTTATTGTCTGGGATCCGCCATGATATCATGGTTTACTAAGAAACAGTCCAGTATTTCTCTCAGTACAGCTAAAGCAGAGTACATATTAGCTTGATTTGCTAGTTGTGAAGTGATATGGATTTGAAAAATGATGTATGGACTATTTGACATGGATTTGGATACCATATTGATACTTATTAACAACCATAGTTGCATAAAGATGACAGAGAATCGTGTGTTCCATGATAAATCAAAGAACATAGAAATACGATACTTTTATATAAGGGATATGGTATAAAAGGGTGCTATAAATCTCCAGTGTGTGAGTACCGATGAGCAAGTTGTTGATGTGTTGACCAAGCCTCTATCTCGAGAAAAGTTTGAATATTTCTTTGACAAGCTTAGTGTAGTTTGAAAAGACTATCCTCGCAAGGAGGAACAGTGATGATACTACAAAATTTCCTTGCAAGAACGAATGATGAAGATATGGACCCTCTTCGGAAAAGAGGAACAAGTAGAAGATATGGACTCTCCTCGAAAAGGAAGAAGAGGGCGAAGATATGAACCCTCCTCAGAGAAAGGGGGAGCAGGTTGATGATATGGATCCTCTCGAAAAATGGGAAGTGATTATAATACTGCCATCAATGAAGGATGATAGTGAAGCTCCAATATGAAAGAGGCCAAGTATGCCTGAAGATGCTAACAAGGTTTGACATTCACTTGTGGGAAATAGTATCCTCTCTTGAGGATGGTATTGCAGGTATAACACTCATTTGATGAGAGTGGTACTTACTATCTAAGGATGGCCCTGTAGACATTACTCTTGCATGGAGAGTACCCACATTCATTTGTGGATACCACAGTATAACATTAACTTGTGAATGGTCCTTGATTTAGTGCTAAAGATTCTTGTGTTAGATGTTGTGGGTTTCATACAATTTATATCATTATCTTTTGTTTGCATTAGTAGAATTCTCTTAGGGTTTTATTATGTAGATTTAAATATTTTCATAAACTCAGAAAGTTCATCTTAAAGCTTTAGATCTACAAATAGCATTAATAAAATATATTTGAGTGCTTTCTAGTTTAATAAACAGGGTCTGTTGTAGAGATTATTTACGTAGGTTAGAAAATTTTGACCAGAGAGTGTAATTCAATACTCTTTTTAAATTTTAGGATTTTAATATAGGTATTTCTTATGTGCTCAAATTAGGTTCATTTGCAAATTCAGATAAATCGAGAAGTTTACTATTTGTTGGAATTTGAAATCACAGATTTTGCTTGAATAATGTTCCTTTGTTAGAATAAAGTTCATTTGATCTCAAATCAAACATTTCCATTTTAATAGATTGTGTGGTGATTATAAGATCTGGTAATAGTTTGTGTGAATTGGTTATTAATTCAATTTTTAGCTTACAAATATGAGAGTGATTGTGTGCTTAGTTCTTTTATATTTTATTAAGAATAGAATTTTCTTGGAAATTATTCTATTCTTAACATAATCAATAGAATAGTGTTATAAAAAAGGCTTAAGAAGTTTGATAATTTCATTTCTTGTGGATTAAAAAACAACATATAGATACATATCTTAATTTAGGACCATGTTGTAAGATATGTTAATTAGTTACATGGTAAAGTTATCATTGTTTCATATTTATGGTAAGATCAGTAGCAGATGTTCTTTCTTGGATTAAAAGAAAACCAGAGTAGTCTTGTTAAGAGTAGTTGTAATTAGTTTTGGAATATTCCCTTGATTCTTGATTACATAAAATAAGTGATTGAATCTTTCTGTAGATTAGATTTTTGAATTATTTATTTTCATCATTTATTGATTAAATGAATAAATAGTGTAGTGTAGATTGTGATTTTGTTAGCATTGATAGGAGTTGATTAGAGTAAAATTATCATTTCCTAAACTATCATAGGACCTTAACTTAGGTTTTCTTACCTCGAACAAACAGTGTAGCAACTCGAAGTTTACTTACCTTGGTCGATAATTGAATTAAAGATAAATTTATTTATTATATATATTTTACCTGACATTTGTGGTGCCATTGTTGGGGAGTTTCTCGAAGGTGAGATAGTACTATTTGATTTATTTATTTTACTAATTTGGTAGTTGTTTTATGTTAAGTGTGGTTAGATTCTCCAGATGGAAGAGAAGGGACGATAATATGAGAGGTAAGAACCTACACATGTAATGCCCCGGTTTTGACCCCGTTGCACTAGATGTATATGATGTATATATAAATTGTAAATGATCATGGTGTGGAGCTAAAGGCCAAGGCCCCGCCATTGATCGACTATGCTAGGTTTGGGATTTAAATTGTCACCGAAGGTATATCGGGGCATGCGGCACATATTAAGTTTCAACATCATGTACATATGCATCTATAATAAAAATAAACACAACCAGCTACGGTCGCGGCAACTAAAACGAATGGGGCATGATTTTCTAAGGATAGGGATGTGGGGGAATTTTTCCAACTTTGGCCAAAATGAGAAAAACCCATGTGTCTTATTCCCTTGTTTTTATTTTTCCAACCACTCTCATTGAAGAATTACTGCTGGTGGTTGAAGCAGTTAATGATTTTGGGGGCTGGGGTGGCAGGATTGTCAGTCCTCACCCACACGCACCCTCTACCCATGATTTTGGCAGTTCATCTCCTCACGCAGATATTCATCTTCCTCTCCACGAATTGCTAAGTACCCCTAGACTGCAAATTCACGTCCTCCTGGTAGCTATTTACCTTCACGCACTTATCATTTGGCTGCTCATTGCTTTCACGCACAGGAAATTTTCCTGGGTTTTACCCACACGATTTTCTCCTGCAATTAGCGTCCTCTCCATTGCTGTGCATTTTCGTGCAGAGGGAATCCTTCCCGTTTTTGTCTTCACGCACTGGTTTTTGGCCGGATTTACCCACGCAGTACTTCCTTGGGCGGATTTGTGAATAGAGTGGTCGTATCCTTTACTCACAGGAAAATTCGTGGGTTCTGTTCACACATCGGTTGGGAAACTGTAAATTCGTCCCTATTGCGTTTTGTTTGCTGTTCTACTTTGGGGCTGTGTAATTCGTTTTCCTCTGTTTAAGCTGTGATAGCTAATTGATTGCATAGATGCAATGGTTGGTCTTCGGACTATGTGAGGAGTAGGGATGTTGGCTCAATCTGCTTGGTAAACCTGGTGTTAGCAACTACACAGACAGAATTAGAGGGCTGGCCTTCTTCTCCATCACCCCTGAATAGCACTGGAAGGGAATGCAGGGCCTGAGGGACTGTGTAGCAGAGAAGGGACTGATTCCTTGTGTTGGGTGTGGATGGGTGTCTTAGAGGTCAGGCTAGTTCGAGTGTAGGTGTTCTTGGCTCTGTAATGAGCCCACCAGCTTAGCAAATTGCCTTCATCAACTCCTTAATGGCCTGATAAACCCAACTCTGTTGGCTTGGCTATGTGTTTGGACATCCCTGGCTATGTGTAAGCCTGCTAGTTCCCTTATTCCTTGGAGAATCATGCCCAGCTCGGGGGTGGCAGCGTTGCTGAGAGATTAAGGAGCACGCTGGCCTATGGTTGGGTGGAACGTTGCAGCGACGTAGCTGGTTGCGGAGCAAGACGTTCATAAGATAAGTGACCTTGTGCATTTTACCTCTGCAATTCTTAATTTACTGACAATGAAAATGAAATGAACATGTTGAATGAATGCTTGCTCGAATGTATGATGTTTCCGATGTGTATGTTAACTGAATGCTTGTAGGAATGCAATTGTTTCCGTTGTGTATGATGATTAAAACGCACTGTGCATGACAAATATTCTTGTGTGCACATTTTAAATAAATGTTCAATTTGTATGGTTAAGCATTCTGTTTTAGGCAATTTTCATGCCTGTACATGTTCATGGGCTCTTAGCCCGGTCTGTTAAAGCTCTCAGTCGCGTCCTCCTGGCCGGTCGGAGGCATGGGGACGTGACAACACATCTGTTATAACGGGTTCTTTCAAATCCATTTGCAGTTTAAGTATTTTGATTTCATTTGTTAGATAGAGTAGTTATTGATGAAAATTTTGTCATTCACAGTAGAAAGTTTTTATGAGACCTAGGGATATTAGAGGTAGATACACAAATATTAGTTCTCAAAATCCCCCTATTTTTTGAGATAGAACTCCATAATCATCAAGAAACCCAGGAGAGAGAGGTACACTAGTAACCAAAGAGAAGAAAGCAATACACAGGAAATTGTAGGGAAACGATTAGAGGAAACAGTCAAATCAAATTCCATTGAAGCAAAAACTGAATCACCTCATAAAGAACTGTTAGCAGCACCTGAGGCATCTGAAAGTACTAAAATTTCACCTATAAGAGAGGATCCTAACCTATAAAGCATAGTGTATGTAGAGAAAATTAACGCTTTATTTTGGAATATGTGAGATCCAGTAGTTTCTCAGGTAGAATCCACACTAAGCCCGCCAAAACCAACTAAGGGAAATACATTTCCGCAGACCAGACCTAGAATAGAACTACGGGATATCACATCATCCTCAAGGGAAGGAAATAAAATCTATATTTTGTTCGATAATCCACTCATAATGGGAGACCGTGAAGAGGAAGTAGAAAAAGAATGGAATACTGAGACAACCTTTAGATTCCCAATTATGGATCTCGTACAAAATGTCAATATGAAAAAATACCATTATCCTCATTACTTGTATTTTATGGCAAGAATACTAAAGATCCAGATGCTTTTTTGTTCGAATTTGACATATTATGTTGAATTTATAACTATCCCCATGATTCCCAGAAGCTAAAGTTATTTCCTGCTACTCTTAAAAGTGTTTCACTTTGTTGGTTGACAGGTTTAGGATAATTTAGTAGTAAGGACATGGGACGAAATGAAAAATTATTTCCTAAAAAAGTACCAGGATTAGTGTAGGTCTAAGTATGCCCACCGTGACATTTTTAAAATGCAGCAACAAGAAGAAGAAAGTCTAGAAGACTTTATGGAGCGATTTAATTACATTCTTCAGAAATCTAAATATAATACCCTCCAAGTCGATGTTGTGAGAACAATCTTCCTAAAGGGAATTTTGGAAGAGTACATAGAAATTCTCAACCTCATAGATTCAGGTGATATCTATTACATGTTATTTGATGAAATTTGTGAATTGTGTAGAAAATACTCTCGCAGCAGAGAAAAATCTGGAAAGTCTGTTAGGGATGGTGTTCCTCAGGCCTCTAAGTCAGTAAATACTAGTGGAGTCAATGAGAAATCGGTTGCACTTCTACTACCATCAATATTGGTAAGAGCCCGACCTCCAGATGCACTTCCACTAGCATTGCTACCTTGTACACGACCCCCAGCCTTCAGACTGCCCTGTCCAGAGATTCATGCCCTGCCCTTCCATGCAAAAGAGTTTTCCATGGCCATAAATTGAGCTTCTATCTCAGTGATTTTAGTTTTCATGGTATGGACTACAACCCGTGCATCAGACCAGTTGCTGAGCATGTCCTCAACGAGGTTGCAGAGCATATTCTTCATAAGCCAATAATGATTGATTTGGATACCATCCTCGCTGGTCAAGAGCTTCTGGTTGAGGACACAAGTCTCCCAAGCTTCCACTAAAACACGAACACAAGGAGAGATGTGAGGTTCATAATCTGTCGGGACCTGAAAATTGCAGCCACGCTGGGCTTTGCCCCTCTTAGAGCTAGCTCGCCTTGGTTTTCCTCTCTGCCACAACATGGATACCAACTTGAGCCGATCCTACCTGAAATATACAAGATGGGGAGCGCTTCTTCTTGCAATAAACTGATAGAATGTAGACACAAAGACACAGAGAACCTCCAGACGCGCAGGGAGCCAAATAATGCTCCAAGCTAGGCCATAAATCACAATGGCATTCAAAACTATACTCCTATCAGTTGAGGTACCTGTGTGCAATAACTTTCGTTGCAGGGCCATGAGAGCTTCTATGAGGACAAACCTTCGCCAACCCAAGTCACATGAGCCGAAGCGACAGTCCGAGTGTCTCCCACGCTCAAAGGGCTTAGAATGTTCTGGAGGGTCGAGCTGTCGCAATAGGTGTTAATGATAGGCTCATGTTGATCGCCACATGTTCTTTGCGATAGTCGGGGGGAGGCACAATGGTCGCCGAAAT
This sequence comes from Pseudotsuga menziesii, assembly GCA_001517045.1. NCBI lineage: Eukaryota > Viridiplantae > Streptophyta > Pinopsida > Pinales > Pinaceae > Pseudotsuga > Pseudotsuga menziesii. The sequence continues at coordinate 97 of LPNX010007584.1, read as the reverse complement.
TATCACCCGCAACTAGGAGGGTCCTACCCATGTTGATATATTTATTTTTTATTATTTTTTAAATATTTTTTAAAATGAAATTAATCAAATTAAAGAT
>LPNX010007511.1:216310-228639 GCA_001517045.1 Pseudotsuga menziesii | reverse complement strand
AATAACTTAGCTTCTGAAATAAATTCGACTGGACTATGTTTCCTACTCGAAGACTTTTCCTCCTTGCCAGACTGACAGATAAGATTTCGACTTGTACGGCCTCTGACAAAGTCGGCTGAAAGTTGCGTACTATGTCGGCTGAAGATTGCGAACTGATCTGCGAGTAATTACCATTTTCCAACATATAGTTGAAAGCTACGACGAGCTTTATCATATTCAAATGCGCCCATATCTAGATGCCTTGGCAAAGGGAGTATCGACTGTCATGTCATCTTACTCGAGCTGGAACGGAGTGAAAATTCATGCTAGCCATTACCCTCTAACTCACATCTTGAAAAACAGAATGGGATTCAAGGTATTCATCATTTTAGATTTATTCTCAGCGTTTTAATGGGATGCATGTAGCATAACGACGGGCATGACAAAAATGTTAAACCCTATTCCATTACAAAATTCTAATCACTGCATCTTCAGAAGTTTGTATTGGGCCAGAATTCTCATGGCTTCTCGTGTAGGTTTATCTCTTTCGAGCCCTAGGCCTTGCGTTGCTGCTGAAGCTTGCTTCTCTTTGGTTCCATGGCTGGAAATGGATAAGGTTGGGCAGTTGAGTGCTTGATTGGCTGCAGCATTTTCATTTTGCAGTTTTCACATTTGGCTTGCATACCTATGAGCTTGCCTCTCCTCCCATTGTGGAACAAAATACAATGTTAGGGCAGAACTATCGATGGGCCTTTGGGCATGATTATTAGCATGCTACATATATATTTCAGAATCCAAATATGAGGTAAACAATTCTTATTGGTTTTATCTTTTGCTCCAAAAAGATGCTTTGCTCGACAGCGTTAACATTTGACTATTGTTTATGCACAGATTTTGGGATTGTGCATTAAATATTTCCAACAAGCAAGAAACATTTTCCAGAGTTTCTGGCATTTCATTTTAACTAAACGTCTAAGTATCGAAAAGTAAACTTGATTCTAGCTTCTTTTTCTCTACTGTTAATTTTGTGTAAATTTTAGAATCTCAAAAAAAAAAAATTATGTCTAGAGGGTTCTGCAGGTCCTTCTCCACCCACTCCATCCTGTTCTCCAGTAATGGCGATGTATTCACTAGTGGGTGCTCTTATGTCCAGAAAAGGTTAGCTAGCCATCTCCACCGTTCCGTATGCAACTCACATGATAGAGGAAAGGTTCTCAGTTGCTAGAGCGCAAGGCTCTTAACCATGAATTCGTGGCTGCGAGCGCGACTCATCTGGTCAAGCTCAAGGATTTTTTTTTTTTTTTTTACCCACATGGTCATGGAAGGTCAAGGATATATGTATACCACACCCTTCCTAAGCATGATACAACAGCTAGAAGAGAGAATTTTGAGAAGATCAATCTCTGTTCATTTCAATCGGGAAATTCCAAGCTCTACTGGGTGATGCAAAGGTAGTTTTCAGTTGTGTACCTAGGTTGTTTTTAGCTCGACCTTGGTAGAGAAATTTTTGTGTAATTTTCTTGTCCCAATTTTGTAGATTTAGATACGCTATATGTTAATTTTTTTTTTCTTTTGGAGGTTTTAGGTGTAGATAGGCCCTAAGGTCTAAGTGTTTGAGCCATAGCTCTGATACCATCTGTAGTGCTCTGCCTAACGGTTAGAGCACTGTCTCCAATTCTCTGTAATGTTCTTTATCAAAACATTTAGATTGTATTACAGATTTATATCCAGGTCTATTCTATAAATTTTATAGACATATGTAAATACCAGTATCAACTGTAAACATATTCAAGTGAAAATTTCGAGCTGTACATGTTGAGAACTTCATGATTTTTTTCATAAATTAGACCATAATAGCATGCATGAGTTTAGTATCTACATACGTGAAATTTAAATACCTGGAATTCATGGTAGATCCAACAGTTTGTTGTAAACCTGGTTCCTTCTTCCAACTTTCCGTCTGAGCCTTAATCAACAAAATGATGTGCCTCCCTGCCGACCAGCTCTCATCATGTGCTGGCCCTAGGAAACCCACGGGTTTCCTAGCCCCCGAGCCCAAAGACCAATAATACCGCCTCTCCATTCTTTATCTTCTCAGTCTCAGTCATTTACAGATACTCTCATCCTTGAGTTGTCCCCCTCCTCAAGTATTTTTCTTCTTCGTTTTCCTCATGCAGAGTCCAATTTTCCCCAAAATAAATCCAACCTCTTCACCACCCCCCGAAATCCCCAAAATCCCCCTCCTTATACCTCCTTCCACCACCTCTTTCATTATTATTTTATTTTATCATGGGTAGTGTCGTTCCGATAGGTCTGACATGTGTAATGTATTTATCTTGACTTGTACATGTCAAAAATGTCATACATTACCAATTTTAATGTTTTACGCAATTGTAAAGTTGGTAAAATAATTACTTTTAATTTAATAAAAGTATTTACTAATAAACTTTAATCATTAATATAGTATAAGTTTAATTTAATAAAAGTATTTACTAATAAACTTTAATTTAACATTAATATGGTATAAGTTTAGTTTAATAAAAGTATTTACTAATAAACTTTAATTAACGTTAGTATGGGGCATTACAAACTTCCTCAACCTCCAAATCCTCCATGATGGTTGTCGAATCGACGTTCGTATCTGCGGCCTTCATATTGTCGATTGTTTGGTACATTTTTTTTTCATTTGAGACATTATCATTGTTCTGGGCCACGACATTTGTTTGGTAGACTGCCTGATAGGTTTGTCATTTTTTCAGATTTAAGTGGCAGCCGACTGTTGCATGGCTTTTAAATTCACAAATCGCACACCAAGAAGTTTTTCTATTCTTCATGTTGTATGGGAAATATTTTATCGTATGATCTCCATGCTCCTGACAGATATCACAGAAACATTTTTTCTGAACAAAATGAACATCTTGTCGGCTTACGTCCTGTCGACAATTATGTTTGGTGTGACCAGCTGTAGAACATTTTATGCACTAGATCTCATGACCCTTGAGGTTCAGTTATCGTAAGGATTTTTTCATGATTTTTAATGATCAATTTGTGCATCGACAACAGGATATGCTGAGTAGTCCTCATCCATTTCAACTTGGAGAGCTTTTGTTAGTGCCACTTTATATGTTTTAAATGTATTGAGTCTTATGTGTCGTTTGATATTTTGGGACAGTCCTACAAGAAACCATTGAATCGGTAGTTTTTCATCAATGAGATAGTCTATTTGACTCAAGAGGTCTTTCCATCTTTTATCATAGTCTTGAACAGTTTCTGCTAGTTTCTGAATAGTAGACTTGAGATTTTTCACTGCCAGATGCTTTGCATCTGGTGTTTTGAAGAAGGACATAAATTTTTGCTTGATCTCTACTTTGGATGCATTAGGTGTTCTTTCGGTATAGGTCATATACCAAGTTAATGCCCTTTTTCGTAGTGCACTTGCGAACTGCGCTATTTGTCTATCTTTGTTTATAACTTGATTGGCCTCCCATGTCGACTTGCAGACGAACCAATGTTGTCTAGGGTCTTCGTCGCCCTCATAGAGGGGAATGTGTGTTGAATCATGCCCCATGTCGGCATTGGTTTATCCTTTGGGAGGTGGTAGTGACGGGGGTGGTGGTGGTGGTAGTGGGATATTTTATGTATTTCTTTGTCCACAGCTAGTCTGGACAGAGCTTTCGTTTCCGTCAAATGTTTTGTTTGTCGATTCCATTTCGACAACTTGTCAGTCAGTTTTGACTTGTTCTATCGATGTCCAATTGCATTGTTGTGTTCGTGAGTCCTACTGGTCGGTGTTTTGTAAAGCTATGTTTGGCAGGGGGGGCGCTCCTTCATGTCTGGGGTAGAGTAAATGGATGCTTCGGATGGACGGGTATGCCTGAAGTGTAACCCAATTTCCTTCCTTTGGTCGACAGACCAATAGATGATTGTCATCATTTACTTCGTCATCTAGTTGGCTCCATATACCGAACTCACCATCTCTTAGCCTGAGGTCCTCCTTGAAAATGGCATGCATTTGAGTACTCGAATTTATCGTAGACAGAGGTCTTACCTCTTGGGGTATTTCTAGTTAGAGAGGTTCTCACTGCTCTATCCACAAATATTCTTCCATCGATGACACCTCTTTATATACGCCTTCTTCTTGTTGGTCATGACCCGACTGTGGTGGATTTTCCTCATGCTTTGTCACCCTGGAAACCATTCTTCTTTGGAGTGCTATAGCTTTCTCTCGTTTCTCTTCCCTTCTTTTCCGCCTCTTCTCCCTTTCTATCTTTTGTAGGTTTGATGCGCCTTTATGAGTCACTGTCCGCTCAATTTTATTCTTAGGTCGACTTTTCATTGCTGCTGGTGGTATTTCTTAGGTCGACTAGAATCATTTTACTCTACCCCAACACATGGCCAACTACCCCCTCATAGCCTACCTGACTTTAGTAATCTCAGATAGTTCTGTCTATTTGTTTAGGAAGTACTTCCACTCCCTTTCTGCAATAAATTTTTCTCATGCCTTTTGTTTTTCTGCCTAGTTAGTGTTTGGAGGTGGTTCGATGAGTGATGGACAAGTTTGAACTATGTTACCTACTCCTCTGTCGATTAGAAATTTGAATAACAGGGTCGGTAGCGAACAAAGAAATTGCTCAGTAAAGTCGGTATATAATCTTTTTTCAATACTTTCAACTAAAACTCTTTCCTCTACTGCTTGTTCTTGACAGAATTTGTTTGCAATTTTCTCAAACCACTCCGATAGGTTTGTTCTTACTCCTTGGATCAGTTTCTTAAGTAATTCTTGGTCTTTAGTTGCTTTTGTCTTCATCTAATAGTTTTTTCAACAACTGAGGCACCGATTCTACAAATTTCTCATGGGTTTTGGTGAAGAATTTCTCCTTCATGTGATCAATGGTCAATTCGTTTCTTCTTGCGTAGTTTTGTAAATAATTTGCAATCTTACTCTCCCACCAATTCTTAATCTCTTGCTCTGATATCATTTACATATGGTCATGTCATCCGTATATGTACTACCAGCAATGGAACCAATTTTGTAATCTCACAGATCACATAAGGTTACCAATAATACACATATAGAATCATATAAACATACAGAGACAAGAGACAAGAATAGATAGTAGAATAACATATTATATTATAGAATCACATGAGGGTCCATACATATACAAAACTGAACCAAGTTCTTAACTGGTTCAATATCTTATTATATATGATTACAAAATGGTTTTGAGTAACTACTTGTCATTTCAGTCAACCAACACAAACTTTGGAGGCCAACCTAATCTCCGATTAGTCATTTACCTCGACTAGTCTGCTCATCGGCTAGCTCCTCCAACACACACCCAGAACATGGGTCTACCTTCTCAGCCACTGAACTCTACACAAATGATATTCCAACTTGGAGAACCATGAGGAAAACACAGAAATTCATGAGGGAAACACTCAACAACCCCCTACTTTCTAAGGAATGAGAAAACACCCTCTCCAAACCCCCAATACATAATCTCTACTGCGTTTTCACTCAACCACACCAAAAAATAGGTTTTTCCAGCTGCACATACACTCGGCAACCCAAAAACGACTTTCCAGCCATGGATAAAAATGGGTAAACTGCAGAAATGTGGAGGAGAGCTCCCAACTTGCTCACAGGGGTAAAAACGACCTTCTCAAACCCCAAAATCATGGCTTCTTTCTTCTCATTCACCCAGCAACATAGAAAACGAATTCTGGGCATGGAGAAATGAAGAAAGAACATCAAATCATGAGGGAGAGAGAGAGCTCAGTCACCTTCTTGCTATGCAAGAGAGCGAAAACTCCATGAGGATGGGTGAAAATGAAATTCATGGGTGAATAATGGCTTGGGCATACATTTCCAAGCATTTACTTGTCCGAAAAGTCAAAAACATGTTTTCCAAAAATGGGTGGCTTCCCAAATTCTAATTTGACCTCCATACCTTTCCTATCCCAAGGAAATAACTTCCCCAATTCCTTCTAATGACTGGGCACAAAAGGAAAAAATGGGTGGTTGACAACTTAATGAGTTTTCCCCATTAGCCAAGGGTTTGATTATTTCCCCCTCCCTATTCCTTGTGAAATCATGCCCCCATCTCTTTAACATTGTGGCACATAGCTAGTTGTGGTATTTTTATTAATTTGCATTTTACATGATGTCTCAAACATATCGTGCCTGGCTAGCACATAAAACATTGGCATCGATTTTAATCGCCGATACATAAGACACTAAATCCTTGGTGGGGAATTCGCCTTTATCTCCACACCACGATTAAATACATTATTTACATCATATGCAATTCAATACCATAGGGTCAAAACCGGGGTGTTACAATATAATATACTACACTTGCACTGTAGAAATTTTTTCTCATAAAGAACATTGAGTGTAGTTTCCTTTAGCGCAGTTGGAACAAAACTTGACAAAGCATGAAAATAAATGATGGCAATGTTGCTAATTCAGCCACCATAACTGCTCCAAAATTTCTACTTACGCCCTCCCTCAAGCCTTTCATTAAAAGAATTCAACTTTTGAAGCCTAATTTGTTTATGAAAATGAGCAATAAATGCATTTGATTGCATGTTTACCTCATCTGGGCTTGGGCTTGGACATAATTGTGGCTCAACATTATCCAAAGAAAACTGCTTTCTAAAAAAAAATGCCCAACCTCGCTTAGGATCAAGTTCAGACTCAAATTCAATCAATGCTGTAGGGGAAAGTTTTTTTTTCTCATGTTTTGTTTTAGACATATCAAGCATGGAAAATGGAGGTGAGGGAGGGGAAGGTGGAAGAGGGATCGATAATGATTTCCTCCTATAACTTCTCCTCAGATTTTCTATCTCCAACCATGTTTTTCTTGTTGGAATTCGACAAATATTTGATTTCATATGTTTAATCCCATCTAGGATTAAACAAACCATTTCGTTCAGAGCCTCCATTCCTATGGGGTTTTGATATTCTCTCAACATTGGAAGTTGAAGGAGCAGGGGGGGATGTGAGGGGGATGTTTCATTTTCACTTGAGGCTACTTGTTTGTTTGATGGTGTTGCAAAAGATGGTATTTGTGTTGCTGGAGAAATACTATGGATCAACAAGGATCATTTCTTCACACTAAAATTGAAAAGTGGTAATGGATCCAATACAAAAGTTGAATGGTTGGCATTATGGAGTCTTTACAGGGTGGATTTGTTTTTTGGAATGGATACCTTAAGAATATTTGGTGATTCTTTGGTTGTTGTTAATTGGGAAAATGATATTTTTAAACTACAAGTGACCAATCTACAAAGCTAGTGTGAAAGAATGAAAAGGTTGATATCTCTCTTTTTGTCTATTGACATCAAGCATATATTCTGTGAATTTAATCATGAGGTAGATCAACTATCTAAAAAACCATTAAAGGAGGAGGAGGGATTACTTTTATGGGAAGAATTTGTGGAAAACTCTGTGGAAGATAAAGGTTCCTAAAGTCTTTTAGTATATAACTGTTTTGCATACTAGGACTGATCTATGGATTGAGATTTCTTTGGGATAGAGTGTTGACTTGACAATACTATTCATTATGGATGTAATTGGTGGTCATTGTCTGGTATCATCTTTTTGAATTGATGGGATAAGTATTTTTTGTGACAGTTCAACAATCACTTGTTTAGACTAAGTGGTAAAGATATGTACTTTTTTATTCAGTTTTGAATAACAAAAGTATTCTCTTTTTTATGCTTGAAAAAGATTAAGATGAGCTTTAAACATGTGAATAATTTTTAGAGGAAAATTGAAAGTAAAACAACATAGAAAAAGGTAAAAAGAAAACAATCCTTAAAAGTATTAAATGATAAAACAATGTAGGAAAAGTAAAAAGTAAAACAATGTTAAATAGTTAAAAGTATATACATTAATAAAGTTACATAGTGAAACAATATTAAATAGTCAAAAGTATATATAAAAGAGTTAAGGTACAGAGATCAGTAAATTTAAATAGGTCAAAATATGTCATGATCATTAAGGGGATTTGATCCCTCTTGGTGCATGGTAGATCATAAGTTTAGATGGATCTAGGGTAGTGTTAGAAGTGATCTCATATAGTGGTATCATTTTAACTTTTGGAATACATCTTATTTCGATGTGTAGCACCTTTCCCAAGTTGTTGTTGCAACTTTTAAGGAATTTATTCATAAATTCCTATAAGTATATTTGGATGTTTGGACAGTGTTCAGTTTGTTGAAGGACCATATTGAAACTCTGTGCTTAATGTTGGACATATGCAGACAGTTCTAGATTTTCTTGAACTTGAAGAAGTTTATTTTCTATGCATATTTGGTATCCTGTTGGGTCATGTAGTATGTTAATAAGGACTTTTGGTTGAACCTATGAAAATTATTGTTATTGTTGATCTTCCATCACCTACTTTGATGTGACAACTGCGTGAAACTTTGGGTCATATGAGATACTAAAATAAGTTTATTAGGGATACATGTAGATCACAACCCCGTTGGAAGAATTGTTGAAAAAGGGGTTAAGTTTCAATGGAATGAGGAATGTCATCAAAGATTGGATACGTTGAAGCAGAAATTGGTTACTACGTCAATTTTAGTATTTCCAAATCGGAATAAGGAATTTCATGTCCATTTAGATGCATCATGTATGGAGTTAAGAACAGTTCGAGTATTTGAAGCATCACATTGCTTTTTCCAACAGGGAGATGTTGACTAATGAACAAAATTACATTACTACATAGCATGAAGGACTGTCAATGGTGTATGCACTATAGAAGTTTAGGCATTATTTGTTAGGATCACACTTTAAAATGTACATGGATCATTTTGCGCTACAATATATAGTCAATAAGCCATTTTTTTTTTTTGGGGGGGGGGGGGGGGGGGGGGAGATATGTAGATGGTTGTTATTATTTCAGGCCTATGAATTTGAAGTAATTTTGAAATGAAAAATTAAATTAAGGGCCTAGGCATTTGTCATGCATATTGATGGGGGAGGATGTAGGAAATTTGGATGACAACCTACCAAATGCGCACTTGTTTATAGTAAAAATGGTTGATGATTATCTTACAAATATTTCCCATTTCTTGAGAATAGGAGTATCCCCACCCATAATTTACAGTTGCGTAGAAGAAACAAATAATAGTAAAGGAAACAGATTATTAGCTTATAAAGGGGACTTTATATAAGTTAGGCACATCCAGTATTTTGCAACGATGTGTATTAGAGCACGAGAGGTCTATGATATTATCGGATGCACATAAAGGAGCTGCAAGAGGCCACTATGCAAAGAAAGTGATGGCACAAGATATTTTGCGCACAGGACTTTGGTGGCCAACCTTTCATAAGAATGCAAAGGAGTTCATCTAGACCCATTATGTTTGTAAATGAGTGGGGAATCCATCATAAGAGATGAGATTCCTTTGATACCGCAAGTAACATTGCAAGATTTTGATAAATGGCCAATTGATTTCATTGGACCAATCAACCCACTAATAAAAAGGCCAAGAGCAAGATATATATTCACCGTGACAAATTACTTGACCTAATGGGATGAACCAGAATCTATCAAAGATTGGATATCACAAAAAACTATGTAGTTTATATTTGAGAATGTTGTTATGTGATTTGGATGTTCGAGAATCCTTATGAGTGATCAAGGGACCCATTTTCTGAATAAAATGCTCGTATCTTTGACATTAGAATTTTAGATTTATCAGAAAAGAGAACACCTTATCATCCTCAACAAAATGGAACAATGGAAGAATTTAACAAGATTCTAAATCATGCATTGATGAAGATATGTATTGTAAATCAAGATGACCAGGATCTGAGGATTCCTGCAATATTATGGGAAAAAAACCATTCTGTCTAGTATACAACCAGGAGTAAGTTATACCCATGGAGTTCATTGTGTCGAGTCTACACATTGTTTCAATGACAAAGCTCATGTATTCTAGAATAGTACATAAAATGTTGTCAAATATAGTGGAACTAGAGGATTACAACTTTGTCAGAGGATTTCATTTGGAGTTTAGAAAGCAAATGAAAAGGCATGGCATAACATACATATTAAATAGAATAAATTCTAGATAAGCTATCTAGTTTTCCTCTATGAAAACAAGTTTTTGAAGGACCCAGGAAAGTTCTGAATGCACTGGATGGGTCCGTTTGTAATAAAATTGGTGATAGATGCAAGTGTTATTAAGTTGGAAAATTTGAACAGGGAAATAATGGAAGGGTTTATCAACAAAAGTTAGCTGGAACTGTATAGGGATAGCCATCCTTCCTTGCATTAGTTTAAGTGAACAAATATATATAGAAAAATGATGAACACGAAAATGTTGCAGAAAGAAAGGGGAATATTGAGATCAAGCAGAATGTGCACAAGAAGGAGGATTGACTATGTACCAAGAGAGCTAGGATAAATACCTACAGAAATGATGAGAAAATCATTAAAGAGTAAACCTGGCGGTGAGATGGTGGAAACATGTCATAATAAATGAAAATCAGAGAGAATATTGCGATAGGTTGGAAAATATAGACCACGATCCATCAAAAGATACAGAATTAATGAAGGATCTGTACAAGAATTGAATTTTGACAAAATAGGATTAGACCTTTGATGTGAAGAAAACCAAAACAGCTAGTAACAACCTATAAACATAGACAAGGGGCAATGAGAAAGGATCATAGTTGTGTGGACATATAAAGAGAATAAAGATCCGAGTAAATTGAAAATAAAGTTGGGTGAGTAACAAGAAAATCCCAGTAAGTCACATACATATCCGAGTTATAGAGAGCCATGCCGCCACCAAAGACATGATCATTTGCACCATAGACAAAGAAACCACACAGAAGGTAGCCATCAATACCTATACATGAAGAAACCCTAAGAATAGAAACACTAGATCCAGACATGGAAAAATTTCCAAAGGTATATGTGCCACCTAGGAAGCCTACAACAAATCCATTTCATCAACCAAAGAGTCATAGGAAAAGGAGAAGGTTGCAACAATGAAAGAAAATGTTTAGAATTTCATTGCAATGTGGAAAGAAGTAAGGCGCAAGGACCGAGTAGCTTGGGATGAGCCACATGTGAGTGTTGGGGGCCTGTTGGGATAGGATTTTGGGGTTAAGTTTTGGGATCTGTGTAGGCAAAAACCACATGACGCACACAAAAGAAGGAAAGATATTTGGCACGCAACGACTAGCGTGCACAAAAGAAGGAAGAATATTGGAAGCAGTTAGGAATTTTTGGTCCATTTGTTACGCGCTAAGCCCCATTGTGATTGTATAAATATGCAAGGGTTTTGGGATGGAAGACATGTTATGTTATGTTTTTGGAGAGTATGTTTTTGGAGACAAGGCATGTATGGGTTTGAGGTAGATATGAAAAAAAAGGAATAGATAGTGCAGGATGATGGTTATAATGAATTCCTTCCATCCCTTCAGGACTAGAGAAACTTTATTCCTACTGTCCCCAAAGATACCTCGAGTGAGGCTTCACTTGCTTGCAAGTGACGCCGAAACAATCAATATCTAAAGGTTATATTGGTGAATTCATACTGAACCCTGGGTTTTCCCACTATTAGCGAACAAATATTAAATGAGAAATGAGAATAATAAAACAAATAATTCTTATAGATGCCACAGAAAGGATCAAATCATTTTTTTATTTGCAAACAAATACTCAGGCATCAAAAATAATTAAATGTAGCTTGAGTAAAACTTAACAATAAAAGAGGATACTATACATTTAGTAATAATAACATATTCAGAGTTAAAATAATATCCTTTACAATCCCTATAAGTAATAAGCATCATCATCATGTTTAGAATATTATTCCTAGATTCAAGTCCATTACGAAGATGGACAAAATCGAACAATAGATTATACCTTGTTGCTTCCCATTATGACAAACTAGGGTCTTAGTCTACTAATGTGAAAAGCGACGATTGAGTCAAACAAACCATCGCCTATAGAAGTACTTTAAAAAAAAATTGTGATATACTTTGGTGCCGAAGGCTTTAAAGTAGCAATTTCCCTAAGATGGTGCAATAATGCGCCTATAGGTAATTAAAGTAAGAAAATATTTTTTTTGGAGGTGCATGTAGCCATGATTTGAAAAATCTTCTTATGTGTACAAGTGGAGGTGATCCATTAATGTTTCTAGTATGTAGATAATGTCTTTGTAAATTTTGTAAATGGAGTTTTCTATAATTTTTTCAGTGTGATGATCTATAAAATTTTCTCTACATGTATGTGGATGTAATCCATGGTTTTTTGGGGGTTGTAAACTATAGTTTACCTCACCTAAAAAGTTAGTTCATTGTTTATTAAATT
>LPNX010007511.1:84640-216299 GCA_001517045.1 Pseudotsuga menziesii | reverse complement strand
TTAACACAAAATTTTGGTTTTGTCTCCAAATTCCATTGGGTTAAGTCCTAATCCGTTTAAAATAAAATTTTGGTTGTTCCATCAAGCTAATTTCTAATCAATTTAAAATGAAAGTTGTTCCATTGAATTCCAATGAGCTAAGTCTCGGAAAATTTAAAATGAAAGTTGTTCCATTGAATTCCATTGAGCTAAGTCTTGGTCAATTTAAAATAAAATTTTGGTTGTTCCATTGAGCCAAGTCTTGATCAATTTTATTTGAGCCAAGTCCTAATGAATTTAAAATAAAATTTTGGGTGTTCCATTGAGCTAATTCCTGATCAATTTAAAATAAATGATTAGTTTTCTCTCCAATTTAAATAAAATTGTGGTTTTCTCTTTAATAAGCAAGTTAATTCTCGAATCTAATGTTGAAGCCGAATTACAAGTCATGAACAAACATCACACAAAAAAAACCAACATGCTCAACTAAAGCATTGAGAGGGGTACACATTCTCACGTGAGCGATGAGAGGTCCATGAACTAAAGCACTCTCACGTGAGCGACGAGAGGTCTGAGAACTAGAGTTACAAGTTATGACCAAACATCACACAAAGAAACCAAGTGTCAAGGAAAACACACTCAACTAAGCTTGAGAATTGAGGGGGCTAAGCACTCTCACATGAGCGCCGCGAGGTCTATTCCAAGAGAGTCCGCAAGAAAAAACCTTGGTCTATTCCAAGAGAGTCCGCAAGAAAAAACCTTGGTCTATTCCAAGAGAGTCCACAAGAAAAAACCTTTGCAAAATGCATAAAAACAGATGTACATCACTTAGCATAAATTTTTTTTTTTAACTTATTCTTGTTGCGCATGTGGGTTTATTTCTATTGCATGCAAAATATTGAAAAAAGTGCACATATCAGCAACCAAGGAGAGGCACCCATTATAGAACTCATGAGGAAGCAAAGAAATCTCATGGGTCTATAGACATGAAAAAACCAACGTATCAACACGATCACCACCGAACAATGTAAAAGCTAAAAAGTGTCAAGAAAGAACTTGACGAGCCATTGTATTTTTGCGTTTACTAGTACGGAAATGTTGCGAAGTCAGATGGAGAAGGAACATATCGGTATTTTTGAAAATATTGATTTTGAAATGGGAAAATCATGAGGTTTTCCAAGTTCCAAAGGATCAAGACGAGATTCCTTCATGGCTCCAAGATGCAAAGATTGCATTGGTCAATTAGGAGACCTCATGCTTTAATGAGTAAGGTGCTCTTTTAATCGCAGAAGATACTCATATATCGATTATGTTTTCTTGAGAGATTGTGTGGACAGAGGACATTTGAGCGTTCATTGTTTCCATTAAAATGGCAATGATGGTCTATGGTAAGTGATTTATGGACTATGTTCATAGATGGGTTTGGGGATTTAAATGGATTTTTGGAAACCTTAACAGCAAATCCCAATTTTCTATAGTTATCAACAAAGGACAAGTACTTGAAACAAACTATATCCTACTACAAGTACTTGGGTGTTATGCAGGAAAGAGAGGAGTAGTCATTCAACATTTATAATGAGGCCTACCATATGCAATTGTAGATCTGATGGAAATTTTATCTCTAGATTAGACACTCCCTTGAGTAATTCTTCTATAATCAATGATGAGATTCATAAAGTTTAAAGTGGATAGGTGAAGCCAAATTTATGATCAAGTCAACCCATATATTATATGGATATCTTCACGGTGGGAAAATAATCTTCAATGATCTTGATTCTTCACTGTTTAATGATAGTAATGAAGTCCAATTTGGAAGAGAAGTATATGCAATTGAAAATGCATCCTTTGCGAAATGTCAGTTTGGTTTTATGTTTGCATTGTTGCTTTTGATGGAGAAAATAGAGCAACAAATGTGACCATAGACATTAATGGAATAACTAATTCCTATTTGAGTAAAGATATGGATTATTTCTAATTCTTTCCAAATCAGGAACAATTTATTAGAACCCTCTACATAGTGGTGTATCTTTTGGTTGATTTTAGTAAAATATTAATCCCAGATTTGAAGGCATTAGGTCTTTATCCAACATTCCTAAACCATTAGTCTCAGTCAAAATTATATTGGTCAAATCAACTCTAGATTAAAAGACATAGGATCAACAAGTATGGATCATCTTCAAATTTGATGGCAATAGTTGAGTATTCTATTAAACGTAGATTCCTCTATAAATAAATGAGATGTAATCAATCAATTTTCCATGTAAATAAGATGAAATAGTCTATCAAAAATAATAAGTAAAATTCTTCTGAAATCTTCCCTCCACATATTACAATGTTGTTGAGGAATTGTGTAACAATGTAAGTATAAATAGAAAATTTTACAGAGGGATAAGGTGGACAGATGATAAATTTTAGATAGAGGGATTATGTGTACAAATAAAAATTTTTGTACAAAGATATTAGGTAACAATGTAAGTACAAATGGGAATTTCTAGTTGATATAGAGCATAATTGAAAAAACACTGGCTGTAACAGGATTGTAAAAAGGTAGAGCAACATTTCTATGTAAATTCGAAGGGAGAACTTAGGAATTTATTAACTTTCCTAAAAAAATTGGTCAGTATATTCCTTTTATATAAAGCTTGCCACAAAAACCTTCCATGAGCATCACATGATGTATATCCCAAAAACAACCTACAAAATTTGTTTGCGTAGTCCCATAGGACTATTTCATGAACTTATATATCTTTGTAGGCTTACTAAATAGCTTATGTTTCCATTATTTCCAAAGTGTATGGTATCTTCAATAGCGAAAAAACATTGAGAATTTTGTTGAGTGATTTGGTAAGCACATTAATCATAGATTTTTGGGCTTGTGATATACTCTTCTTTAACATAGGTTTTATGGGGTTCTCATAAGTGTATCTTTTTGTATTGCAACTGTTAGCACTATTTTGGTTAATAGGTTAGAGGAAGAGGCTTAAAGTGAAATAAGGATCTTATATGTCAAAATTTTGGCAATATGACCAAGGGAGCGATGAAATGGGTGCTAAAGTGGAGACCAAGGTTTTCATTTTCCCATAAAACCATAGGCTAGATCTTGAAAGAGGCTAAAAATAAAGAAAAAGGTGCTTGTGGTATGTAGTGAAGGTTTCAATGGTGAAGATCTTCGGGTGGAAAGATCTAGGACAAGTAATGGATCTTTTGTCAAAAGTTGCAAGGTAAAAGTCAAATCGGTGATGGGAGGAAAGGATTAATAGTCCATTTAGATATACGGTGGAGGAAAAAGGTAGATGATATTAACGATGGATATGAAATATGTTGTGAGAAGATGCATGATAGAAGACCGATTTGGATGGGGCAGAAAGTTTAAAGGGTGGCCTTAATCAACGGTGAAGATAAAATATGGATAAGATCATCGATAGAGATGAGATCTGTTGGGAGAACATTCGTGGTTAGTTATGAATTGAATATTAGCAGAATTATTACAGAACAATTTTGATCAATGGTTAGAATAACAGGTGAATGAGATCAAAGGATATTAGGTGAGCCGCCCGAGGAATCTACACACTAAATTAAAAATCAGGAGACAAAAAAAGATAAAGGTGATGGTTAAAATATAAATGGAATCAACGGTATGTGATGAATATCAAGTAAATTTACTACGGATCGATGGTCCGTTAGGGTAAAATATATGATAGTTAGGCAGGGTGTTATGCAACATAATGAAAAAGGTTGAAGTTAAAGGGAAATTAAGATCAACGGTTCAAGTGGGAGTTGGATTAAATCTATGGTTAGAAAGAGATCCGCTCTCATGGCATGCATGGATATTAAAAGAACATTCCCCCAACAAAAAAAATATCACCTTCCACATGGCAGACAGAGGAGGGTTCTGCTAGAAGAAAGTGGTAGGAGGAAACCACTTTCCTTAATTATGAAACCACCATTTCTAGAATATTTTAAAAGGGAGGAACACATGTTTAAGGTTTATTTATCATTTTGTGCATTGGAAGAAGAAAGCATCTCTTCATGGACAAAGCCAAGTCAGAAAACTATCTTTCCAGCTGCCAATCCACCAGGTAGGGCACATTTTCACCCGCTTAGTAATATTTGAAAATGGATAGCAAAGGTGAAGTTGAGACACAAGTTTTAGAGTTTCAGAAACTAGAGGATGTTTTCAAAGATATAGATGACAACATTTTTGACACTATTTTTTCCTTTAAGGACATGTTCACCATCTGAAAACCAAGTTAGAAGACTTCAAATACCAAGGGTTGACCTACATGACGTATTCCTGTCTCATTTTTACAATTTATTCCCTGACCAAACCCTAAATTTCCCATATTTTATCAAATGGTGTGCATCAAATTACTCCTCCTCTGAGAGAGTAATAATGGATGCTGCTAAAACCAAAATCCTCTGCCCTGTAAACGCCCTTGTCTGATATTTTCTTGCAATCCCATGGTCATTCACCCAGAGCCGAGAGGTGTTTGTATAAGAAAACCTAATTCACTTATTTAGGCATGAAACCATTGAAGAGAAGCAACCCTTTTTCCAAATGCTTTAGAACTGATGTATCCCTTTCTAACCAATCCTTTCCCTTGGATATCAACCTGTTTAATGAAGAGTCCAAATTGGTTATTTCAATGCTGACCCAATTTTTATGTTTAGATATAGATTGATTTTTCCCTGAGATGTTAATGAGTCTATTATTTAAAATAAGTATGAGTCAGTCAGAATCACAGTCTCATCAACCCCCTTTCCTTAAATATGATGAATTCCTAGCTGAAGCCATCCATTCTTAGTTAGTGAATTTCCACACTACCACACACTTCAGGTTTCACTCATATCTGATTAAAATGTTTCTATTTTTCAATGAGGAAAACTTGCAACTCCCAGAGACGGTACTTACTGTAGAAATCAGTAATGATTTTTCAAATACATGAACCTTTTGATGGAAGAAGTATATAAAGTATTCTTTAAGAATCAGTCACCTAGAGTTTTTCCAGAGATAAAGGAGGCTTTGCAGTTTTCTCTTGATAGGAATATAAGGGAATGGTTTTTGTTAGAAGAGCGTACTATAATAAGGGTGTATGGGTTTTCTCATGAACCATATATCTTGCCAACATTCTTGACCCCTAGAGTTTTTTCCTTGGAATTTATAAGACATAAGCTAATTGTGGAGAATGAAAATTTTATCAGTTTTAAGAAGGCTTCTAAGGTTAAGTTTCCATGGGTAGTTGGGCCATTCATTATAAAAAATAAATTTGCACTCCCTGTAGTTGAAAGTCTGCTACATGGGATGAATTTTAAGAAATATTTTGCAGTCAATTATGAACCACACCATGTTATTTCACAAAGGAGGTAGCTGAACAAGAATAAGGCATTTGAGCATTAGGTAGTGGAAGGATTAGCTGAAAGAGACGATTGGATGGAATATCAAACACATGTAAAATATGCATAGGATTTACATGAAAATCCATTGGCTATAATGAAATTAACAGTAGTAATAGTTCCCACCTCAAGTAAAGTAGAAATGAAAAGTAAAAGAACTCATTCAGAGGCCATGGAGACAGAAGAAGAAGGAAATTCATAAACATATACAAGAAAAAGGATTGAATATGAAGGAGAATTGGTAGAGTTAGCTGAGTCTGAAATCAAGAAAAAGAAAGAAAATATTAGAGGTCCAGCTTTTGAATTACATGAATATGAGTTTTCATGGGTACAAGAAGCATCAAGTGATAAATTTAAATCCAAAATTGACTTGTATGACATGTATAAGAAAGAAAAGGATATATCTTCAAAAGAATCCTCAAAATTATACTTAGAAGTCAGGAATATATCAAGCAAAGAAGTCTCATTGGTCACTATTAAAGATCATACTAGAAATACTTTAAATTTAGCAGTTGCTACCAAGAACAAAATAGTTGAGACGAGATTAAACTTGAAGGCCATTCCAGTGCTTAATATGATTCACTTGCATAAACAAACTGGGGAAGTTATTTACAGTGATTTGATGGAAGTTACTCTTAAAGTATCAAAGATGCAATCCACAATTTCCAAAATAGAAAATCGACTGAGACAAGAAAAGGTAGAAAATAAAGTGCACCAACATCAAATAAAGAAGATTCAAGGATATTTGATGACCATATATAATGAAGTTGATAAAGGGGAGGTAACACAGAAGATTCTAGTTGAGAAAGAAAACACCATCCAATTGTTAAAAAGAAGTTGAAAATCCCTGCAACTCAGTTGATCCAGGCTTCTGAATTAACACAATTAGAAAAAGAGAAAGAATTGGTAGCCCAGGAGCTGAATGTCAGTAAGGAAAAACTATTGAAGATTCATGAAGAGAAAAATAAATGGGAAAAAGAGAGAGGTTTTTTAATTGAAAAGATAGATGTTCTAAATGAAAATTAGTTGATTTTAGAAAAGGGGAAAGAAGACAAAAGCAAGGAAAAATAAGTGCAAATAGTTCATCCTACTATAGAAACAAATACTGAATCTACTGTACAGGCTATGTCAGAAGTGAGTCTAAAAGACATATAAATAATTGGTTTAAAAACTCAGAATTTGGCTGATGCAGTCAAGAATAAAGAATAAGAGATGAAAACAAAAATAAAGAATTGATGGATAAAAATGAGAACTTAATGAAGTATTTAACATATCAAATACTAGTACAAGGAGCTAGACATATCCTTTGGGATATGTTGATCTCAAAATCCACTAAGATCAAACCTTACTTAAATTTCATACATGATAAAGAGATGGTGCCATAAATGTTTCTAAGCAGAGTTGTACAGCTGCGAAAGAGGCATTCAACAGGAAACCCATTGACAAGACTAAGAATACAATAAATTTCCTTAATGCTCTATCTAAAGAGAAATTAAGGACGATTGGAATAAAAAATAGAATTACAGTCATTACTTGGGCTAGAAAGGTGGTAGGAAAGCATCAACACATAGAAACTATGCAAGCAAAAATTGATATAATGCTACATCAAATTAAAACTTTCAAAGCTTTATTTGTGACCTTGTTTAAAAAAGCGCTACCTTCTTTTTGGGAAGAAGATGGAAGACTTATGTCTCGAGCTAAGTATCAAGCATTTCTAGTCAAGTCTAGTTTGGATCACATGAAATTTGAAGACATGACTCAATCTTTGTCAGGAAAAGTTATTATTGACAAACTAGTAGTGGATCTAGTGGAAAACTAGAGAGAAATTTGGCAGGATGAAATATAAACTACATCACTAAAGATTTCATTTTAAGGATTGAGTCATGCACAAGATCAATTTTGTTTTGTAATAATGTAATAGATTTTTAAAGATTAGTTTCTTAGAAGATAGTTGACAGATGTAATAAGGCATTTAGACATGCCTATTTCTAGTATGTAAGCAGTTATCAACTCAAGGCCCACATTTTTGGATGTATTTAAGCACTACTTTGAAATTTAATGAGGGTTGGAACTCATGAGCAAGAACTGATTTTTGCAAGAGAGATTCAAGATTAATACAAATATTTTAGAGCCAAGCATGCTTTCTACTAGAGATTCTTGTGTTATTGATTTTACAGTCTATAATTTATTTCCTTTATGTGAATGTGTTTCCTATTTATCTGTCCATTATGTTATCTTTTCATGCTTGGATAAGTGTATATTGAACCATAATTTATAGGTTTATGCTTTGATTCTTTAATTTCAAGCATCCACAAGCTTCTTTCCACTAAATTTAATATTGGATTCATCTTTAGATGCCCATATTAATGGATTGTTTCTTATTCTTCCTTATCACCAAACAACCAACATTTTGACTGTAAAAGAGTGACTTTCCCGCCTCTGTTAAGAATTCCATTACAAAGAACTGTCATTAATTATTTTTTACATTTGACTCCATGCCCAATGACCACTTGTTTCAGCCATTATTACCATTAAAATTAGTCTCTTTTCAAATATATCTGGGCTTTGTTTTTATCTATTGAGATATCCCTCTCTGGAAGGAAAGAAGCCAACTTTCCTCCTAAAGAATGGTTTTTTGGTTACCTTGGACTTATCCTCCCACAACCAGGGATAAAATCCAAGTGATAACAGTGATGATGGTAGATTTTTATTAAAATTTTCAAATATGCGATTCACACTAAGGTTGTTTGCAAGACTACCTTCTTAGCATGATTGTAAGTAATTTATTAGCATGATTGGAAGTAGCTAAGACCAAGTAAACATCAGAGGATAACAAAACTCGACAAAAAATTCTCCTTTCATTAATATCTTTGGTCTGACTTAATTATTAAGGGTGTGTTGCTATATATTTTGATCCAATCAAGTTTCACTATTTCAGGTGGAATAGAGATACGCGTTGTCTTGTATTCATCTCAAGATTTAGTTTTGGGAAGTGATGAATGCAGGTATCAAGTTTATTAAAGATTATATTTTTCTCTCATTTCTTTGCCACTACCTTTTGAGTGTATGTTACAGGTAAACAATGTGATTACACTGGAGACAACCATAAAGGAAATTCGCCAGCATAATGCTCTATCAATATGCCAAAGAAAATTTTATATGATCCTAGGACGTATCTATGAATCATGGTGGATAGTTTTTTCTGTGAGCTTGAATCAATATAAAATAGAGAAAATTTCCGAGGTAAATTAAAAACAACCTAAACGGTCTAACACTGCCACTCTCTCCCTAGTGCATATTCAACCTTAAGATCAATATTTGGACCATAAAATGCACCACCTCCTTCATCAAAATAATAATGCCACCCCTTGTCTTCAAGAGCATTATTTAAAGTAAAAGTTGCTTTCTCCCAAATAACACCACTAGCCATTTCCTTTGCAGGGTTTTTTGATAGATTTATTTCAAAGTTCTTAAAATCAAACCAAGACAAGATTGCTTTTGTTAGATCTAAAACACTTATTATTTCTTCCTTAGGTCGGTATTAGCCACATGCGTTGTGTAGAGAAGGTCATATAAATGTTGTATATGAGTTCCTTCCCAAAAAATATTCAATATTTTACTTAGCAGTAACTCCTCTAGGTTGCCAAAATACAAATCCAAAACAGTTGTACGCTTACACTGTATGATGAGATGAAATATAGTAATAGGCCACTTCCATCTATATCCTCTATTTTTATCATTTGTTTGAGATTATACAAAGTCGCAACCCAAAATACTTATCCTCTAAATTAGAAGCAGTCAGAAACATAATTCCAAGTCGCTACTAGTTTTTTTTGATTGGTAAAATTATCTAAACCTTAATTATAGCTATTGTTTCTTAAACCATCAACAATTTCCCTTGGAACAGTTGAAAACTCTGCCAAATACACCCCTGCAACACTGTTATTAGGAGGAAATAGTCTGCTTGTGAGTTTTTTTAATTTCTAATCATCTACAGGAAATAAATTTTTCTTCTAAAGGTTGTTATATCCCTCTTAATTATCTCAAAGCTACACATCACCAATCTTACAGGATTTCCCCTTATTGGTATTATACGACTATATTTTACAAAATCTAAATGAGAAGCTTCCATAAATAACTTTTTCTAGCGCATGACACAACAATTAACTCATCGTCATGTTAAAAAATATGCCAACAATAAACCACTACATCCTTTGATTTTAGCCACTTGTTCTAATTAACCATGCATTATTTCCACACATCATTAAGAAAATATGGGGACTTAATATAAAAATATAGTTTGTGAACTTGTGTGCCAACATAGGAGCTCCTCCAAAGTGGATAAATGATGTATCCTTGCTTCCATACAAAAAGGTTTATCCACCATCACAAATTAAACCATAAGAAGTTTGTTGATAAAATATTATATTTGGTTTTATTATATTATAAAACTAAATGAGTGTTGAATTTCTAGTTCTATATGCCTTCTATACTCGTGCATCCTTTTTGGAAGAGAAACTTTCTCATAATTCAACCTTTCCTTTGAATGTTGTGCATATGTCAAAGCCCCTGAAGAACATAGACATGGATGAATAGTTACACATTCTTCCATTTCAAACATGTTTTTCCCTTTTTTATAGTTGTTACATAGACATGGAAGAATAGTCACACATTCTTCCACGTCAAACATGTTTTTCCCTTTTTATAGTTGTTACTGCATCAGTTATTTTAACACATTGGAGTCTTTTCCTGATAATATTAGTTTCCTCCATGTCATGCCAAACTATGATGTGATGTTCATTGTAAATATCATTTGGCATTACTTTCTTTCTGAAAAGAAATGTCTAAAATATGATATGGAATCCCATGCCAAACTGTAATATGATGTTAATTGAAAATCCCTACTTACTATTTTGTAAAAATGTTAAGTTTAGTAAATTTGTTATCTATTGTGATTTAGACTATTGTCTATTTTTTAAGAAATTGTAGTGTTCCATTTTGTTGTGGTATTAATTGCAGTGTTGCCTTCTTTTACCCTCTAAAAACATGACTTTGTTCTGCCTTCATTCCCTGCATAGATTTTGAGGACAATATCTATGTTGTTATTTTTGTTTCATCTATAATAGTTACCCACTCGAGATATTTATAGCGTAGGTTGAATATTTTGAAAATTATTTATCTTGCATAGTGCATCTATACTGCATCATACACTACTACAAAGGAGAGAGTTAACATGCTATTTTAATTTAAATCTTGTAAACAAAGTCAAATTTAGGATTTTGTAATAAAAAACCTGTCACCTTGTAATACAAACACAACAATAAATCCTGGAATTAGCGTCCCATTTTGCATCTCGTTTTAGTGTAATTTTTTTTACATTGAGTGGTCAAACTAGATGCTAAATGGGATGCACCATGGAAAAAAATTAAAGCATTTTAAAAAACTTCTTTTTTGCTTCCTAGATAACATCCTTTATGACGTCCAAAATAGCGTCTATTTTTCTTCTTCCAGAATAGTGTCCAACTTTCCTTCCTAAACAACATCAAGGTTTGCTTCGTGAATAACGTCTTATTTTTCTTCCTAGTGAGTGTTTGCTTTTGCTTCTCAAATGACATCCCCGTTAGTGCCATTTTTGCATCCTTAATAGCACCATGTTAGCATCCAAAGTAGCATGCAATACTGCATCCATTTTTTCTACCACTTTCGCATCCCATTTTGCACCATGTTTTACTTCCAAATATGTGCCAATTTTCGCTTCCAAATTTCCACCAATTTTTGCTTCCTTTTGTGCATCGTATTTTTCTACCAAAATGACGGCAAATATTTCTTCTATTGTTGCACCATATTTTTCTTCCTATGTAGTGCCATGTTTTGCATCCAAAGTAATGCCTTATTTTGCTACCATATCAACGCCATCTTTGGCTTCATCATTAGCACCACGTGTTGCATCCTCTTTAATGCCTAGTTTCGTATCTCTCATTTTTTGGTCACTAATTTAGTCATTTTTAGTAATTTTATCTACGAATTTTGGTCATTTTGTTTAATCACTTGTCTCTCATTGTTTGGCCACTTATCTCTTATTTTTTGGTTAATAATTTAGTTATTTTTAACTGATATTATAATATTATTAGGTCATGGAGGAATAGAACCACCAACCTCCTGCTTGTAAGGAAGGTGCTCTTCCATTGAGCTATCACCCTTTAAGAATTTGGGTACCTAACTTACAGAGTCCTCTATAATGGTAAAAATGATCAATACACAAATTTGAGTATCTAATGGTCAGCAAAGGATGATATATTGTATAAGTTCATAATATATGATCAAGTAGGTTATGAAATCCATAAACCTTTTCTAGGAATTTTGAACAAAACTCAAGAAATTGGCTTAATGGGATTGCAAAAATCACTATTACCTACCAACCATAAGTGTACCACTATATGAGACCCATCAACAACAATTATCTTAGTGTGGACGCCAAGGATATAGTAGATAAGCATGATCATCCTAGAGCCATGTATAAGTAGAGAAATAAGGAGAATCAAAAGAGGACAATCAACCTAATCGTTGGTGCTTCACATGGATCCTATCCACCATCGGATGAGAAAAGTTCCTTCTTCCATCAAGCTAATGAGTATCCACAAGGACAAATGGTTAGGAAACACCAATATTGCAAGGCACATCAGTCTGCTTGGGGAAACATGTCACCTTTTAGAGGATCCAAACCCTAGTGTGGGAAATAGCATCTCCCCACTTCACCAACCAATCTCACCTCTTATGACATTGCTAACAAGCGATAAGTCAATAGATAATAAGCGACAAGTCAAATATCTGTATGATGGTTGGGTACAAGTTCTTACTACGCAATATTTAATATTAACAATGGATAATTAGTTTTATATTTTCTTAATTCAAAGTTTTCAAACCCTATTTAGTTTGTTGACTCTTAAGAAGGCAAACATTCCAAATTCGATTTTCATTAGCAATTGAAATCAGACAATGCAGATTTTCTACTACCAACGTAAACAAATTCCTTGCACCTATTGATGGACATAACATGAATGGATCCTGTATAATGTTAAGACATTTTATTTTATAATACAAATACCAACCATTTACTCCGTTAACACAATTTATCAACATACCTAATTCTATTAGAGCATACTTTCCATTTATGGAGACGTACTCTAGAAAAACCTAGGTACTGTAATATTCCTACCCACTCTAAACCAAAAAATTTCCCAAGTTATCAGACAAATAACTACCAAAAGCCTCACTGAATAGATGTTTAATAACCTCTGGAAGTAGAATGATGCCTACTAGCAGGAAAATACATTTATGTTTAATGCCTTTGAGACGTTAGCCCACACTTCCCCAGCTGGAGTTGACGAACAGTAAGAGTTTTTGAATGCTGAAGTACTGTGATTTTGGTGTGGATGTTTTTTTAAGATTTGATATTTAATCATACTCCATTAAGAGACCAATGATAAGAGGACATGAAGAAACATCCTTAAATGAGAATACAATGATATTCAAGCAAAATAACTATTGTTTACACCATATTGCAATAAGAGGGTACAGGAAGGGTACTCCTGTAATTTTAAGTCATCAACACATTATATAATGATGCTAAATCTTGGAAAAAATGATTGTAAAAAACCTCAGTTCATAAATACCTTTATTTTCAAGCAAAAATAGGACTTGTACAGCACTAGAAATGATTGTTGTGTATGATTTTGACACTCAAAAAATTTATATCAGCACTTGACACTCAAAAAATTTATATTAGCACTTGATACTCAAAATTTTTTGACACTTACTAATGATACAAGATTGGAATTTATTTGATATTTTCTTTTATTATAGTAATGTTTGAAGGATTAATGTTTCACTGCAATGTGCTAATCTCAAGTGATCTCAAGGAATGTTTTCAACATTTATGAGTCATTAACATTTTATTCTTTGCACAGTACTATGTGTACCCATGAAAAATGAGTGTAACAGTGTCAGCATGTCCTAAGAGTTTTTTATTGTTATGTTTTTCAATCATGATGATTATTAGAAAGTGTTTGAGTGTCCCTAGTTTTGGGGAAGATTGAAACTTTTTATTACTCCACGATTTCCAGTTTTTGACCCCGGCACTTTGTCAATCACTAGAATTCCAGCTTGAGTTCAATTCCCAAATATACCATTACATTTCGGTCATCTATCAATTCTTGAGGATATTGGAAATAATTTGGGAAGCTATATAAAAACAGATGTTGAGAGAGCTATATTAGGTTTTTGTAGTTAGC
This sequence comes from Pseudotsuga menziesii, assembly GCA_001517045.1. NCBI lineage: Eukaryota > Viridiplantae > Streptophyta > Pinopsida > Pinales > Pinaceae > Pseudotsuga > Pseudotsuga menziesii. The sequence continues at coordinate 202,635 of LPNX010007511.1, read as the reverse complement.
TCGTATCTATGTTGAGATAAACGCAGTAAGGGTCCTCCCAACAAAATGATTCTAAAGAGACAATAATATAAATGGACTGAAGTTTTGGATGACGTGAATACAATTTTCCAATGTCAAATATATCAACAAATAGGACATCTACAGGATACTTGTATCAATTCACATGCCCATCCTTCAAGGATAAAAGGGCCCAAACCAAAACTAAAAATTTGGAAATTCCCCAAGTAATTGAAACCTAATGGTGAAGTTAATCAAGCTGAAGAATTACAGTAAACAACATATTCAGAGAAGTCAATAATTTCTATCTAGAAATGTTGAATGAGGAAAAAATGTTCCCCGAGGAGGCTAATCTTGGTCGATTGGTTGAGAAGAAGTCTACAGTGGTGATGCCAAGGTATGTCACATATATTATTTATTACACCTAGTATAGGGAGAAAATTTTGATTGAGAATCAATAATCTGTAACACACCAAATGGCACATTTCAAAAATACAAATATTTCATTTCTTATCTCGTTTTTACCTTGATTTTCTGCAACATATTTGAGAAGCGACCCATAAATCCTAATATAGACCCTGGCTAATGTCAGGTATTTACTGCATATATGGTAGGCAGTGTTATGGAGACATATGGCCCAATTTAATTTCTATAAGGTTTAAGATGTTTTTGTAATTTTAAGTAGATTCAGGAGAATGTTCATTGGAAAAGATCTAGACCAACTAATACGAAATCCAAGAGATTTCAAAGATGAAACGGGTTAATATTTTTGTGAGGAACAATATACCTACACTCTAGTACATGGATATGAAGGTAAAACCTACTATCTCCCAAGGTTCATTTTCCATAGGTTCCTCCTACAAAAATTCAATAGCCTTACTCAAGTTTCGAAGGTTGAAATAAATAAGTAGCTTATTGATTTCAATGTGGATAATGTGAGGTGTGGCACTATAGCTACAGAACAATATGTTAATATCCTTGGCATTATAGATGAGTTGATTGTAATAAAAGTGAAAGGACCTCTACAGGTTCCCTTTGTGGATAAATTAATGATTTGATAAGCCAAGTCGATGTTGTAGCCATCAGGTTCACATAAAATAAACAATTATGACAGTTTATTCATCTTTAGATCCTTAAACTTTCCTCTCCAAGTATCTGTTGAAGAAATGACAATGAAAGAAGGGTTCAGATAAGAGGATATTTTTGTCTCCATAATTTTGTAAGCAAAGAAATCCAAAATTTCTCTTTAACCAGCTTCCTCTCTAACTTTGTCTTTTGCCATGTCGTTTTCATGTTTATTATTATGCAAACAGAGCACTAAATAATCTTTCCTTCTTTTCTACTTCCAAAATTTTCCCTTTATTTGAGGCCTGTGGGAGCCCCATCCATGTTCATGGGAGTAAATGCATTTTCAAATTCTCATTTATCATGTCAATGAATCTTTGAAATGCCATAAGGTAGCATTGTTTCAGTGTTGTACAACAACTAGTATTGGGATTTAATTTTGATATATTTATAAGCTCCACCAGAGGGCTATCAAAGATTACATTGTTTTGATGACTTTTTCCTTTAAAAATTTTAAGCAAATTTTTTAGCATGTAGTCTTTTTAAAACCCATTTGATATTTAAGGGTTACGATCCTTCAGATCTTCTCTAAAATATCTCCCCACCATTCTGTGCTTATTTCTTCTGCGATTTCTTGGATCATGTGTTGCTTACTGTTACAACAATATCTAGCACCCACAAAAGTTTAAATCCAAAGAACCAAGGTGATGCTTTATGTAACTCAAAAATGCTTCCGACTGTCACCTCAAAAACTCTTTCCCACAATTAGTTTACATTAGCGGCATGTTTGGAATCAACCACTAATTCCAAAATAGGATTTGAAAGTTTGAACCTACCTTCAAGGAATACTGTTGTATATGCTTTTCATATGCCTAAAAATGAGAAGGCTCACTTAACTTCCCTTTTTATGTACAAGTGCCATAGGAGAAACTAACAACCTAGAAAGGCCACCATCTTACACACCTCTAGCCAAATTTTTCAAAATTTCTAGACTACAATCATTGATAGTGGAACACTACCCTTTAAATCCAACTCTACATTGAATATTTGATGGCATACAGTAGGAAATGGAGGCCATTCCACTCATGGGATAAGTAGTATCATCACCTAACTCCACATTGATTCTTCCCTCTTGCTCCTGAATCCCATTGAATAGTTTCTTGTCATATATCTCTAAATTTCATTACAGATTCATATATTTCACTTCAACCTTGAGGTTATTCGGATATATTTCCTGTGACTTTTCAGTGTTAGCACTAAATATGAGATATTAATTTATCACAGTGAATATAAAATTCTATTCAACTCAATTCTAAAGACAACCCAAGAAAATGAATCCCAATTAAGTATATTTTTTCATTAAAATTTTAATTCTTATGTATATTTTAGTGAAATAATTCATAAAATTCAGTTGGTCCAATGCCGAACTAAGTTCTGTTGGACCAAGCCAAGTTCTAGTGGACCTTTGACCAATTCTGAGTACAATTTTGATTTTTAAAACATTTAGTACTAGCCTCCATGGAAGAAACCAAGTGTCCCTATTCCATCTAGGGTTCAATGCTCAGTGTTCCTCCTCCAAGATTAGTTAGTCCCCAAGCAAATAGATTCATTGCATCAAAAGTTAAATGCCCACCAAGAGGCTCTGTAAAAGTCCATAAATTCAAAAACTAGCTCGGAGAGTCAGAGCCATTAAAAGGAAACAGTCTATCACATCAAGAATATAACTCGAACCATCAGGAGGAAACATTAGTGCCTATCATCATAAATCACATCGAAAAACAAGGAAGTAAAGACTAGCTGAGGAAGGGTTTGGGATCTTGACCCTTGATGATGATTCCCATCCTCTACATCTTCCACCAGCATCAATACTTCTTCAGCAACTTTAATTTTTTCTTTGAAATATTGTATTCCTGCATGCTATGTTCCCTGTAAAAATGGATGAAAGGTAAAATACAGAATCTACCCATCCATAGATTGATATGATCAAGAACTGGTTGTAGGAATAAGTTATGCATTTGTGATCTCCTTTTTCCCAATAAATCTTCAGCTCAGAATCCCCAAAGACCTGGAGATCTGGAGACCTTTCAACCTCTTCTCGAAAGCAATTCTTAGTAGAGGAGCCAAATCTTTCAGCTATGCCCAGTTGATTGAGTGCATTCCTAGACCACGTTTGAAAGGGAAAGTGATAGCATCCGAGGTAAACAAAACACACCCATCACCACATCTCACTGGGTTTCCTTGACTAGCAATGTCAAAGAAACCCCATGGACTATTTTTGTCAATCTACAATAAGTTAATAACCCTATTTTCCTTGGACATTTCTCTTTTGGAGACTTCTTGACCTCATCATAAACATACTTAAATTTGCTAATTCAGTTCTATGATTTTGGTTTAAAAATAGACATTTATAAAAAAAATCTTAAATTTGTTTCAAATTTGGATACTAAATATAAAAATATATTTTCATATTTTGGCATATGTAAGTTAAGATAGCCTGTCCTTTATTTTGGTAGCAATAAGGCATTGTAGTGATTCTGGCCCAAGTGATGTGGTCTTATAAAAATATATGGGGGGTTCTTGAGTCTATTACCTCTTAGTTGATTCATTTTCTTTTATTGATAAAGCCTGCTAACAATTCATTGAAATAATATTGTTGATCCTACTTGAATTGTGGATAGATGTAGTACTAAATGGTTTTGTTTTAGAATCCCCACTTTTGAACTTCGGAAATTTCATTAAGATATGAAGTATATTCTGACCTATCCATAAATCTTATTTTTCAGCAATATGAGATACATAATATGGCCTTATCTATTCGGCCTTAGATAATGAATTGCTTCCTTGGGAAAACGAGCTGATGTTGCCTATCACTTGCTAAATTATAGGGAGCATTTGCAAATATGAGTATTACCTAGGTCAACTGTCATGTTTGGGTGGAAATTAGAATGTAATTTGATTCTCATATCAACATACTAGCTCTTAACTGTGAGATATCCTGTACTGACATATGGAGTGTTATGTACATACTACATATTGAAGGGAAAAAAAGGAATAATGCTTTTTTTTACTCAATTGTGTTAACCCATCATGTTATGTTTCACCTATCTGTCCTAATATTCAACACAAGATATCCTGTTTTACTTATTGTCCTTCAATATTGAGCACAAGTTACAAACAAAAGCATATATTATCTTATGGGATTTATTTCTACTTCAATTCAATTTCACAGAAGAAATCTAATTTATGTTTTTTTTCTCATGTACAACTAGGAGAAAACTTCAAACGAGAAGCGAAGATGGAGTTTTAGGAAAATATCTGCATAGGGTGCTGAGCACCACTATGGAAATTGAACAATCATCCTAAAGTAAATATAAATATGAAAAGGGATCTGTTTGTGATCAGAACAAATAGACAATGCATGCAAGTACGAGAAAGACTACTCTCTAAGCTTTTATGGATAATCCATTTGAGATTGCAGAAACTACAGTGACATCTAAAACCACAAAAACGCATGTAACCACAGATAGAAGCATAGAAGTTTCTGCAGTGATTGATATCCAAGCAGCTATCAGGGCCTATTTGGTATTTATACTGTCACTTTTACTATCTAAATATTCCCTTGTCACCTTAAATGTATAGTATGCTTACAAGCCCATGTTCAGGGACACTTAGTCAGAAAGCAGGCTACAGGAACTTTCCACTGTCTACGAGAAATTGTTTGATTTCAATCATTGGTTCATGCTCATCGAGGTTGATCGTCAGAAGAAGGATTGGCTATATGAGAGAATCTTGAATACATACGATGATAGAATGGTTCAAAGAGAAGTGGTTTGGTAAAGAAATATAACCATTTTGTTTTGACTCAAACTAGGAAAATACTATGCATGAGATTGCATGTGACTTTAAAACTTGTACATCACATTGTATCCATTCTTATTCAATGTTTGAAAAATTATTTTGGATGGTTTTAGGAGACAAATGGTTCAAATGATTCAATGAACAATCATATTTTTCAGTCAGAGAAGTTGTTCTCAAACGGATTTTCTAATCAGGTAAAACTTGGAACTTGAGTATCTGAACAAATACATTCCAGTTTTAGCAAATCATGAAGCCCAACATGCATAAAAGTGCTAATGCATAGCATTGATATTTAATTCTACACCTTTCTTTGTCTTTTTGAAGCTTTTAAGAACTGTACCAAAGACAGATTCTCTATGTATGGAGTATGATCCAGACCATTGCAATTCTAGATGGAAATGGTTGGAACATTGGATGGCCACCAACATGATCAAATGACACATTGGAACCATCCATGAGCGAAACGTTTGAACCATTTTTTGAGCTGGAATCAAGCAAACAATATTTTTTTTACTTGTGGGAGCTACATGGCTGTATTAGCTGGATTATAAGCAGTAAAGGAAGGATTATTATACCTGGGCGTCGTGTAGCTGCTGCTTAGAGGGGTGTAACTTTCTATGCTTATGGTGTTGAAACCACATATTTCTTTTTAACTTATAAGTCCATTAAGTAATCTTCCTACACCCTTGATGCCACCCGATTCTCATAAATCCAATAGAGAACCATAACATCGGGCTATTTTGGAACATTACTTTTATTTACTATGCGGTGCTATTACACTCCATCCGAAAGGGGGCAAACCAACTCTATAATAGAATCTTTATCTTGAAATTGAATTGGAACGTGCTTTTTTCAAGGAGAGATGAACGTACAACCAATTATTCTAATGGTTTGCAGTGGTGCGACCCACAACTTTATGAAGGAAGAAATAACTATAGAGCTTGGGTTTCAACTTTAGCCAAGGAAAAATTATTTAAAAGCAGTAGATTAAACAGTAGAGAAGGTACTTTGCATAGTCGAGGGAGTCACCCTGAAGCTTGGAATGTGGAGTGAAATTGTTGGTTTAACAGTAGTGCCCAATATTTTAGAAGCTTAATCTGAATTCATAAACATCATAAATTGAATTCAAAGCTCCTTTGATTAAAAGCCATGGTTGTTTATTGAAGCTCTTTTGTTCCTTGATGAAGTATTTATGCAGAGGTTGCGCGTAAATGCTAGATATTACCTATATGGATCTGCTATCTTACGATCTCCATCTTTCCAGCTCCTTTCCGAGAAATGAATTAATAAAATATTAGCTGACAGTCCCATGGATGATGATTTGAGGGTCCGTATACGAGTGGGTGTTCGATAGTGTATTTTAATTGACTCAACTTTTAACTGCTTATTAGCTCCTACACTTTTACTTTATATTTTATATTACCTAAAGCATTAATAATAAGATACTTAATAGACATTTCCTAAGTATTTTTATTCCCTTCCTAAGGATTTATATTCTAAGCTATCTCCAGCAAGTGGGCCGATGGTAAGATTGGGCCAGAGGACGCGACACCTAGGACTGGAACAAAGTAACCCTGGGTATTTAGACCTTCATACCATTTGATTGAGTCTCTAACGTAGTTGTGATATTTTATTTACTTACGTAATCATTGGTAAAAAGAATAGTAAACTCATTTTCTGCATGTAACTTGCCATCACATCATATTCATTATTGATCAGGAACTCGAACCCAAGAACTTGTCTATAGATTGTGTTGATGTATTTGTAACTTCGGAATGTATTCACTTATATATCTTATATTGTACCCCAATGTTCCTATTAGGAGAATCATTTGTATTTCATTGTACCCTGATGTTCCTATCGAGAGAGTCCTTAATATAATAGTCATGTAAAGTCAATGAGGTTAACCCTTTGTTGTAAGTCGAGGAAATAGTCCCCACAATTGAGTTAAGGCTAAACCTCCTTGTTGATTGAAGGACAAAGTCCCCACCGTTGAGGGGCACTAGGGTTATTAGAATCTCCTAGAGATGTAGGCCCTGGTAAGTAATTGTAAAAGTCGGAAACTATTATAAATAGAGAGAGAGACTCTTTATTTGTTACACAGACTCACTCAACTGGGGCGCATGAGTGAAAGAGAGAGAATAGTTGTTGGAGATCATGTTTTTTGTCTTTGGGTATTACTGTTGCCATTGGCACTTATTTTATTCTGAGGAAGTTGTGGGGTTTTATCCTTTATGGTTTCCTCGAGGAAAATTCTTTTTCTCTCTTGTCTCTTGTGATTATTGTTGTGCATGTTATTCTCTCAGATAAGATCCTAAGATCATATTGCTTAAATGATGAAAATCTAACATGGTGTCAGAGCTAACCTGAGAAAAAGACATTGTGTAGCTGCAGAAGCTAGGGCTTCTTACTTTTTAGGTCTCTCTCCAAAATCCATCAGCAAAATGATGCTAGGATAACTCCCCATTGAAGGGCGCATCTTTTTGTCGAAGCATAATTTGATTTTGGGCATTTTCAGTTTTTGTTGCGGGAAATTAGGGATTTTCACAGAAGAGGAAATTTTGAGTGATCCCAGCATAGGATTTATCTCCTCATCAAAATCAAAGTTTAGAGACCAAGTTTGATATTTTTGGTTGGGTAAATCTCCAGGAACGTCAAACCCTAGTTTGACCCCGGGCCTGAAAAACCCTAAAATACTAAAACGGGTAGTTTTGGTAAATTTGCTATATCTCGGGATTGAAGAAGTATGAGGGGCCAAAATTTTCATAGGACTAAGATAAAATATTGATTTACCCTGTGTAAACATTTATGCCTCATATTCACCATATTATGGGAGATATGTTTCCTCCAAATCAGGGTTCCATCCTCTTCCAGGATTCATCCCTAAACAAGACACCTAGGGAGGATTGCTATATCTCGGGCTACAAAGATCCAAATCAAATGTTGCAAGATGTTCCAAATAGGGAACGGAATTTAATTTCTATGGTAAAAGTTTCAGACCCTGATGATGAAATAGGGACATGTGGCAGTCTGTACAAGTTCTCTATGTTGAACAGTCCTGAAATACGTTGCCTTGGGAAAACTCTCATAAGTCCCAATTGGTGAAACCAATTCTGGTAAAACATATAATGTTGGAAATAGGAAATATGATGTTACTGCATTATGCAATTTTAGACATATAAGAGCAGTACTTGCGGAGATACCGCATAAATAGTATCAGGAATTTCTGTAGAAAAAATTGGTAAACTAGGGCTTCTTGTTCTAGGAGCTTCCCTCCATTGTTTTTAGAAAAGGAGTACATTGGAAAGATCTCCTTGAAGAGGTATATATTTATATCCAATAAGATCTAAAATATTCTAAGTTTTGAAAATTACGCTTTCTCTAACAAACCCTATATCATCCAACTCCGGAACCAGGACGGACACCTCAAATCGGAAAGATCTAATATTTTTCTATTTACATTTGAGGTTCTCATTTCAAAACAACTAATCACACCAGCTTGATGATAAGCTTGGTGAAACTGACAACTTCCAAGCATGGAAATATTGGATCTCACTGGTTCTTGAAGAAAATGAAATTGGACACCTACATAAGTGGAAAGGTTCTAGTTCCAGAGGGAGATGAGGCTAAAAGCCTTACACAAGAAGAACTTGGTCAAGTCCAAGAAGATCTTTGCTGATTCAATCAAGGATCACCTTATACCACAAGTTTCTTCCATAAAGACACCTAACGAGATGTTTAATTCCTTGACCAATTTATTTGAAGGGAAGAACATAAATCAGAAGATGACTTTAAGAAACCAGTTGAAGAATGTGAAGATCCAAAATGCAGAGACCATACAATCATACTTTACAAGGGTCTCTCAAATCAAAGAACAACTTGAAGTAGTGGATGAAGAAGTAGAGAATGTAGATATTGTGATAACCACCTTGAATGGGCTCCCAGTATCATGTGATTCATTCATTCGAGGAATGTGTGCTAGAAGGAAGTGATTACTTTCAGTATACTCTGGGAAGAGCACACACAAGATGAAGCTCTACCCATAATAAGAGAAGAGAATATGGGAGAAATTGAAGATCAAGCGCTCACGATTCAAAGAAGATCCCTCTAATGATGAGGAATATGAAGAACTCAATTCTTGAAGAGCCTCTTATCCATATTGAGCATTTGGATAAGAAATGATGTTGTTATAGATGAAGAAGATGATGAAGCTAAACAAAGGAGTCTACCCATGAAACAAATAAAGATAAGTATTCAATTGTCATTTCATGATATTGTTTTGTTATGCATTTGTTTATATTTAGTTGATATGTTACGCATGATAGAATGTTTTCATTAATGACAGTATACTACTAATATGCATGTGATGGGTAAGTAGCTCATGGTGCTATACAACTCTCCATTGATACTTATCTAGAATGAAACCTCTTTTCTGATATATTGGATTAGTGCACAATCTCAATGATGTCTTGGTAGATATGGAAGGCATCTAGAAAATTTTCCAGGAGATATGGATGAATGTTGTATTGGCTAAAATAGTTGCATGATTATATCTTTATGCATCAGAATTTTCCATTATGAATATACTTTATGAAATGTTTCTAACCATGCAAATGCATTTGACTTGTAGGAAAGATCGTGTACAATCACCTACAAGAAAAGAAGGATGAGACGTGTTCCAAAGAACAAGTGATGACAGTTCAAGAAAGAATACAAGATGAAGAATAATATGATGATACTTTCAAAGAAAGAAAGAGGCCTCAGAGACACTCTAGTTATGTGACACTGTTGAGTGACATCATTGATGCAGAGCCTTCCAACTATGAAGAAGTATCCAACAAGAAAGGGAAGGAGAATACCGGTTCAAGATGTCTAGGATGCAGTATGAAGACCTGAAGGGAAGTCTGTAATGTCTTCCATATGGATCTACACGATCCAACATGCAGTATATGGCAACATTGTGGGTTACAAGGAAATATTCGTAGCACCAGGCTTCCCACAGAAAGAAGGCATAGACTACGAAGAGACATTTTCAACCACTGGAAGTGAAGACACATGACAAGCAGATTCATGTGTACAAATTAAAGAAGGAATTGTATGAGCTTAGAAGGCACCCATGGGATAACACATACACGAGGAGCTTGAATATCACCTAGAGTGATGAAGATATTAACCTTTGCTACAAGGTTGAATATGAAAATCTATGGAGGATGAAAATATCACAGATGGGTGCGAGAAGAAATTTTGAAAAGGTTCAATATACAGGATCTTGGTATACAGTGACCTAGATGGATACATAGAATATTAGTAGTAGAGGAATCTACTTGTCACTCCGGTACAGAATGTTTCAATGCATAGAGTAAGAAAGACAGAGGGAGAATGATGCTCCACTTCAGAGGGAGTGACTGCAGAAGATCCTAAGGTTCGACATGGTACGACAGGATGGACAGCCTACTGATGGCTCTAGGATTTACTGAGAGTAAAGCATATTCCAACCTTTGCTTCAAGGTTGAAGGTGGAATACTGGTGATTCTCATTTTATATGTCGATGAATTGTTCCTGATAGGAAAAGAGGAACTCATTAAAGTTGCAAGAAGAGGAATATTTCTAGGTATGTAGGTGTGATAGAATGTAGATGAAATATCTCTGGGTCAAGGGAAGTATGCAGTAGAGGTCCTGAAGAGGTTTCGGATGATGGATTGCAAGGACATGACCACACCTATGGCATCAAACATGAAGCTTTTGAGTGATGCTTCATTAGAGTCAGTTGATGCTACGATATATCATCAAATGATTGGGTCATTAATGTGCTTGACGAATACGAGACTAAATATTTTCTTTGTTGTGAACACATTGAGACATGTTCACCTGATGCTTGCAAAGCATGCAGTGAGGTACCTGAAGGGTACATTTGATTATGGGCTCAAGTATGAGGAAAATCAGAAGATTAACCTGGAAGGTTATGTGGATTCGGATTGGGCAGGCAGTGCCATTGATAGGAAGAGAACTTTGGGGTGCTTCTTCAGTATGGGATCAGGTGTGATCTCTTCGTTTAACAGGAAGCAGTCCTGCGTGGCACTGAGTACAGCTGGGGCAAAATATGTTGCCACATGTTTGACTATTTGGGAGGTAGTATGTTTCTTTTGAACACTACTATTTGATTTGATTGATTTGACTTGCATTTTTTAATGATGTAGATAGGAGCAATGAAGCTCCAGTATGTGATCCAGATCAAGATCTCTTGAAAGAGGGAGTTCTAGCATAGTCGATGAGACAGGTTGTCTGAGCATAAAATCCTAGAGAATCTCATAGGTTTCTTAGACATAAACGGTCCTGTAGGTTGTCCTCGGATGTAATCGATCCTGGAGAAGCTCGCAGGCTATCCTTGGATGTAATCAGCCCTGATATGATTCTATGCTAGAAATGACCAGAGTGAAGTTTGAGTACTTCAGGGAGAAGCTTGGTGTTCTCCATATCAAGGTTCCCTTCAAGGGGAGGTGATGAGTCCGAGAGCCTTTCTAACATGGTAGGATTAGTTCCTTCTATGGTCAGATATAAGTGCAGGAGCCTTTCTGACATGGTGGTAGGTGGGTCCTCCCATGGTCAAATGTAAGTGTAGAGACTTTTTGACTGGGTCAGATGTAAGTGCATATCCTTTCTGAATAGGTCAAATGTAAGTGCAGAGCCTTTCTGAATGGATCAAATATAAGTGCTGAGCCTTTTTGACCTAGTGGCAGGCTAGGCCTCCCATGGTCGGATATATGTGCTGAGCCTTTCCAACATGGTGGTATGCTGGGACTCCCATGGGTAGATATAAGTGCTGAGCCTTTTTGACATGGTGGTAGACTGGGCCTCCCATGGTTAGATGTGAGTGCTGGGCCTTTCTAACTGGGTCAGATATAAGTGTTGGATGATCCTTTCTGACATGGTGGCAGGCTGGGACTCCCATGGTCAGATATGAGTGTTGGGCCTCCCATGGTCAAATGTGAGTGCTAGGCCTTTTTTACTGGGCTAGATATAAGTGTTGGATGAGCCTTTCTGACATGGTGGCAGGCTCTGCCTCCCATGGTCATATGTGAGTGTTGGGCCTTTCTGACATGGTGGTGGATGTGTTCCTACCATGGTCAGATGTGAGTGATGGGCGTGCCTTTCTGACATGGTGGTGGATGTGTTCCTCCCATGTTCAGATGTAAGTGCTGGGAGGGCCTTTCTGACTGGGTCAGATATAAGTGCTAATGAAGATGAATACCTACATGGATGCTAAGCCTACAACCAACATGAAAAAGGGCTGGCTCTGTAGAAATTCCTATGACGAGTAGAATTGAGAGATAGCACAAGTTGATCGAGATAGTAGAAGCAACAATGTTGATGATGATCTAGTGATGATCCAGCTTTGATGCTAATCCTATGATGATCAAGCTTTGATGATGATCTAGAGAAGAAGACTTATGCTAATGAATTGTGTCAAGAGAATACCTTCCTAGTTAAGAGGGAGTGTTGATGTATTTGTAAATTCGTAATGTATTCACTTATATATCTTATATTGTACCCCTATGTTCCTATAGGGAGAATCATTTTTATTTCATTGTACCCCAATGTTCCTATCGGGATAGTCCTTAATATAATAAAGTCATGTAAATTCAATGAGGTTAACCCTCCATTGTAAGTCAGGGCAATAGTCCCCACAATTGAGTTAAGGTTAACCCTCCTTGTTGATCGGAGCAAAAATTCCCCACAGTTGAGGGGCACTAGGGTTATTAGACTCTCCTAGAGATGTCGGCCCTGGTAAGTAATTGTAAATGCTAGAAACTAGTATAAATAGAGAGTGAGAATATCTATTTGTTACACACACTCACTCAAATGGGGCGCATGAGTGAGAGAGGAGAATCTCTCTCAAGTGAGAGAGAGAGAACAACTGTTGGAGATCATGTTTTCTGTCTTTGGGTTTTACTATTGCCATTGGTGCTCATTCTATCTCCGAGGAAGTTGTGGGGTTTTCTCCTTTATGGTTTCCCCAAGGAAAATTCTTTGTGTCTCTTGTCTCTTTTGATTATTGTTGTGCATGTTATTTTCTCAGATAAGATACTAAGATCATATTGCTTAAATGATAAAAACCTAACAGATTGGGTGGGAGTGAAACCTACCGCCACCTTCTTATATTACTAAGGTAGATACAGGAATTTCATATAATACGATGCGGTACCAAGGAATTAACAAACCTAGTCACTTACTACCCTTTCCTAAAGCTATCCTTTTCTAAATCAGGTGCTTCTGGAAGTGAGGCCATCATACCGATTAGTTGACAAGGGTAGATATAGTAATTGCATTATATAATGATGCAGTGAGAAGTGACGTTCAAGAAATAATTTTTCCAATGATCTATGGAGTTATGGCGTATTCTCTTCCTTGGCTGTATTTATGCTTTATGAACTTAGATACCTGGCTAGTTATAGTTATCGCTAGTTACCGAAAGGACAAAGTGACGTGAAACACTTCGTCATAAGATAATTAAGCCATATGTAGTTGAACGAAATTGACCCTATGTTAGTGTAAAAGATCGATAAAGAGGTCCTTGTAATATAAATTCATGGTGTAGGGGCGAGAATTCCATGAAAAAAAGTAGAAGAGTGGGGATGGGATAAAAAGAAAGGAGTTAGTTAAATAAAGAAGCAGACGTGATTCAACAACCTTATTTTTTGCTGTTTTTCTATTGCTATTTTTAAGGTAAATCCATGCCATTTATCCCTCCCTCCACAAGCCATAAAGAATGCATCATATAATAACATAACACAATGCATTTTCCAAGCGATGAGGCCATAAAGTAGTTTAATTTCAGTGGTTATAATAGGGACAAATGAAATTAATCACAAATTGAGTTGCTCACTGCTAAGTTACTATTGATCCCAGATTTGTTATCATTTTTTGCAGTTAAATTACTCATTTAAACATATGTTTTGTCATATTTTGCATATTTTATGTCACACAAATCACTATTCAGCCCAGGTATGAATTGTTTTAAGGTTTATATAAAATCCTTTTATTATTACATTTTATGATTTTATTGATTAAAATTGACATGGTTTGAAGCACATTAGATTTATTAACTTATATGTATATTTGTTTGCAGGTTATATAGTCTTTTTTGATGAATTAACAACAAACAGACATTTAGCTAGCCATGCGTACAACATGTCTTGCTCATCATCTAGCTCGTTGCGCAATACTCGTTGGCAGGTTTCCAGGAATTTAAAAGTTGTTACTCCAGACCTTAGTCCTTAGCTCACCAGTAAACAAACATTGCATTTCATCCTAGATATGCACACAACATATCCAGCTCACGGTCTATCTCATTGTTCAGTTCGCCGAACCAACCACACAATGTTGAGAATTGATTTTAGGCATTAAGACATTGGAATAGTTTGCAAAATGTTTACTATCCACATATCTGGGTAATGAAGCTCGCATTCTAGATGATCCGCCAGCCTACATCCTCCTTCGTTTGACACCATATCACCAGTCCACGTGTTCCAATGATGGAATGACTCGCGTTCTAGAAGACTCGTCCTGTACACTGTTTTTGCTCGCCATCACTTTACCAACCACGCTAAAGAGAACTGTTTGTGCTGAAGAAGGGAGAAAAAGTATGCATTAGATTTTGATTAGTTAGACACCATTATGGTTGACTAAATTTAGAGAGCAGTTGACCACTAAAGGGTCGACTTGCTCATCCATGTAAACATTGTATATAAACACCTACATGTGCAGAGTTAGAGAGTTGATCATTTAATTTGTTCGACAATCGTTTTTGAAGAGAAGAATTATGTAACTCTATTCCATCATTTTAATAAGAGCCGTATGCTTTGCTATTTATGATTGCATTTGAATAAGTATTAGCCAGGAAACACCCTTGATTACTGAGAGGGCCCCTGATCAACCATAGGTTCATTCTTTCTGTGTAATTTCGTTCTCTTCTTTATGTTGTAGCTAATTTAGTTTATTTTCATTAGATTGTTGTAAATGTTTATTTCATTCATTTCCTGTAATGCAATTTTATTTCTGAAGGTTAAATAGTTAACTGCGCACATAGTTTGCTTTCAGATTTGCTTTCAATCATTTCATTTCCACTTTATTGTTCAATTTTATTTGCAATTAGATAGAACAGATTACTTTGATCAAGTTAAATAAATTCAGTTCTATTTATTTCCTTTCTGTTCCAAGTTTATTTGAATTTCAGTTTGTTTATTAATATGCAATGATTTCTTTTCATGAATTTGTTTAAGTATATTTCACTATTGAATTTGATTAATAAGTAGGTTTATTTCCCGCCTTTATGCATTACATTTACATATACACAAATTCAACTGAAGATTAGATCATTTAGGTTATTTTATGCTATTTTAACTATGTAGACTATCATTCATACAACCTATTTAAACTGTCATTCAGTCACCCCTTTCAGACCTACAGTTAAGTCTGTCATTCAGCCCATAGTTTCGTTTTTGGTATTTTTAATGTGTTTTGAAATTGTTTTAAGTTCTGTTTATTTAATATTTGAAGTATGATTTAACAATAATAGTTAGATGATAGTTGTATTTTACATTAAAGTTAAATTTGGATTGTTTTAGGTTATTTATTAAAAGTTACCTTACTTCTTTTTACCTTGAATATGTTTTGAGCTATTTTATGTTTTGTTTCTTGAGTTTGTTTCTGATTCCTCTTTACTGTTGTACTGTTTTGTGTTCATGCCTTTGGATTTATTTATCCATTTGCATGTAAAATTTAGTTTTATATGTGTTATCCTTAGCATGTTTTCAGGCTGTTCCTTTTACATTGTGTGATTACCAAAAGAGACTTGTAGGACATAATTCAAAGATATTCCTATTAAGTTTTCTACTTGTTTCTTTTTATTAAGTTTTCTACTTGTTTCTTTTATTTAAGTTTTCTACTTGCTTATAAGTTAGGTCTTCCTTGCATCTTAGTTTTCCATTTAAAAAGTTAGTTGTTGATAGTATATTTTTCAGTTTAAAGTTGTTTATTTATAAAATAAATTATCAATTATTTAGTTTATTATTCTCTTCAGGTTCAAGTACTTTAATAGCTGAATTCTTAGGAGTTTGACTTGATTTTTCATTTTGAAAGATCTTTCGATATTTTGTTTATTAAAATATTTCCATGACACCATTGGAACCCCTCTACCTTCGTGTCAAGTCTAAGCCTACCAACCCCAATCGATAATTAAATATTAGGTGAATTAATCTAGATGTTATAACACCCAACATTTTTGGTGTCATTGCCG
Source organism: Pseudotsuga menziesii (assembly GCA_001517045.1). Classification (NCBI taxonomy): domain Eukaryota; kingdom Viridiplantae; phylum Streptophyta; class Pinopsida; order Pinales; family Pinaceae; genus Pseudotsuga; species Pseudotsuga menziesii. The sequence continues at coordinate 186,419 of LPNX010007511.1, read as the reverse complement.
GGAAGTTGTTCTGTAAGGTAGAGTAGAAATCCTTATGAAGTTTAGTAATTGGCTGGTGATGGGGGAGTGGTAAGACGAGAGGTAATAACCTACGCATATGTTATAACAAGCACCCCCAAATTCAGCAGTAGTAGTAGCATAGGTTTTTCTTTAGTTTAAATTTTTTTTCATGAGCAGACTTAGATATCCTCAGGGTAAATTTCTTAAGACCAGAAAATTTATTGAAATCCCTACTAACTTCCGTAGGGGATGTAATTCCCCAACTACTAACTCACCAGAAAGGTATCGAAAGACACAGGTCAGAGGTAGTTCTACCCGGAAACCTGAAGAGACCCCCTTAAGGGATCTTACTAGGGAAGCCATAGAGGGAGAAGGAACCTTGACAGGAAGCTCAAGAATATCAACCACTAGGAATCTCCGACCCTCCACTAGTTTTGAATACAAATAACACAACTTTTTCACTAGTAGGAGATCCGAACATCGTTGACTTTATTCATCCTAGCCAGGTAAAATCTCTCTTTAGAACCTTCGTAGATCCAATCATCTCACAAATTGAAACTTCCACAGTAGAACCTACTATCCCTCTAGGATTTAATAAAAAAAAGGTTGATCAGAGGAAGATCTTTCCCGAAAAAGAATGTTGGGACACCCCATTATCACCTTGAAAGGAGCCTCCTAGGTATATCTATGTTAAAAATCTAGCTTATATGGAGAGATGGGGAGAAAACGAATATTACAATGAAGTTAGAAATGACAAAGGAGAAAGGGAAAATCGAATTGAGGCTACCTTCGGGTTCCTTATTTTAGACACTATGCAGGATGTAAATATGAAAAGCATCCCTACTTCCTCCTTACCTACTTTCTATGGAAAAAGTAATGAGGACCCAAACACATTCCTGTTTGATTTCAATATCCTTTGTAGGAGTTATAATTATCTACAAACCAAAACTCTTTCCCACTACACTAAAAGATTCTGCCTTGAGACGGTTCATGGGATTAGGAGAATTCACTATCAGGACTTGGGACGATATGAAAAATTCATTATTGTGAAAATATCAAGAATACTGCAAACCTAAGGACTCTCAACATGATATATTCAAGATACAACAGCTTGAAGATGAAATCCTGGAGGATTATCTTGAAAGCTTCGTTTATACATTACATAAATCTAAATATATAGACCTCTGAGAAGATGCAGTACGCACACTTTTCCTTAAAGGGATCTTCGAGGACTTGTTACAAAGTATTAATCTCATGGTAGCTGGCGATATTTCTCATAAAACCTTTGCACAAATCGGTGAGATGTGTAAAAATTATTCTAGAAGTAGGGGGAAAGTTGGGAAAATTTTTTGAGAGCCTTATAGTAGAAATGTAAGAGGAAACATTCCTAGTTTAGGTGGAGTTACAAGGGTAGAGTTAGGAAACCTATTGGAGAATTTCAAGACTGGTATCTTAGGAGCAATGGGTTCTCAACTAGATGCTTTACAAGCCAAGAAAGGGCAGGATGAAGAACAAGCAACAATGAGCATTTTTTGTCCAATATGTAGGACGAAACATCCCCAAAGGGAATGGCCATTAAAAAACATCTCTGTATGTCACATCTGTACAAAAGAGCATCCAACAGATAACTTCCCATCCTTTCCTGGGTTGCAAGCCATGTATAAGAGTGGGGATGTAGCTGAAACATCTAGGAGGCCTCCTTGGCAACCTGGAGATCAAATAGCATATCAGAACTTTCCACCACAACCCCCACTGTATTATCCTCCATATCAACCACCTCAACAATGGAACAATTCAAGTTGGCAGAACTGGCCACCTCAGTACCCTCCTCCTCAATTTCCACAACATCAATATTGGTCACAAGGGTGGAGAGGACAATAATAACCTCAGTCATAGCCTGTCCCTACACCTAATCATCCTTATCCTTAGCACCAAACAAATTTCCATTAAAATTTTCCTGGATTTGTACCTCCAGTTCCTTTCATCACACAATAACGTCATCATTTTCAGAACACAAATCCTCCTTGATCGACATTATTACTTGCACAACCGATACCTAACCCAAATAATAAACCAACTTAAGCTCTTAACAGCATTGAGTTGAAAACTCTTCCGTCGTATCTTATTTCGACTGTACCTGTACATGAGATTCAATTATGATCTAGAAGAGTTGTGAATGACAAACCCAAGTCATCAGTCATCATTCATGAAGCAAATGAAGAAGAAGAATATTCAAATGAACATGTGAATGATGCTATTTTGGAGGATGTGAACATTTCGAAGGTTCCAGTACACACCCATCCTCCGTAAGGATATATTCAGGAGCAAAGAATTCCTCCATTCCCAGAAAGACTAGTGATCGAAAAACATGTAGTTCATCCAGAGTATGACATTTTGAATGAATTAAAGAGTATCAGTGTCAAAATCACTTTATTACAAGCTATCAAGGACATACCAATATATAGTAAGGTAATAAAGGAGCTATGCATTAAACACTCAGGGAAGAAGCAAAAGGACCCTCTCACAATTCATGTTATAGGAGAGATGTCTGAATGTATTACAGATCAGTCCTCGGTTGCAAAATATACCAATCCAGGAGCCCCAATAGTGACTGTAATTATAAACAACACCGCCATAGAAAATAAATTAATTGATTTAGGATCTGCTATCAATATGATGGCCACCACAGTCTTAGGAGTTTTATAGTTAGGAAAATTTCTCCAACCTACCCCTTCCATCCTAGAACTAGCAGACCATACTACAATAAAACCTGTTGGAGTCCTGGACGACATTATCATATCAGTAGCCTCATGGGAATACCCTGTCAACTTTATGGTCTTAGAATCAAAGGATCCTTCAAAGGGCATCCTATTATCTTGGGAAGACCATGGTTAGCTACCACAAATGCTTTTATAGGATGTAAGGATGGAGAGATGACTATTTCCAATGGGTTGTCTACACAGAGACTTATTTTATACCCCCCAGCACAACCAATAACTTAAAAATCATGGTGGTTAAATTGTTATTTTGGCGATGAAGACTTAGATGACCTCTTCCTCCCTAGTGGTTTCTCTTGGGCACTTCAGGAGAATACCATTGAGAATGTATTAAACCAGTTTGTTTCTTCAACAACTTGTATAGATCTCCCTCAGTCTTTTGCTTAGTTCGACCATATTTTCGAAGACAAGCTTCAAGAAAATATGGCTCAATGTTTACAGAAACACCTTGTGTCTTCACAATTGAAGAGCATAGAAGACCCTATACTATACCTTGTGAGGCTGGCCTTGAATTTTTTTTACATATAAACGCAGGGTTAAGTGAAAACCAACAAGAACAACTGCTTAAAGTTCTTAAAAAACAAGCTAGAGAATTTGCATGGGAATACACCGATATTAAGGGTATACACCCTGACACTTGTATTTACCATATTTACATGGATCCAAATATTTCACTAGCAATGCAACCACAGAGGAGGATGAATCCTTCTCTAAAGGACATAGTGAAAGAAGAATTACAAAAAATCCTCACTGCTGGTTTCATCTATTCTATCTCCGATAGTAAATGGGTGTCTCCCTAAGTGGTAGTCCCAAAGAAAGTCACAGGGAAATGGTGCATTTGTGTTGATTTTAGAGAATTAAACAAAGCCACACTTAAATACTACTTTCCTTTACCCTTTATTGATCAAGTGTTAGATACCTTGTTAGGTAAACAATAATTTTCCTTTCTTGATGGATATAGTGGTTACAACCAGATTTTAATAGCACCCAAAGATCAAGACAAGACCAGTTTTACATGCCCTTGTGGAACATATGCTTATCGAGTTTTTCCATTTGGCCTATGTAATGCAACTGCCACCTTTCAACGAGAAGTCTTGGGAATCATTTCCGATCTTATACATAACTGTGTGGAGGTATACATGGATGATTTTAGAGCATATGGTAATACTTTTCAATAATCCCTTGACAAGCTCGATAAGGCCTTGATTCGATGTCAAGAAATGAATTTATCCCTTAGTCATGAAAAATGTAAAATGTTACTGACAGAAGGTATAGTTTTGGGACATCATGTTTCCTCCCAAGGAATTAAGGTAGATCCTATGAAGATCGAAGTAATTGTTGGTCTTCCCTCTTCCAAAACTCATAAAGAGGTAATAAACTCTCTTAGTCATGCAGGCTATTACCACCGCGTTATTGAAAATTTCACTAAAATAGCTGCACCAATGTTTAAATTGCTTAGAAAGGATGTAGAATTCTAGTGGATAGAATCTTGTCAAAATGATTTTGAAATTCTAAAAGCTAAGCTATTGGTGGCACCAATACTCAGGCGTCCTGATTGGTCTCTTCCTTCTCATATATCCACCGATTCCTATGATACAGCCATAGGAGGAGTCCTGGGCCAAAAAGAGGGACAAGCACCTTATGCCATTTATTTTATTAGCAAGAATTTGACTCTTGCCGAATTAAATTACATTGTTATTGAAAAAGAATTTTTGGCAGTAGTTTATTCTATTAATAAATTTCACCATTACATTACTGGTTACGAATTTTTTGTGCATACCGATCACTCTGCCATTATATTTCTAATGAATAAACCAATTAACAATTGTAGATCGACCTGGTGGCTTCTTCTATTGCAAGAACTTAACATCACCCTTATTGACCGACCTGGTAAAGAAAATTTAGTAGCATATTTCCTTTCCTGTATTCAACGTGAAGACGATACTAAACCTGTTGACAACACTTTTCTTGATGAAAATTTATTTGTTGTATTTGTTCAAACCCCTTGGTTTGTAGATATTTCCAATTACTTAGCAATTAAGAAAATACCAAACCATTTGTCCCCACATGAGAAGCGTTGTATTATAATTCAGAGTTCCAATTATTCTTGGGTTGAAATGATCTCTTTCGCAATGGTCCAGATCTTATTATTTGACGATGCGTACGAGAGGATGAAATGAAAAACATCCTCCATGCATGCCATGATGGACCTTGTGGAGGATATTTTTCTGATAAGAGGATGACATACAAAGTATTACATTCTGGTTATTATTGGCCAAGCATTTTTAAGGATGCTACCAAATATGTCAAAGGATGCGATAGTTTCCAAAGAATGGGTAGACCTACGTCATCTAATCAAATGCCTCTACAACCCCAAGTCATGATTGAACCCTTTGAGAAATGGGCTCTTGATTTTGTAGGTCCAATTTCTCCCATGTCTCATAAAAAGAAATATATCCTGGTTTGTACAGACTATGTCACCAAATGGGTAGAAGCTAAAGCTTTGTTTAGAGCTACAGAGAAATCAGTGGTAGAATTTATATATGAAGAAATATTTACCTGGTTTGGTGTACCAAGAGAAATTGTTATAGACCAAGGTACTCAATTTACTTCTAAATTAATGAAAGAACTCACTACGAAATATGGCATCTGAAACTGCAAGTGTTCACCTTATCACCCTCAGGCTAATGGTTAGGTAGAATCAACTAATAAAGTATTATAAGCCATTTTAACCAAAACCATTCACTTACATCACAAGGATTGGGCAGATAGACTCCCAGAGGCTTTATGGACCTATAGGATAACATGGAGAAACACTACCGGACATACCCCCTATGAGTTAGTGTATGGAAAACAAGTCCTTTTACCTTTTTAATTTCAAGTTAAAACCTTTCGTATGGCAGCACAATTAGGCATGGATTTGGATGAAGCACAGAAACAACAAATATTACAGATTAATGAGTTAGATGAGATTAGATAAGATGCACTCCAAAGAACCATGCTAATATAGAATCCACAAAAGACATGGCATGATAAATTTATTAAGAAAAACAATTTAATACTGGAGATTGGGCACTACTATTCGACTCATGGTTTAAATTTTTTAAAGGAAAATTAACTACCCGTTTGATGGGCCCATACGAAGTAGTTACAACCTTTGACAATGGATCAATAGAAATTAAAACAATTGATGGCTCACAAATTTCCTTTGTAGTAAATGGACATAGACTCAGACTTTATCACCAATCGACATCTAAACATGATTTTATACAGAATGTTTTGCAGCAGAATGAAATTGAATTAGTTGAAGAAGAAGTTATTCCTCCTCCTCCTGATCCTTCAAAAAGTATTTTGGGTTATCATCACTTGTATATATGTAAATATGTGCTTGTTTATTTGAATAAATAAAAGTCATTTATAATAGATTGTTTACAAGGGACTCTTTCTATTTTTTATTATATATGTCTTCATGAATAAATTGAATCATCTAACAATTGGTTTTGTAGTTTGATTACAAGTACATTATCTCTATGAGCAGCTAACGAAGTATTATTTGGAAAAGAGAAGTACGCTTAAACATTTATAAGGTATCTTATCCTTTCTTGGGGTACTTTTGAAATTTGCAGCTCATACTGAAAATTCAAAAAAATTATAATCCTCTGTATATCAATCTTAACCAGCTCTTCTATGATTCATATAGTTTTTGGTATCTTGATTCAGACATGTATATTTCAGATTTCCTCTTTTGAACAGTTGCTTGACAGACCTACTTTCATTATCATATTTTTCACAATATTATCTTACACTTATGAATTACTAGTTCATCCTATACTTGTTATCAAAACTTGTCTCTCAAGTATTTTAGTGATAGCTCAAGAGTAAGTGGAATTTTTGTTTGTGGGGAACATTATTTTTCTTTTATGAATAAGAAGGACTGTAAGGTTAAAGAACAACTTTAAGTTATTCTCTTTTGACATGATCTATGGTTAAGGCCATTATAAAGTTACTTATAAGTTTATTTCACAAAATTGAATTATGTGTTTAGCAGGACTTAACACGCTCTAGTACCAATCGAATTCCATATATTTAATGTCATTATACAAGGCAAACCCGTCGGGGTACTAAATAGGCCTGCTGGCAGTGGGTCAATGCTAAGTAAAAACTTAAAACATGGAAGCTCGATAAATGCAAGTAAACTCATCGGGGTATTGAACATGCTTGCTGGCAGTGGGACTATGCTTGCACGGTACCAAGGTAAACCCGCCGGGGTACTGAACAAGCCAGCTGGAAGCAGGGAAATATCGGGTAAAAGAGATCTGGTTAATACACCACTATGCACATGATTCATAAAACAATGCTAATATAAAGAAAAAATTTCAGAATAAATATGTTATAGCCAATTGTTTATAACGTCATTTGAGAATGGCTGTAAGTTGGGATTTTCCCCAGTTGTCTAATTCAACACATTCCTAGGATGTCCTTATCCTAGAAATGGGACCCATAACTATAAATTTCACAGACTTTGGGGTACACTTAAAATATTTTCTTATGACAGGATATCTTTAAAATGAGGCATCGATGACTAGTTTTTCCTATGGCATTCTTTTGGTTATCATATTATCGTTCAAGTGGTCTTTCTAAGCACTGTTATATTTTTCATGAATACACATAGCTGAATAATTTCCATTTACTAGTTAGTTTCATTAGAGGAAATTTCAACTCAAAATGGGCCTTTTAACTTTTATTCAAATTCCATGTCATCATGTGTCAGCCAATGANGGGGTAGCGGGGTCCATCAAAAGTATGCCGAGTGGGTACTCGTTGGATGCAGAATTTAATTCCACATCCAACAAGCTCTCCCGATCAAAATTTGAGTAAAAACATAGGGAGATATGTAAAAAATACAAACAAAAAAGTAGTTTTTTTCTTTTCTTCCTCCAAAATTAGAAAATATTATTTTATTATTTTAACTATTATTTTATTAGTTCATTTTAGGAGGCCCATTTTGAGTTGAAATTTCCTCCAATGTTCTTTTTCTTACAAAATAATAAACAACGTGATAGAACTCTTTATTTTCATTATCTTGAACAATCAATTCTTCTCTCTTGTATGGCTTGAGGACACACCATCTCTTTGGTTTGGGGGTAAGGATTAGAAAAAAAAATTAGATTGTTTTTATTTATTTTTTCATTATTTATGACAGATCTATTTATCCCTAACAAATGATAAGTGTTTTCAGGATAATGTAAGCAGTGGAACTTGGTTATAGGATGAAGCATATTTTTACAGCAAAATCAATATGGAGGACTATATGAAGGATCAAATGAAGGCCCAAATGAAATACCAAATAGCGATCTGAATAAAACATTATGATATTACAGCGCTTATGACTAAATTTTGCTAACCAAGTTTTGTTTTTTGGGAAAGTAGTTTTCACCTCCATATCGATGCAAAAAAAGATTAGTCATCATTCCATTGTTGGCAATCCTATCCTCTTACCCAATCATGCATGTAAATTATCAAATGATCGATCTTTTTGTTAATCAAGGTTATTGAAAATACGATTTATGCCTTCGTATCATACGTTCAACCTATCAAAAGTTTTACTTTGGACATGGTTGAATTAATTTCAAACCTTATGAATGCCAAATCGTCTTGAACCTGAGAGCTATTAAATCAAGAACGTTGAAGAACTCAACAAAGCCATTTAATTTTTATACAATGTTTGACATGAAAGACATGCTATTTTTTAAGTTATAGGCTAAAAGATTGAAGTTTAAATCACCTTCTTCATCTGCCAAGTCGAAGGCAGCTGCTAGCGCAGCTCCGCCTTCTTCCTAAGTCATTTTTCTTTTTGCTCAATGGGACCTAGAATTTCTCCAGTTTGGGGGAATGTTGATCCCATATTTGTTATCATTTTTGGTAGTTAAATTACTCATTTAAACATATGTTTTGTCATCTTTTGCATATTTATGTCACGCAGATCACTATTCAGCCCAGGTATGAATGTATTTAAGGTTTATCTAAATCCTTTTATTATTATTATTTTATGATTTTAATAATTAAAATTAACATGGTTTGAAGCGAATTTGATTTACTAATTTATATGTATATTTGTTTGCAAGTTATATAGTCCTTTTGGACAAATTAACAACAAAAACACATTTAGTTAGCCATGCGCACATCACGTCCAGTTCGTCATCCAGCTCGCTGCGCGATACTCGTTGGCATGTTTCCAGGAATTTAAATGTTGATAATCCAGACCTTATTCCTTAGTGCACCAACAAATAGACATCACATTTTGTCCTAGATATGTGCACAACATATCTAGCTCACGGTCCAGCTCATTGTTCAGTTCTCAGAATTAACCATGCGCTGTTGAGAATTGATTTCAGGCATTAAGACGTTGGAACAGTCTGCAAATTGTTTACTATACACGTATCTGGGTAATGAAGCTCACATTCTAGATGATCCACCATCCTGCAGCCTCCTTCATTTGACACCATATCACCAGTCCACACGTTCGAATGATGGAATGACTCACGTTCTAGAAGACTGACCGTGTACGTTGTTTCTGCTCGCCACCACTTTACCAACCACGCTGAAGAGAACCGTTCATGCTAAAGAAGGGAGAACAAGCATGTGTTGGAGTTTGATTAGTTAGATGCCATTATGGTTGACTAAATTTAGAGAGTAGTTGACCACTAAAGGGTCGACTTGCTCATCCATGTAAACATTGTATATAAACACCTCCATGTGCAGAGTTAGAGAGTTGATCATTTCATTTGTTAGACATCCGTTTTTGAAGAGAAGAATTATGTAACTCTATTCCATCATTTTAATAAGAGCTATATGCTTTGTTGTTTATGACTGTGTTTGAATAAGCATTAGCTAGGAACCACCCCTGATTGTTGAGAGGGCCCCTCATCAACCAGATGTTCATTCTTTATGTGTAATTCGGTTCTCTTCTTTCTGTTGTAGCTAGTTTAGTTTATTTTCATTAGATTGTCGTACATGTTTATTTCATTCATTTCCTGTAATGAAATTTTATTTCCGAAGGTTAAATAGTTAACTGTGCACATAGTTTGCTTTCAGTCATTTCATTTCCAGTTTATTGTTCAGTTTTATTTGCAATTAGATAGAACATATTACTTTGATCAAGTTAAATAAATTCAGTTCTATTTATTTCCTTTCTATTCCAAGTTTATTTGAATCTCAGTTTGTTTATTAATATGCAATGATTTCTTTTCATGAATTTGTTTAAGTATATTTCACTATCGAATTTGATTAATAAGTAGGTTTATTTCCTGCCTTTATGCATTAGAATTACATCTGCACAAATTCAGCTGAAGATTAGATCATTTAGGTTATTTTCTGTTATTTTAACTATGCAGACTATCATTCGAACAGCTTGTTTAAACTATCATTCAGTCACCCCTTTTATACCTATAGTTCATTCTGTCATTCAGCCCATAGTTTTGTTTTTGGTGTTTTTAATGTGTTTTGAAATTGTTTTAAGTTATGTTTCTTCAATATTTGAAGTATGCTTTGACTGTAATAGTTAGATGATAGTTCTATTTTACTTTAAAGTCAAACTTGGATTTTTTTAGGTTATTTATTAAAACTTACCTTACTTCTTTTTACCTTGAATATGTTTTGAGCTTTTTTATGTTTTGTTTCTGATTCCTCTTTACTGTTGTCCTATTTTCTGTTCATGCCTTTGGATTGATGTATTCATTTGCATGTAAAATTTAGTGTTATATGTGTTATCCTTAGCATGTTTTTAGACTGTTCCTTTTATATTGTGTGATTACTGAAAGAGACTTGTAGGACAGGATTCAAAGATATTCCTATTAAGTTTTCTACTTGTTTCTTTTTATTAAGTTTTCTTTATTAAGTTATCTACTTGCTTATAAGTTAGGTCTTCCTTGGATCTTAGTTTTCCATTTAAAAAGTAGTTGTTCATAGTATCTTTTTCAGTTTAAAGTTGTTTATTTATAAAATAAATTATCAATTATTTAGTTTATTATTCTGTTATGGTTCAATTACTTTAATAGTTGAATTCTTATGAGTTTGACTCGGTTTTTCATTTTGAAAGATCTTTCGATATTTTGTTTGTTAAAATATTTCCATGACACCATAGGAACCCCTCTACCTTTGCATATTTTTTCTGTCAACTCTAATCCTACCAACCCCAGTCGATAATTAAATATTAGGTGAATTAATCTAGATGTTATAACACCCAACAGTTATTATACAGGACTACTATGGATAGGAATTATGCTTGGAATTTCACTAATAGAGGGGGATTCTGGAATACTATGGGGGTGATCAGGTAGATTGATGCTTGAATGAGGGTTTAGAGGGTTATAGATACTATAAGGGGTGTAGAATAGGATTATATTACTATATAGGTTTTTTTCGCTTCTCCTTTGGAATTTGGTTTTTTGCTTCAGGAAAATAATATTGCAAACTGCTTAAATAAAAGTGAGCATGCTAACGTCCTAGAGGCCAGAGCTAAAAATCCTAGGGAGGTGTTAATAGAGGAGTCAAATTCAATGTTAGGTCATGTTCTTGATCAACCTGAGGTTGAATCTGAGAAACCGGCTTCCATCATGACACTGGGATCTGATTCAACATCAACATCAGATTATGCTTCAGATAGGTTCATAGCATACAGAAGTTGTTGAATTCAGTATTGGATTTCCTTCCAGATAGGCTAAGCGAACAGTTGAAACAAGCATCAAATTTGGTTTTGACTAAGGATGTTGTTGAAGCTATGGATTATAATTGTAGTTCAAGGAAGGGATCAATGCGAATATCAGATGATGTGCCAAAATATGCTTTGGCTTCAAGTAAGCATGAACAAAACAATGAGAAGGGCTATGCTAGCTTTCAAAATATTCAATCTTCAAATTATGATTTTGTTTCTAATGAGTCACGCATCCCTCTCAGAAATATGCTATGTCCATCTCTGGAGTCTATTCCCATTGAGTCTAACACTGAACCTGCTAATCCTGAGATTACCTTAAGAAAAATAACAAATTCAACAATGGATTCTCTTTCTCATAAGCCCAATCTTGAAGGTGAGAACTGCATTTGTGATTGAAGAAAAGCATAAATATCCACTTTTGAATCGGTTTCATGTTAGATTGAACCTCTAAATGAAAATTCCATGCATTTGAGAGGGGTGTCAGATTCAATGTTGGATTTTGTTTCAGAGAAGCTAAGCATGGAAGCAAGAGATGACTCAATTTCAACAATGAATTCTTTGGATTAGTCAAAGGATGGAGCTTAAAATTTATATTGTAACTTGAGCAAGGTTTCTAATCCAACAAGGGATTATGTTTTGGGTCAGCATGGTGTTGAAGCTAAGAACTCCCAATCTAACTTGATTATTGTTCCAAATACAGTAACGAATTCTGTACTAGGTCAGACTGAGGACAACATTGAAAATTCCAAGACTTTGACTGTAGCATGTGGTTCTAGTTTCATAATCCTATTATCTTACAACACTCATTACTAGTTACGTTATTAGCCTAATTAGATTTAATTATAGCGAAAGAGTATATATAAGTGGGGATCAGAGAACTTAATCTATGTAAGTATTTATGTAAAGATCATAATTAAGCAACAAGATGGAATAACTTACCTTTCTTGTTATCAGTTCTCTAAGAGCAATCATGTTATGGTAATACTTGTATGGAATCAATGACGAGTAGTAAGTCCATAATAAAATATGACGAAGCTACTCATGTTAAATGCTTGTTTCATACCTTATACTAATCTACGGTTTCTACTATGAAAAGCATGTATATACATGATATGGCTCTTGTTCCATTCCTCATGATAATTGGTAAGTGCTTCATCGGGCTATCATTATATATGTCCTACTGAACGAAGTGCACCAAGATCCAGACCAAAGTGAGATTACTGGAATGAAAAGGGAAGAGGTCATGCTTATTCAACAAGTTCAATTGTTGCAAGAGGCTAGTCCTGGGGAAATTGGTTCAAGGTAAGCTACTAGCTATGGAACCAGAATTGTTGCTTAAGTATCTACAACCTATTATGCGTTTTCCTCTACGGGTTTAGGGTAGCTTGGAAATAGCGGATTAGAGCTCCCGATACTAGGAATATATTCTATATTTAATCAATTTTTTCTCTAATAATGCATGAAACCAAGATCACGAAAAGAAATAAATCCTTAAACAATTAGTTCAGTTAAATATTTTAGGAAAAAAATCCTACGTCAAAGATAAGGGTTGATTTTGTTTCTTGGTAGCTTTTCACTTCAGATCAGGTTGAAGTTGAAAAATATACACATAGCTTTAGAGAGTTGTTAACTTCAAATACAAATTATGTCTCCAATCAGCCTAAAGTTGAAGCTAATATTTTTCTATGTGTACATTGAGCTCTGTTGTAGAATCTGTTTTAGTTCAACCGGGAAATTCATTAAACACAAACTTGGATTTTCCTTCAGATCAAATTCAGCCTTGGGTTGAAGCTGAGAATTGTAATTGTAAGGTAGAGAAGGGTTTGAATGTTGCATTTGATTCTACGCCAATTCAGGTTGAAGATGAGAAATCCATAGATAGCTTTACAAAGATGTTAACTTTGGGTATGGATTTTGTCTCAAATGAACCCAAAGTCGAAATTGAGAATAATAATAGTACATTGAGCTCAGTTGTGGATTTTGTTTCAGCTCATCCTAGAAATGCATCGAGCTCAAACTTGGATTCTGCTTCAGTTCAACTTCAACCTCGAGTTGAAGCCGAGAATGGTAATTGTAGTTTGGATAAGTTATCAAATACAACATTTGATTATGTTCCTTCTGTTCAGGGAACATCCCCAATTCATCAGTAAACAAGAATTTCACCTAAAATCAACAAGCCCAAAAATGCTTCAGCACAGAAAGGAATCAGTGGTAACTCTATTCCCACTAAGCATAAATAGCTCAAGTCACCTATCAAAAGTAGTTTTGAAAGTCCATCCATTTCTAGAATAAGAAGTTCATTTGGATCTAGGAAAGCTGGTCATTCAGAAAATGATTCACAAGGAATCCCATCTCTTCCAAACTGCATGGATGCCACTATGTTAGCCAAATCCAAATCCTAGGCTGTTAATTCTCAAGAATCAAGATTCAACTTGATAATCAACAGAATCAACATGTAGGCATCAACGTAAGCAATGTAAGTTGCTGGATCAAGGTGGTGATTTTCCAGCTTTGGATGTGCTACTGATACTGGGTCTTCCTTTGGTGTTTCTGTAAGTAATTGACTTAAAGTTGGAACAAGTTGGGATGTGAAAAAACCTGGAACAAGCTAAAACGGTCTAGGCTAAAAGCCTCCGCACGTGGCCTATGCAAAAAGTAGGAACACTAAGCTATGATATGCAAAATATAATAACAAGGTAGCGTATGCATAAATTCAAAATAGGACAAAGGAATGCTACCCATGTTCATGCTGAATCTGTTGTTGCTTTATTATAGAATAAAGTCCAGATGTCCAAAAGTACAGTACTGGAAGGAGAAGAAACTCTTTTCTAGCTTCTAATGGGAATCAACATGGGTGAATTAAAATATAAATAACCCATTTGACACAATGTCAATCCCTCTCCAAATGAGGCCACTAGCTCAAAACCCACCAACTAGCCATCATACCCAATTTAAACTCAAAATGACCCTCAATGGTGATTAGGGCCCTAGATTCACACGGTGAGTCTGGATTATTAATCTAAATCATATCGTTTATATTTCACATACCATGTTTGAGGCCACCATTGCTTTGAAATTATTATGAATTTAGTAACAGGGGCAATAATATGGGCAAATATGAAACACTTACTTCCTGGAGCACCTTGTTTTTTTGGGACTTGTCCATGCTCTTGATGGAAAAATACTCAATTGTTTTCTTATTTTTACTTTTGTAAATAGTCTGAAACAAATGCATTGTCGAAAATTAATTCCCAAAATACAGAGGTTAGTTGTGAGATCGTAGATAAATAAACTTGAAAAATATGAAAAAATTAAAAAACAAATGGATGGAAATGGAATGAAATACATACCAAGTGATTGTCCCGTCTAATGGCCCCAAATGGTAAAGTATAACTATCTGAGACAAAAAATCACATATATCCGAGAAGCACATGCCCCCTCATTCTTTTTGTTGAGGGATATGAACTCTTTTATTTTAGGTCTGAAGAACAGGCAGGTATGTTTGAACGGTGTCTTTTCTCATTGTCTATTGTCAACTTGTAATGGGTGTAGGGAGGATTTATGGTAATGGATATACCCAACTCACTGGGACTACATCACACACCTTCCTGACCGGAACTACCTGACCTACATGAATTCCACTACCTAACCTGCATGAATGGAACAACCTCCTAGCCCCTTGCGAGCATTTTCATTTACCCTTTCCTGCGTGCAAGATAGATATATGTTACTAGAACCCCCGTCACCTGGTTACTGGATCCAACTAGATTAGTGTAGGATCCATCGAATCCACTTCTGGTAGGAAAAAGAAACCAATGTTTTCTTGGGTGCCAAATGTGGTACTGATTCAAATCAAATTATTCAAAGTTTCTTCGCAATAAATTGTATAGTACTACCATACTACCAGCTAATGGTCGTGATGAAGGAGATCAAGATAAAGGAGAGGTAAATGGCGAGGGTTTGTTACATCTGTTCAAGTATTTTGACATATCAATGAATGCACACTACAATGGATTTCTTTGACTTTGAATAGTGGTAGGAGAGGGAGAATCAATACAAATACAAATCAAAATATAAATATATATAGTATGTCCTTTTTTCGTATTTCAAATGTAATTTTTCATTTTTGACTCTAGAAAACTTTGTATTTTTCACTTTTGATTTTAGAAGGAATAATAGGAACCACCTTTTCATAGCTATCTCCCACCTATTTTTTAAGAAGATAATTATGCCACAGGCGTTTTCACAATGGAGACACAGTCTCAAAAGATTCCTCATATCCCTAGCCATTAACATTTCGACATGTGTCGCTTGGTAGTTGGCAAGTTTGGGTACAACACGCCATGGTTAAAATTTTTGGTTATTATATCCCATGATCTGGCAAAGACCGAAGAAGGTGACATGGAGTTAAAACGCCCAGGATTTATTCTGTCTGTTCGTATGGAGTTGATCGGTTAAATACATGCTCTGAAAACACTCAATATTTATTTTTTCTGTTTGTATTCTTTCCTCTTAACTTCTTCATATTTTGGCCTCTAAATTGGTACGATTTGCAAGAAGAAGAAAAATAACTGGAGAGAAAATTTAGGCTATTGCAAGAAGCACTCCCATGGTTAAAATTTCTTTTACAGAGTAACTATTTAAGAATATTTTGGTAGGTACATCAATCCCATGGTTAAAATTTATGGTTAGTATATCCCGTGATCTGGCAGGGACCGAAGAAGGCGGCATGGAATTGATTGGTTAAATACACGCCATGAAAACTCTCAGGCTTTATTCTATCTGTTCATATTCTTTCCACGTAACTTCTGACACAACCGTGGAAGGGTGCATCCATGGAGCTGGGTTACACTTTTTGGCAAGGATCTTTTGGAAAAACCAGAAAAATGTACCTCTATCGAGTAATTTTTAAGCCCTTCATCGAGGTCATAACACCTCGATCGAGGGTTTAACAAAACCTTGATCTAGGTTTTAAAAAACCTTGACCTAGGTTTTAAGACCTCGATCTAGGTTTCAAGAAAACCTCAATCAAGGTTTTAAGGCCGCGATCGAGGTCCTTATGCAAAAAAAATTATAAAAAGATGTTTAAACGGTATCTCGATCGAGGGTTTAATAAAACCTCGATCGAGCTTATTTAAAAACCTCAATCGAGCTTATCTAAAAACCTCGATCGAGGGCCTGAAAAACAGAGAATTACCCTCTTACAGGAAAATCAATGTTTCTTTGTGTCTTCTAGGGGTGTAAACCCTACCATTCAGGGCACATAACTGAGCGGAGTTCATACCAATAGATTCATCACAGAATCCTCTATCCATTGAGGTATCATGCATGCGTTTTGGAATTCATATGAGTTTTTTTTTAATTAGTTCTAAAACTTACACTTAGAAAACCTCACAACAACTTCGAAGCTGCTCAACGAAAAATACGTAGGGTAAAAATACACATCCAAAATTTCTTAAAAATACACAACCCACACATCGACACATCCTCTTCAAAAGGGTATCTTTGGTTTTTCAATTTTTGAAAATAGTGAAAAAAAAACTGGGATGGACACACATGTGTATAAAATGATGTTGAAATCAGATGTGGTCACTTTCGAAAAATAATAAATAATTGTATATTGTGAAATAAATTAACAAAAAAATGGGCAGACCACGGTGCATTTTGTGTAGATCATGCTCATATATATATTTTCTTAAAATTATTAATGTAAGATTGAATTATTGGGGATGGACACGAGCCACTTATTAACTTCTTCAAAATTTTAAGGTCACACAGTTCATTAAATGCAAAATTTCACATATTAAATGACATCGGAATATTTTTTTAAAAATATCATTGGGAAGCCAACATAATATTCTACAATTTGTTTTTTCACTGCAATTCAAAATTCGCATGGCATATATACGTTTCAAGGGCTTCTATCTAGCACATGAGTAAAAAATCAGGTTTTCATCGCCAAATTTGTCCAAAAAGTGTTACCCACCTTCATGGAATCACCCAGAAGCTATTGACTCTATATGAGAATCATTTTTTTTAACATTGAGCAACATATGATCCTCCTCATGACTCACGCTCAGCAAATATGAGATTTGTTGGTTCAAAATTGTCTTGTCCATTAGAACTAGAGAAATTGCTCGAATCTAGGTAGAAAATCTACAACGTCGCCGAAAGACACTTTGAATTGATCTCAAAACTGCCTTGCACATTAGAATTAAAGAGATGACCCAAATTTAGGTAGAAAACCTATGAGTTCACCTAAAGATACTATGAATTATTCCAAAACAGAATGTGGCACAAAGCTGGACATGATCTAAGACAAAAATCCTTAAATTTCCCTCAATTGATTAGTGAAATAACTCAGGTACAATGGCTACTAATGTCCTTAAAATACTCGGCCATATATTTCATAAATCATAGAAAAACGGAGAAACTAGTGGTTTACACTTAAACAAAAAGTAGCACGTGAAGCTGGAGATAAAAATACTTCAAATGACCTCAATTCAACTGCAAAGTAACTTAAGAGCAAGACCTACCAATTATAAAATTATATATAATCCTTAGAATAATAAAATTATCTTTTTTCATTCTTTTATATCTAATTATTTATTTTTTAAATACATTCAATACCTGCATAATTATTCATGAATATTTTTTCATTTTCTATATGTGACCATTTAAAAAAAATACATTCAAAATCCAGTGTAATTATTCAATAATTTTTTTTTCTCCACGTTTTAGGTTAAGAAGCACAACTCATCTTCAGAGGAGATAGTCAGAGGTTCTCTGAAGAATATCTCTCAATGATTTCCTATTTCCTATTTCCTATTTTCGGGTATCTGAAACCGGAAAATTACAGTTTTTGTTAAGGTTATTTGGGGTATCTGTGATTTTCAATTTTCAATATTTCGGATATCGAAAACCAGAGACTCAGGTTTTTGTTGAAATAATTTGTTTGCTTCCCGATTTTCAATTCCCGATATTTCGGATATCGAAAATTAGAAACATCTGTTTTTTTATTTAAAAAACCTTTGCCAAGTCCATCCTTGTTTTTAACTTGTTTCTAAAACAGAATTATAAAACTGTTTTTTTGCATGCGCCAGGTAAACAAATTAGAAAATATATCTATAAAAAAATCTAAAATGTAGAATTTTAAAATACTTCTAAATAAATTATAAAAATCACTTATAAAATTATATATAATCCTTAAAATAATAAAAGTATCCTTTTTCATTCTTTTATATGTAACTATAATTTTTTAAATACATTCAAAACCTGTTTTTGGCCAATATGACACAGCTGTGCAAGCAATTGACTCTATATGAGAATCATTTTTTTTTCATTGAGCAACATTTGATCCTCCTCATGACTCACGCTCAATAACTCTGATATTCATTGGTTCAAAGTCATCTTGTGCATTAGAACTAGAGAAATTGCTTGAATCCAAGTATAAATCTACAACATCATCGAAAGACACACTGAATTGATCTCAAAACTGTCTTGCACATTAGAATTAAAGAAATGGCCCGAATTTAGGTAGAAAACCTACGAGTTCACCGAAAGATACTCTGAATTATTCCAAAACAGACTGCAGCGCAAAGCTGGACATGATCTAAGACAAAAATACTTAAATTTCCCTCAATTGATCAATGAAATAACTCAAGTACAATGGCTACTAATGTCCTTAAAATACTCGGCCATATATTTCATAAATCACAGAAAACTGAAGAAATTATCGGTTTACTCTTGAACAAAAAGCAACACATGAAGTTGGAGATAAAAATACTCCAAACGACCTCAATTCAACTGCGAAGTAACTTAAAAGCAAGACCTACCAATTATAAAATTATATATAATCCTTAAAATAATAAAATTATCTTTTTTCATGCTTTTTATATGTAACTATTTATATTTTAAATACATTCAAAACCTGCATAATTAGTCAATGATATTTTTTCATTTTCTATATGTTACCATTTAAAAAAATACATTCAAAATTCTGTGTAATTATTCAATAGATTTTTTTCCTACATGTTTTAGGCTAAGAAGCACAACTCATCTTTAGAGGATATAATCAGAGGTTCTCTGAAGAATATCTCTTAGTGATTTCCTATTTCCTATTTTCTATTTTTGGGTATCTAAAACCAAAAAATTCAAGTTCTTGTTAAGGTTATTTGGGGTATCTGCGATTTCCGATTTCCGATTTTTGATTTCTTATATTTCGGATATCGGAAACCAGAGACTCACGTTTTTGTTGAAATAATTTGATGGCTTCCCGATTTTTGATATTTTGGATATCAGAAACCAGAAACATCGGTTTTTTTATTTATAAAAAAAAACTCTTAACAATAACATCTTTACTCTTTGGTCGAAAATGGGAACTCGTTTCTTCTCAAGTCCTCTATCTGACAATCCGGATCTATTGTTATTAACACTAGCTGTATAGATTGGCCGACTATTCTAGAACATATTGATAACATGCATCATGTGATAGTAAATATTATCTAGAAATCCAAGTTCATTGTTTTTGGGGTCGGTTTCAACCATGATTTATCTTTTATTTTCGTTTAGAACACGATAGGAAATAAATTGAACAAAGAAAAGGTTCTAGTCAAAATTTCTCTGTGTGTCCACAGGAAAAGTAAAGGTGGATTGAATGACTAGCACATGAGGAATTGGGGATACTAACTGTATATACACTACGTTTCCGCCATCGCCATTTTTAGAATTGAATTCATTTTAGAAATATATATATATATATATTAAAATAAAATAAAACCGACAAAATAAACTCCTTGTCATAATTTATTTTCCATGAATAATTCAACTAAACAAACCCTGGTGGCAATATGTAATTATGGGTAATAATCTTCTAATATTGAGGCTCTCTCTTACAATTACAACAAACCAAGATCCCATGCGATTTGATGAGATTGTATTCAACGAGACCACGATTTTCTGCATTCTGGTAAATTCAATATAATTTTATGGCCAGCTAACACTCAACCAAATTCTTTTACTAGACCAATTCACCAAATGTAACCACCACCACTTTTAATTTACTTGATGCATTATCTGTCCCTTATATAAGTTTATTTTAAAGACCTGGATATATAAGATCATAGATTAGTAACTTTAGAAAATTCAGAAGTATATGTAACTTCAAAAAAAATAAAAAATTAGATCTGCAATATTAGAATAAAAACAATCAGATAAGAGAGTTTCCCTTTCTGAAAATACAGAGCAGCTAGGGTGTAACGACCTCAATGATTTGTATTTAATAAATCAATTGGTACAATTTGCAGGAAGAAGAAAAAGGACTGGAGAGAAAATGCAGGCTATTGCATGAAGCACGCCCATGGTTAAATTTTTTTACAGAGTAACTATTTAAGAATAGTTTGGTAGGTACAACATTCCCATGGTTAAAATTTTAAATTGGTACCCAATTTAAACAAGCACAAAATAACTTTTGTCCAACATTTAGTCTTCCAACTGTTGCTTTTCTTATATTTTGACAACGTTCAAACAAGCAGAAACTAATTTCTGGCAAATCTCTGTTGTCGCTGCAATTTGGAAATTATTGGCTTAGGTTCAAGTTGCTTCCTAATCTAGCGCTTATATTTTGATAGTCGAAGTATTCAAACAAGCACAAAATAACTTCTAGCAACAAGCACAAAATTACTTTTGTCCAACATTTAATCTTCCAACTGTTTCTTTTCTTATATTTTGACATCCCAAGTATTCAAACAAGCACAAAATAACTCCTAGAAAATCTCTGTTGTCGCTGCAATTTGGAAATTACTGGGTTAGGTTTGAGTTGCTTCCTAATCTAGGGCTTATATTTTGGAAACCAAAGTATTCAAACAAGCACAAAATTACTTTCATCCAACGTTTAATCTTCTAGCTATTGCTTTTCTTATATTTAGACAACCAAAGTATTCAAACAAGCACAAAATAACTTCTGGAAAATCTTTGTTGTCGCTGCAATTTGGAAATTACCGGGTTAGGTTCGAGTTGCTTCCTTATCTAGGGCTTATATTTTGACAGCTGAAATATTCAAACAAGCACAAAATAACTTCTGGCAACATGCACAAAATTACTTATGTCCAATGTTTAATCTTCCAATTGTTGATTTTCTTATATTTTGATAGGCGAAGTATTCAAACAAGCACAACATAATTTTTGGAAAATCTTTGTTGTCGCTGCAATTTGGAAATTACCGGGTTAGGTTCGAGTTGCTTCCTAATCTAGGGCTTATATTTTGACAGCTGAAGTATTTAAAAAAAGCACAAAATAACTTCTAGCAACAAGCACAAAATTACTTCTGTCCAACTTTTAATCTTCCAGGGCAGCTTCATCACTTAGTAGGATACTTCTCCAACGATATTTATCAGTTTTCGGTGGCAAAGACATAGGCCTTTCCATGAAAATTGAAGACATCTTCCCATGTGAAAAATCTCCTTCAGTTCAAGACTGTTAGAACTAAAGATATTATTAATTCTCAAATGGCATTCATTTAACACAAAAACATTATCTACTGCCATATTTTCTCCATCAATGGAACTTACCATGCCTTCTTTATTCAACACTTATACAATTTTCGTGGTTTCATCTTCAGCTTCAATTCTTGCCTTTTTTACTGAATGCAAATGTTCAAAGTTAAGTTTATGTTTCTATCTTTCTTATCAAATGATATCAAGATGGGAGCAGGATTTTCTTATTCTCAGCTGCGCCATGTGTTTTTTTCCAATTTTCCTACCTATGTACTTCCTTGTTAATATCATGTTTCTTGACGAAAGTCTCATAATGCATTTCAATAGATGCATCTTTTTATATTTTCAACATTTCCTCTAGTTCATCAGTTGCTTCTTGGATTTTATCATTTTTTGTAAGCTATACTTTCTCTGCAGAATCCTTTGAGATTTCATTAATATACATTTTAGATTTCCCATCATCGATCTATGGGATAAATTCCTCTTTCTCTATACCTTTATCATCATACTCCTCACATATATATCTAACTTCTCAAGTAAAGTTAGTTTCAACCTTTTCTCAACATTTGGCTAACAACTTTATTTTTCAAGTCAGAGGTGAATGGCTGAACATCAGTAGGAGAACATAAACCACTGGAAAAGAAGTAATAAAAATATGAAATCGACCAACCAAAACCTGCATCTACTTGTAAAAGAAAAACCAAATTCTATATTTTGAAGACCAAGGTGACCAAATTGACATGCTAGAGACCACATATAAGCTTATTTGACCAAAGTGTAACCAAAGGCATCTATCTAGCAGCTAATTAAGTTCGAGGAGACACAAATAATGAAATCATGGTACCATGATGAGTTCTTATGATCAATAACCTATGACCGCAATAGAAAAGAAATAAAGTATCAACAAATTCATATTCAATTCTAAAAATGATAACAAGAAAAATACAACAAAAGAAATACAAAATCATATAAAAGATGCTATAAAGATAACAAACAAAAGAACAAACCATATCTTTTGTGGCCTCCCATGGAGCACCAATTATAACCTCATCCACATATCAACAAGCTAATACACTAAGGTTGTGTTCATGGAGATTCATTATAGGATGATGAAGTCCTCTGTGGTCATTGCAATAACACAGATGGGAAGGTTAATAAATCAAGAAGCACTATATGATTACAGGTACCTTAACCCACTATTAAGTTCATTTAAAAGATGCATTAAAATTTTCTTACATGCACCATTTAAAAAAAACTTAACTTGGCAAATTTTGAAATCACTAAGTATTCAAACTTCTAACATAAACAGTCTCAAACTACAACAATTTAGAAAATTTCTGCAAAGGATCTAGAAATTTTAGATACAGAGAAAAAAAAACAGACAAAGAAGACATTTCAAACATTAGTACAACAAAACTTCATAAGGTGTCTATTTCTATAAGGAACGTTGCAAGCTCCAATATGAGATCTATCTACTTTATCTATAGATAACTGAATTTCTTAAAACTGTATTATGAATCAATTGCTAGATTCAAAAAGCAGTTAGTCCTTAAAGAATACACAAGATTCAATGATAGAAAAATGTCAAATATACATTATCTTTCATGATTGCAATTTGTGTGCATATTCAAGGCATGCATAGTAATACATGATACTGTCAGTATCTAACCTTGTTGTGTTAAATTGTTAATTAACTGTTTGCCTTGTACAAATGTTTTAAAGTTTGAAAACAAATTAAACTAGTGAGAAGTTAATGACAATAATACTTATTATAATTTATATGCACAATAACCATATATAAATATCTGATGTGAATTCTTACTATGACAGTTTGATCTATGTGGATACCAACAAGTAAAAAGTCTCCAAGATCTTGAGCAAATTTTAGTATCTACAAAACAAAAGACCTTCAACAATGTCATTGCAGTCAATGACTTTATCAACCTAACATACACAAAAATTCTTTCAAATCTACATTCGATAATTTGTTTCAGAAAACACATAATTTTATTTCCTTTATATATTCTATATATCACAGGATTAACTTCATGGGCCAAAACCAAAAATGTGTTAGACACCTATAATGCATAAATTTCTCTTAAAGCATCCAAATATGGAGAAAGTTTTATAGTCACTCAATTTTGGCCTTGGCTTCACAATCGAAATGCCATTGTAACAATCTAACCAATGCCATTAGGGATCGACAAGTCGAATTGCCGCCATTTGTCTCCACTACATTGTAGAAACAAAATTTATTGTAAATTTTAATTGATAACACCTAAAACACATATTCACTATGCACCAAATTTCCTTTCAATTAGCATAAAAGACAAGAGACCTACCTCTTACATGGAGATTGAGATTCTAGAAATGTAAAGTGAATACCATAAATTTAATAAATATAAATTTGAAAAACACTATTTTATGATAAGCATGTTAAAATAAATATGTTGAAGCAATGCTGCAATATTTATGCATGGAAACTGTATGAAGAACAAAAACTCATCTGAAATGAAGTTTTATTTATGGTAAAAATTAAATAAGTATGACTCATTGTGATACCTGGAAATCCATATTTGAAAATATTTCAATTAAGAATACTTATGTTTTCTTGCTTGCATCAAAGAATTTATTAGAAAGCATTTAATTTAAATGGTAATTTCAACACAGATAAAAGTGTGGAAATACCATTAAAATACATAAAATAAATTGGAAATGATAGCCTGTATGCAATATAATTGTTATTATGGCATAGTTTTGAGAAAATCTTAATTGAGAGTGTAATTCAATGGTTGGATCCATAAAAGTTACTTTCCAACGTTTAATCTTCCAGCTGATTATTTTCTTATATTTTGATAGCCTCAACGACGCCAAGAGAAGAAATGAGAAAACAAAATCCAATGTGATATCATCCGGCCATATTTTAATCTAAGAAGACCAAGAACACATGGAGACTTGCATTTTTCCATGTGGATATCATCCTTTCTTCTTGGTTTAATCCCAGGATATCCAGTACTCTGGTAGGGTTGTCTACCGTGATAACTGTGACATTCAATATGCACTAAAAAAGATATTACTCAATGGAAGAGGGGAATATTTTATAGTACCTGTAACATTCAGTGTGTTTTTACTTGTAACATTCAGTGTATTTTTAGTGAATGAAGGGGAGACTTTACAGTGTGTTTAGGGGAAGAGAGGAAGATTAGATCAATGGTCAAGATCCACTTTGAAGTAGATCATCGGTGCGGGAGAAGAAAAGTATGGAAGCCAAAAAGAGGAGAATGACAACTCAAGGAAAAGCTAAAGAGAAATTTAAGATTTCTGATATCCGAAGATGGAAAGAGAAAGTCTAGAAGTTGGAAGTCGGAAAGTGGAAAGATAGTTGAAAGTTCTAAGGAAAGTTGGATTTTCGATTCTCGAAATCAGAAAGCGGAAGTCAAGAAGTCAGAATTCAGACAATGGAAATATAGTTGAACGTTCTAAGGAAATTTGGATTTTCAACTCTTGAAAACGTAAAGAGGGAGTTGCGAAGTCAGAAGTCGGAAAGTAGAAAAATAACTAAAATTTCTAAAGAAATTTGGATTTTCGATTCCTGAATCCGGAAAGTGAAAGTCGGGAGGTCGGATGTCGAAAAGCGGAAATATAGCTGAAAACTCTAAGGAAAGTTCGATTTCCAATTCCCGAATACGAAAGGCGGAATACAGGAGGTCGGAAGTCGGAAATCGAGAAACCAAGAATAAAGGTAAGTGATACGTGGATTTCTGTGTAATTTCCAGTCTCCCAATGTAAGTCATTCAGTTGCGGAAAGACTCAATATTTTACCCTCTCGGTGTTCCTTTGCACCACTCGATGCAAATGCTAGTTATAAGATGTTGTTAGGGAGGACAATAGAAATCATCCAAGGTTTAGTGAATGATATATATTTATCTCTTTTTTGGAATATAATAATAATATCAAATATTGTATTATTGTTTAAGATGTGTTTTAATGGTCAAGGCCATCTTAATAATTAAGTTCAAATTTTATTGGACTTGAATTCATGGATTATAAGTTTATAAAGTTAACAAGTTTCAAATGAAACATTAATTCAACAAAAAATAATTGTAAGGTAGCATGGTGTAAAAGATCTATTTTTCACAAATGTATTATTATTTAAGATGTTTTCTAATGGTAAATACCATTTTAAAGACTAAAGTTCAAATTTTAATGGACATGGAATCATGGATTATTAGTTCATTAAGTCAACAAGTTTCAAATGAAACATTGATTCAACAAAAAATAATTATAAGGTAGCATGGTGTAAAAAGATCCATTTTTCCCCAAATATATTAGGTCTCAAGAAGAACCAAAAATAAATGGAGGCACAAGTTTATTAGAACTTAAAAACTAAGATAAGATATATTTGCTCATTTATTTAATTCTTATATTCTTTTTTACTAATATGGTTTAGCTTTTCGTTATGTTATATTAATATTATTGGCTTGTTATGTTCTTTTTTATTACATTGTAAGTGTTTTTATTATGTGAAGAATTGAGAAGACGATGCTCAAGTTCATCTTGGTCATACATTTGCAAGATGATTGTAGCCATTAATTTGTTGAATTATAACTTTTTTTCATATTTTTTCCATTATGCATGCAACAATAGTTGATGTGTTCTACTACATGCAATAATTATCATGTCTTGTCATTAACATATAGTCATTGCATGCATCCATATTTGCCATTCTCTCTTTTTCTACCTCTATAAAAGAATTATTGCGACAACCGTGGTCTAGAACTTGGATTTCATGGAAATGTGGAAGGAGTTCTTTGATCCCAACCCACTCATCATTGTGACCAATGAGAATCCATCTAATACTATCATTGTGCCCAAGGGCTCTAACTACAAGCTTTATATTATAAACACCATCAATAACATCCACGATCCCAAAGCCTCTTGCATCACATTCAAGGAAAATGATTGTCATTGATTTGGTTACTGTAATTCCCAAGAATTGATGGTTGTAAAGGAGGAGTCACTTTAGGGAGAAGCCCCGGGGGAAGTCATTGCTACATTATCTATAGTACCCAGGTTTCATACTCTCAGGGTCATGGGAGTAGCACAAGGCCACATGGTAGGTGTGTTAATTGATGTGGGAACAACCCACAAATTTATTGATGCAGCACGGGTGGCTAACTAGTGTATTTCGACAGAGAAATTTGAGGGATTCACCATAGCGGTAGAAGGTAATTTACCGTAACAGAGAAATTTAAGGGATTCATCGTAGCATCCCTTTTTAGCATTATTCTGAAAGAGAAATTTGAGGGATTTGAGGTACCCTATATAACATATATTTTTACTATGAGTTTGATATGGTGGCCATTGATCAAGGTTTTAAATAGCATGGATGGTTTTGATCATTTCCCAATTTGTGATCCAACATAAAACAATATAGGCTTAAATGATTAACATTAAACTTTTGGGTTCATGGGACATGCTTGGTGTCAACATAGGACATATCACATGCCCTATATAGGGAATATTTCACCTATAAGTGAGATATGGATGTCATTTAAATGTTTGGTGTGATAGATATTGTTTTCATGGACTATTTAGTCATGGTACAAGGGAAAGATTTAGGGGTGAAATTTTTTTCATGGGCTAATTTTCCATGTTTTTTCCCCAAGACCATAAGACACTAGAAGCGCCCTTAATATCTTTGACATGCAAAAAAATTACTTGATTTCAACCATCCTTGTAAAATCTCAATCATCCTCTCATACTTTGGCTTGCTTATCTCTCTTCTCGCTGGTCCATTGGAAGCCACCTAAGTCACTCTTCATAGAAAGGGGAAAAGAACAAGAAGAAAGGATGATGGAGGGAAAATAACTAGCATGTTGAACTCAGAAGGAAATATTTCATATTTAGGACTATTGCCAGGGGTTTTGGGTAAGTGAGTTTCACAGCACCGCGGAGGCCGCTCAAGCTCACGTGACACCACGCAGGACCAAATCAGCGTGATAGGCAGAAGAATAACCGTTTTTGGAATTTCTTATGCAATTTTGTATCGATTGACCACATTTTGTGGATATAGGTCACTAGATTGTTAGAAGTTAGTTAGAATTGGACCTTGGATGTAAAGGTGTGAGCCTATATATAGAGTTCGAATTGCAATTGTAATGAAGAAGATTGAAGAAAAAGATCATCGATACAGAAGATCAATCGATCAATTCATGTTGTGATCTGATAACTATGTGTGATCTTGTCACTTCCTTTTGTTCTTGAACAGTTTTGGCTCTGTCTATTTCGACCAGCTATTGAATCTTCGATTGTGATCATTCTCCTGTTGTGGAGAAGTATTGTATGATTTGGATATGTTGCACAGAAGTAATATGACATGACGGATGTTACCCTAAATTGATCTTGTCTCTTATTTATTTTCCCTCTTTATGTGTTGCGATGTCAATGATGGATATTTACTGAATCTGTTGTATGAATGGATGACACTACTGCAATGAATAAGTGAATGATGTGATCTGTTAGTTATGTTGATAGATCTGTGATGAATGCTGCGATACTAATTAACTATCACTGAAGAATCTGATGATTATGCTATTGAGTCGCTAATTCCTTGTCCTCCCTTCTTATTGTCGAAAACTCGGGTGAGAATTCATTCGCTCTATGGGTGTTTTCGGGCAGGGTGAAACCTGTCTAGGTCGGTACTTAGGGAGATTGTGCCGGTTGGGCATCGACAGAGTGAGAACCCCTGTCAATGAGGCTTTTTTGGTGGGTTTTTTCCAACAAATGGTTCCATTGCCAAGACCTTGTTGCGACTGAAGGGAGGATGTTTTGGTATCCAACTAAACTAGAGATTGAAGATTGGTTAGACCTAAAGCTGTGAGAGTTTGCTGAAACAAAGAATCAAAATCTGAATTTGGCGACAAACGATGGGCTGGTCAGATATATCCACGACAGTGCCCACGAATGGTTCTTCTGTGAATTTCCTATCATACTGTATGAGTGGCTAGCGCAGTTCACTTATAAGAAGAACAACAATCAAGGATGGAAGCTGACATCCTGGACCCTTGAACTGATCTAGGAATTGCAAGAAATTGACAACAAAGCATCACGAGCTGTCGAACTTTGGATGGATAGTATTCTGGAAGAATACATCACTGAGTTTGTAGTCGATACCAATAAGTCATACAACGAAGTGGAAAGAGAGTTCTTCAATAGAACATGAGGTAGGTTCTTGCTGTCTCTACAATTATCTATTAAGATGCTTGTCTCGAGAAGGGTATTCTAAAAATGCACCTCGAGTAGTGGAACTATGGTGTACAGAGGCCGTGGACACCGCAACGAAAGGGGGGAGGCGAATGGCAAGATAAGGGGTAAATGGGTATGAGTTCTGATGAAAATGTGAGGGTCACTGAGGAAACAAGTGGTTGTACGAGGGGAGGAGAAAGGTTTCAACAAGAGAAAAGGCAGAGGACGGGGGAAGGTCCTGTTGTGATAGAAACGAAAGGCCGCAAAGAATAACCACACGAGACGAAGCTACCCTACAGTGACGACGAGGACGACCAGAGCCAGGCTACGCCCAGGATAGCAGTAAGCTCGAACCCCAGTAGTAATGTGTCCACACCTCTATGCACCACTCCACCAACAGGTAGAAAAGCACATTCTACGTCAACTTGTCCGACGTGCCAGCAGCAGTCTAGTAATAGAGCACCATTTGGAGGAAGAAGGCCCAGAATGGCGGACGACGAGATGAAGCTACCAATGTTCAATGGAAATAGGCATGATGACCCAGAGCAGTACCAGTTCTTGTGTGAAGCAGTCTGGACTTCTAGACAGATCGTGGATGATGATATCAAGAAAATACAGTTGGTGACCATCCTCAGGGGTCGTGTGCTTGACTGGTACATGAGATTCATGCAGTTTCCTCAGGGAACCACGTAAAAAAAATTGAATGAGATCTTGGAAGGGCTATTCAAGGAATCTAAGAAACACAAATCTGAGGTCCACTATATTATAGAACTCAAAGAAATCAAGCAGTTCCCAAATGAAATTGTTTGGGATTTTGATTAATGGTTTAAGACGTTGATGGCCGAGTCAGCTTCAAAATGAGCCATGTTTAGCATAAGGAGTGGTTCATCGTTGCACTGGTCTCGCATATCTGATAGCCTTTAATGCAGCAAAATATCGCAACACAAAGCGAGGCTTTGGGGATCGTGATGAAGTTAGAAGCTTCTCCCATTGGGGAGACTGCAGTTGGCATGAACCAGATTCAGGCACAGCTAGTGAATTTGACACTCCAATTGCAATATATCAAGAAGGAAAAAGAAGAACATGATGACCTTTGGTGCATACGGTTTCATGTGGACGGACACACCAAGGACACATGTCCGACTTTTTGAAATTATTTTCTCTCAGGAGCACCGAACCCCTCAAGTTGCGCTGGTGTGGGCATCGAAATGAAAACTGTAGCTACATGCAGAAGATGGTTACAAAGGCAAAAAGTTTGTATTTCACCTTTTGTCGCTCACTGGGGCTAGAGGATAAAGACTCTCAAGCTTATGACTTGCTTCAAAGAGAACATATGATTCATACTTTGTGAATGGTGAGGATCCCCACATGATCCAGTAGTCACAGCCTCAGCTGTAGATGGCACAGCTGACATCCCAGGTACAGTATACACCACCTCCATAAATGCAGTTTATTCAATGGAAGTTGCAACAATAGTTCACACAACAACCACAATTTGCATCGCGATCACAGTATAATCAATTGCCGATCACTCAGCCTCAATCACAGTATGTTCAAGTAGTGCACTATGTTCATCAGCAACCGAATCCCCTGTAGCAGCTAGCCCAACCACAATATTAACAAGCAGATCAACCATAGTACCAGCGACAAGGAGGATTCCGAGGAGGATTTAGGAGACGAGGAGGAGGCTTTAGATGAGGGGGAGGACAAGGTCGAGAATCAATCCAGTGTTACAACTGTGGAGTATTCGGGCACTACCAGAGGGAGTGTCCTCATTTGCAGTGTACATACTGCGTAGCAAGCGAGCATAATATTGAAAATTTCCCTCAGTTGATTGCGAAGTGGCAGGATCGAAAAATCCCTTAGTTGTAGAATCAGAACCAGTTTCAAAACCAAAACCAAGTATAGAACCATCATCCATTACAAAATTAGACTCAGATCCCACTACAGACTCAAAATCGGCCTACGAAGCTTCCACCGAATCAAAATCCACCCCTGAACCAAGCTCAGAACCAGAATCAATGACCAATGGTTGCGATGATTCTAGCAGAACCCAGAACCCGGGCTGTTGACATTGCTATCATCACTCGCGTAGGTGCGACGACCAAAGAAGATGGACCCCGTCAACAAGTTTGGTTTGCTAGGAAGAAAAAGGAAGCATTTGATATTACGACAAAGAAATATAATTTCTTTGAGGCCAAGCTTGCAATCGGGAGAAATCCAGGTAAGTCACCTGATGTTGAAATGCCATCTGCTTTAGATCCATCCGTAGAGGCAGGACCATCGCGACAACATGGTACCTTGCAACAGTTTTTTGAGAGCCTTTTGTTGCTAGCCAGAGATCTCGAGGCTCTTGTTGAGATTGAGAAGTTGTTATAGCACCTGAATAAGATGCTGAAGGATTCCGTAGTGAATTCCCTCCATAAGAGAAAGGAAGACAAGGAGATGAGAATGAACATCCAAATCAGGGACTATGAATTCGATTCAGTTATTCTGGATCTCGGGTTGGATGTGAATATTTTGACCAGGTAGACTTGGCAGCTGATGGGAAATCCAACATTGGGATGGTCCCCTATTCAATTGCGACTAGAAAATCAGGCCAAAGTTCAACCTATTTGGATGTGTCTCAAACCTGGTCGTCGATGTCGAAGGTATGAAGACATATGCCAATTTGGATGTTATTGAAGTAGTTGACGGTGGAGGATCTTATCCCGTGATGCTGGGGATTGGATGGGCCAATGATAGCATGGCAGTTATCAATTTCAAGAAGCAGGTTATGACATTTGAAAACCAAGATATGAGGGCCATTTCTCCCATGGACCCTCAGGAAGGATGTTGGTATATTGAACTTGTCAAGGATGAAGTTGGTAGAGGTTGGGATCATGCCTACAATATCTCCGAAGACTATATCCACCCTACTGTTGGGGGCAAACTCGGATGGCGCAGTGCTATCTATGTGTCTTCTTATTCTGATGATGCTTTAGAAAATTGGCAAAATTGGTTGCATGAGGTGTCTTTTAGAAAGTGTGGACTGGTCACACAATCCATACGTCGCGTTGCGACTAAAATAACCAAGTTGCCGATCTACAAGGGGCTTTCGGATTTGTCTAGATTCCTCAAAGAATTTGAAGAGAAAGTGTTTGAACCATAGAGGTTGTTGGCGCGAGAAGAAACATTGAAGGCAACCCCAGCACACTGGTGTGCGACTCACAAGCAGACAATCCATGAATGGGAACAGTGTTGACGATTGATGATGGTATGCTTTGATGATTTAGAGATCTCTCACGCTAGGAGATATGATGGGAAGAATGACCCCATTGGTCATTTGATGGAATGTGAGGTCGTGTGGGCATTGTGACCCAAGGATGAATGGGTCCATGATTTTGTTCATACTTTGGACGAGATGCCTAGATCCTGGTATGTAGTGGAAGAACTACGCAAAACCATAACTACCTGGGAGGATTTGTCGATTTGCTTTGCGCAGACTTTTAGTTTCCAGGATGCTAACCCAGGGGTCCACAATGAACTCCAACTTATCCATGATGTAGTATTGAATGTTGTACCAGTCGCATACCCTGTAGATCCAAATGCATAGTGTCATATGCAATCCATGATGGTGTGTTACAACCTATCTGGTGAACTTGAAGATGATGATGAGCTGCGAAATTCCAATATTCCAGAATCAGAAGGAAGTCACGATGTTCCAGTACCAAAATACCAACTGACCCCATGAGCCATCCGCTGAAGCTTGGAAAAGTTAACATTGGGACAAAAGAGAACCCAAAGTTTGCTAATATTGGGGACTATTGGGACGATGAAACAATGGCACAGATCACAGATTTGCTGCACGGGTTCCAAGATCTCTTTCCGACACGGTTCTCGGAAATGAAAGAGATATTAGGGGATCTAGGGGAGATGAAAATCCCGTTGAAACTAGATGCGAAACCTGTGGAATAGAGGTTGTATCGACTGAACCCACGATACAAAGAACGTGTCAAGGCTGAGCTCGACCGAATGTTGCATTAAGGAAATTTTGAGGTCTAAAATGAGCCTCATAAGAGATATAATAAAATATTATAAGTTAGGCATTTTGTGGGGGAGGTATATTTACAACTCACATTTTACACTAAAACCAATGTAACTATGGTTAAGTTAATTTGAAAAGATTTCAAAAATAAAATCTATAAAAAAACATTCTTTGATGTGAATAAAAGTATGAGTACTCTTGAATACATAAATTGTTTTTGAATATAATATGATGAATGTACTAATAAAGTAATGTAGTCAAAAAATAAAATAAAATATGTTAATTTTGAAGTTTGAAATATAAGTTACTTATTCATTATTAAAAATATGTTTATAAAACTATGAATTTATAATTTTAAAATTTAAATATAAAATTAAATTTATATAAATAAATTATTATTTTTTTAAAATATATATTCTTAATATAAATCTAATTTATAATAAAAATCAATTTTAAAATATAAATATAAATTTTTATTATTTTTAATTTATTTTTATCTTTTTAATATTTTTTATTAAGATTTCTGCTAGATATATAATATATTATTTTTAATTTAATAAAGTTAATTAATAAAGTGGCTGAAGAAATTTCAGAAAATGTAAAACAAATATCATGCATAAGTATATATAATAATTTATTATTATAATATAATACTTTAATAAAATAAATAAATATATAATAATTTAGTGTTATAATATAATACTTTAATAAAATAAATAAATATGTTTTCAAAGAAAAAGTGATGTTACGTTAAAATTTAAGCGATGGAATATATATAATCATTATTTAATATAATATAATATTTTATTTTATTAAAATAAATCAATCTAAGCCAAGAATAATATCTAAATATAAATGTCTACCATAAATGTGTTGTTAATATTTACGGGTAATATTTAAGTATATGAAATACATATAATATTTTATTTTAATAAATTATATAAATATATATTTTTATATTTAAATAATAATAAGTTATTATATATTTATGTATATTACATAATTAAAAACAAATAAAAATTTAATTATTAAATCTCCTTAGTGTAAACAATATTAATTTAAATATATTTTAATAATAATAATAAATTAATATACATTTATGTATATTAAATATTTAAAAGCAAATAAAAAATTATTATTAAATTATTTTTATTATAAGATATGAAATGATTTTGATTTTGAATAAAGATTTTGTTATTATTAATTTATTATTTAAAGTGTATCTTATATATTGAAAAAAATTACATAGTTTTGGTTTTTAATATAGCATTTATTTTTTTGGTGTTGTAATTTATTTTATATTAAAATATAAAGTGTACTTTTTGCCTAAGTACTTTAAGAGTATTTTAATACATTTATATTATATTCAAAAGTATCATAAGTACTTTTTTTACAACATTGTTATGGTTAACTATTTGTTTTTATTCACCATTTAGAATTTGACAAATAAGTATCATTAACTCAACCAATGCCACCTCAACTATTATAGATGATGTCATTATCTAAAATGTGATTGGTTCTTATAAATTTGATTTTGATAGTACATCTTTTGTTTTGAGGCCCATTTTTTACCTCAAAATTCTCCTAATGGACGCTGGAATCATTGAGCCTGTTGAAGAATCGGAATGGATAAGCCCTATGGTGGTTCAAAAAAAGAAGACTGGAGAGGTTCGCATTTGTGTCAACCTGAGAAAGTTGAATGATGCATGTCTGCATGATCCTTTTCTAACTCCCTTTACATATGAGGTCCTTGAAGGGGTAGGCGGTCAAGAAATGTACTACTTCACAGATGGCTTTTCGGGGTATCACCAGATCCGAATCGCAAAGCAAGATTGGCATAAGACCACATTTGTCACTGCATGGGGTTGTTTTCAATACAGTCATGCCCTTTGGATTGAAGAATGCACTAGCGATATTTTCTCGGGTGGTTGTTGCTGCATTCAAAGATTTCATTCAGAAGTTCCTACAGGTATACATGGATGATTGGACAGTTTATGGTCTGATTAAGGATCATTTAGCAAACCTGCTATTAATGTTGGAAAGGTGTCGATAGCATCAAATTGCATTGAATTTAAAGAAGTGATTTTTTTGTGCGCCATTAGGGATGTTGTTAGGACACATAGTGTGCAAGCAAGGTCTATTGGTCGACCCAACGAAGATCTTGCTTATCCTTAGTCTGTCGCCACCGACGAATATGAAGATGCTTTGTGCGACGTTGGCACACACGGGGTACTATCGCAAGTTCATCAAAGGATACACTGTGATTACTGCCCCTATGGAGAAGCTTTTAAAGAAGGATGTTGCATTTGAGTGGAATGAAGAGTTTCAAGGAAGCCTTCAACACACTGAAGGCCAAGATGGCGTATTCCCTTATTGGAACAAGGAGTTCCATGTCCATGTCAATGCCTCTTCTGTTGCACTAGGGGTAGTACTTGCGCAACCAGGCGAGGGAGACCTGGATCATCCGATTGCATTTGCAAGTAGGAAGCTGTCTTTTGTTGAGAGAAATTACACAACCACTGAAAGAGAGGGCTTGCCCATGGTTTACAAGCTGTAGAAGTTTAGGCACTATCTGTTGGGAGGTCACTTCAAAATGTTCACGTACCACTCCGCGTTGCAATATCTGGTCTATAAGCTTGTGTTGGGGGGGAATATATGTCGATGGCTGCTACTATTTCAAGAATTCGACTTTGAGATAATTGTGAAGCCAGGACAGTTGAATGATGGCCCTGATCATCTGTCTTGCATTGAGACAAGAGAAGAACCTACCAATATTGATGATGGATTGCCTGATGCGCACATGTTTCGGGTAGATATCACAGATGAACATTATGCTCCAATCATTTAGTTCTTGGTAACTGGAGTTTCCACAGAGGACCCATCGAACAGTCAAAAGAAGCAGTTGGTAGTGAAGGCTTAGGATTTCTAGCTGATTGTTGGGCAATTATACAAACTTGGACCAAATGAAATCTTGCGATGGTGCATCTTACTGCATGAGCAAGGACCTATTCTAGCAGAATCACATGCAGGAATCGCAGGAGGCCACTATGGAGGAAGGGATACTGCACGTAAGGTTTTGGGTGCTGGGCTATGGTGGCCTACTTTACATAATGATGCGACAGATTATGCGTGGATATGTGATGTCTGTCAATGTGTCGGTCAACCATCACGGTAGGATGAGATGTCGCTTGTGCCATAGGTAACTCCACAACATTTTGATAAATGGGCAGTGGACATTATGGGTCAAATTAATCCACCAAGAAAGATGACTAGTGCATGGTACATCATTACAACAACTGACTCTCTGACTAGGTGGGCGGAGGTCATGCCAATTGCAAACTGCACCACTGTGACAGCAATAAAGTTGGCATATTCAAGAATATTATGACATGGTTTGGATGTTCCAGGATATTGATGAGTGACCAGGGAAGTCACTTTATCAATCGAACGGTGAGAGCACTAGCCAAGGAGTTGCAGGTGCAGCATAAGAAAAGCACACCATACCATTCGCAGACGAATGGAACTATAGAGGCCTTCAACAAAATATTGGAAACTACACTTACAAAGGTATGTAATTCTAATTGCGACGACTGGGATTTGAAAATTCCAACAGTACTATGGGCATATTGCACCACTTGTAAAAGGATGATAGGATAGAGACCGTTCAAATTGGTATATGGGAAAGAGGCAGACATGCCTATGGAATACATTGTTCCTAGTCTGTGTATTGCTGCCGCAACTGGCATGGATAATGTGGAAGCACTAGAGGAGTGCATCGCACAGTTGATCGAGCTTGAAGAGGACCGCTTTATCACAGGTTTCCACCAGCACGTCGAGAAGGATTGAGAGAAGACGTGGCATGATCACCACATTAAGAATAAACAATTTACACAGGGAGATTTGGTTCTGTTATACGACAACAAGTTCATGAAGCATCCAGGTAAGTTATAGATGCACTGGTTAGGCCCATATCTTGTTCATTCAATTACTTCTG
The DNA here is from genome assembly GCA_001517045.1 of Pseudotsuga menziesii. Lineage (NCBI taxonomy): Eukaryota > Viridiplantae > Streptophyta > Pinopsida > Pinales > Pinaceae > Pseudotsuga > Pseudotsuga menziesii. Next base: position 149,167 of record LPNX010007511.1, on the reverse strand, counting down.
GGGGTGCAGTTCAATTATAACAATTAGATGGTGCATTGCTGCCTAAACTAGTGAATGGAAACCACTTGAAGCCCTATAGGATGGGGCCTGATACACACAATGCTTGAGGCACTACGCAAGGGTATATATATATACACTAGGTAGATAGCAACAAGGTGAGCACAGAGGAAGAGGTTGCGCAAGGATAGAAATCAATAGCATTGTGAGGAATACCACCTGCGATAGCCGCAGGGCTGCGACGTGCATATATGACCGATCCAACCATTAGTGAGATGAGATTGCTGACAGATTTGGGGTTGTTAATGCTGGATTTGGTCATGATGGACACGGTGGATTTGGAAATAATGCAATTGGATCGGTAATTGGCTATAAGACGGCATGGACGCGGGCATAAGGCATTGTTTAGTTGAATTGAGTGAAGTGTTGAGATTATAATAGTAGAAAAATTTTGTGCAATAGGCAAGGAGTGATATTGAAGTGTATTTGTTCGCATTGTGAGGATTACAGAGTGCGGCATGCTGAGAAATCTCGACACAGTTGATATTTCGAGTGAGCAGGAATCCCTCGTTCGGCCCATGGAAATTGTAGGCGAAGTTATGAGCATGCCAGTCAGATCCTCTTCGATCCCTAGAGGGAAGTGGAAGGCCCAGAAGCCTAGTTCTACACCAAAGCAGAACAGACACACGTACACTTCCACTAGGGTGCAAGGAGAGGGAACTGCACAGACCGGACCATCAAACTCGGTAGCTATCGAGTCTGTCGCACCCAGGAGCATCTCCATCAATGATATCCTTGGATATGTCACTCCAACGTGACCTAGGGTGAAGCCAAAGAATCTTGCTACGAATCAAAAGTATCCTCCTAAGTTGCTGCCGCTACCAAATGGGATGACTTGCTCAGAGGAAATCATACCCGCCTTGGTCAAGATGAAGTATGAAGACAATGATTTTTTGTTACTGAAGGACGTAGCGGATGAGCCTCACTAGTCATTTCCTACGATGCCTAGCATGCCTATCCAACGGATTCCTCACCCATGGGCACAGGGCTTGAGCAAGTCTAGGTTGTTGGGGCTCATTAACATGCCTCATTTTAGGCGACTGAATGAAGCAAACGCATGCGTCAAACAAATGTTGGCGTGCTTTCATGGCGGGTTGAGGAGCCTGATCGACAGACGGGTTGTGCGATCCATTTTTGGATCTATTGGGAAGCGCTACAAACTGCAGTTTGCTATCGGGCCTCATTCCATTTATATCCAAGCGTGAAGGGACCTCGACAAGTAATGGATTCCTATGGCCTATAAAATCGTAGATGAAGAATTGGATGCCATATTTCAATAGTGGTTAGCTGAATGGCGTGAACCTGTGAGCGCGGAGAAGATATCTATGGAGCCGCCAGTAGATGTCCCTGTCGAGCCCATCCGAGCAGAGAAAAGTATTCATGATTTCGATGGAGAGTCATCGACGTAATCTGATCTAGAAGCACAACACATCTTTGAGGAGAACCGAACCAAAAGGCGCATAGACCTCGACATAGGCAGCAGCTCCCGCTCTATGATGGAGAACCAACTGCAGCGGCTCAGCAAGGCTATCACAGACTCATCCGATGCCACGGTGCAAGCCATGCGTTAGTCCAACTAAGAAGGGTTCACTATGGTAAGAGCTAAGTTAGATTCTATTTATGATGTTGTTTCAAAAACGACACCAGAGAGGGCTGTAATGTAGGAATTCCCTCCGATTAGCACCGATTCGTGGGCTAGGAACGTTCAAATTCCCCCAACTGCAATAGAAGCGGGAAGTGAAGAAGTGAACTCGTTGCTGCAGGTGTTACCGAGCATTTCTTTTGATCTCAATAAGTTATCTACTCAGGTTCTAGTGTAACTGCAGTAGGATGTTGGCCATGAGTTGGCTGACAGGCAAAAGGAGCTTAGTGATGGTTACGTGCAGTCGTAGGACGTGGATAAGAAGCTGCAGGAACAAGACGATGAGCTCCAGTAGGTCACAGAGAAGCTTGCGAAAGAAAAGGCACAAGAGATTACCACACTGAAGCAAGCACAGGAAGAGTTGCAGCAGAAAGCCGTTGAAGAAATCACTGAGTTAAAGAAGGAGCAAGACCGCCTCGTTGATGAGAAAGCGCAGCACTGTGCTAGTTGTGGCATGATTGAGAAAGTTGTTGACGAGGCATGTCAACACACCTACGAAAGCACAGCGGAACCCACTACATTTTCCAAGGCCAAGCGCCTTGGGGAAGTTATTGCCCAGCTCCAGTTGACCAATAATCTGCTAAATTCCCTTGTTTACCCCGACACGTCACCTAAGCAGATTGTCGAGCGAAAAAATACCATAAAAGAGATTGCGGCCCAGTTTGAATCTATGGAGCAGGAAGCAAAGATGATCACCGAGGAAATGACACAGCTCTGGTAGAGTGTCATCCAGGATGAACAACTGGACCAATTGACGAAGCAAGAGCAGGAAGCTGAAGCTCAGTTGACGACACTGAAGACGCCGCTAAGAGAAATGCCTCTCATGGTTCATATTATACGATCCTAAGAGTTTAAGGACATGCAGCAAAGAGACACCAGAGCCCATGAATGCTAGCGCAAGTGCAACACCCAGCTGGATGAATTCCAAGAAATTGGCAGGCAGTTGGATGTCAAAGTAGTCGCTGCGCTGCAGGCGGTACAAAAAGGTAGGAAGATGGTGGATAGAAAGGCTGGGGAGGCACACCCACTGAAGCAGGACATGCTAAATTTTTAGGATGCAGCTAAACAAGTCCAGCTCCAAGTTCATGAGATCTCGCAGCAGTTCGAGGACTTCAAGACCAAGACGCCAGAGTACACCCTATCTACCTAACATGGCTTGAGGACGAGCCACAAGTCTGTGTTGGGGACCTGTTGGTAGGGGTTTTGGGTAAGTTAGTTGCACAGCACCGTGGATACTATGCAAGCTCACGTGACACCGTGTAGGACCAAATTAGTGTGATAGGCAGAATAACAACTATTTTGGAATTTCTTATGCAATTTTGTACCGATTGACCACATTTTGTGGATATAGGTCACTAGTTTGTTAGAAGTTAGTTAGAAGTGGACCTTGGATGTAAAGGCGCGAGCCTATATATAGAGTTAAAATTGCAATTGTAAAGAACAAGATTAAAGAAAAAAATCATCGATGCAGAAGATAAATCGAACAATTCATGTTGTGATCTGATAACTATGTGTGATCTTGTTGCTTCATTTTGTTCTTGAACAGTTTTGGCTCTGTCTATGTTGACCAGCTATTGAATCTTGGATTGTGATCATTATCCTACTGTGGAGAAGTTGTAACGTCCCTGGCCCTCCGATCGGCGAAGAGGACTCTACCATACATCAAATCATCCGGGGATCTATCCCCATGAACATGAACATACATATATGTAATGTTGAAGCATGATACTTAAAACATAAAACATATTACGAAGCATAATCATTCATTATACACAACGGAAGCAAAACATATCAATCAACACTTCATGCATACATAGATCAGCATTTAACATGTATATCATCGTTCATCAACGGTAAATATGATTGCAGACACAAGTTAGGAAAGAATACTTATCTTATAAAGATCTTGTTCTGCAACCAGCTACGTCATTGCAACATTCCACCCAACCATAGGCTTGCGTGCTCTTTAATCTCTCAGCAATGCTGCCACCCCCAAGTCGGGCATGATTCCCCAAGGGATAAGGAACTAATAGGCTTACACATAGCCAAGGATAACAACACCCCAAGGGTACATAGTTCAGCCAAGCCAACACAGTTTGGTTTATTAGGCTAACAACAGATTAGCCAAGCCAACCCAGTTGGGTTTATTAGGCCATCCAGGAGTTGGGAAAGGCTAAATGCTAAGCTGGTGAGCTCATTGAAGAGCTAAAGACACCAACACCAGAACCAGCCTGGCTTCTAGAACACCCACACACACCCAACACAAGGAAATCAGTCCCTTCTCTACAACACAGTCCCTTAGACCCTGATTTCCATTCCAGTGCTATTCAGGGGTTATGGAGAAGAAAGCTAGCTCAGTAGCTCTGTCTGTGTGGTTCTCAACCCACCAAGTTTATCAAACACCTTAGACCCTCATTCACCACTCCAATGCAGTTCGAGGACAAAACCATGACATGCAAGCAGCCAAACAACTATTCAAGCTTTTACAGGGGAAAAAAACAAAGCCAATTAATCACGACAAACGACAGTCCATGAGCAACCCTGACCCCACAGCACACAAATCCCACTACAGTCGCTGGGAAAACTTACATATAACGGGAATGGAAAAAGACTAGACTTCCAAACTATGCATGAGAGAGAAAAATGCAACCCACAAAACTATCGAAGAAATCACAGCCACAATTCAATGATGGAAATAATAGGACAATACGTCGTCTGCCAATGATGGGAAAAGGGACAAAACTATGCATGAACAGAGGAAAGAATCGATCCGTAAGCCAACAAATCCGTGAGGCAGAGGAGAAATTAACATGTTCGCAGGCCAACAATCGGTGAGGAAGAGGAGAACCAAACCCTCAAACAATGAATTGTGGATTCTTTTAACTCAGTCTGCAGGAAGGTGAATGAAGAGCCACGATCAGGATAGTGGACAGGCCAAAAGATGTGTCGTGGAGAGAGTGTGAGCATAGTGGTCTTTCTGCCAGCAAATCACTGCCCCCAACTAACAACAGAATAACTAAGGTGGTGGTGAGCAAAAGAGAGTGGTGACACATGGCTCTTCCCCCATGACTCAGTGTTCAACATTCCCCTTCCTTATCCTTTGGAATCATGCCCCTTCTCAATTTAGTTTTAGTGAACATAGCTGGTTGGGTTATTTAATTAAAATGCACATTTACATGATGTCACAATTTAATATATGTCGTATGTCCCGATATACCATCGATGACCATTCCAATCCGAAACATAACATAACCAAATCGATGGTGGGGATTTTGCCTTTAGATCCTCACCATGATTATTTACAATATATGTATCATGTAAATGTAACACAAATGGGGTTAAAACCGGGGTGTTACATTCCCCTCCCCCTTCAATAGCACTGTTCTCAGTGCTTTACAAAATTTGAACAAAATGATACACTAGTACTGCCTTAGTGTTTCGCAGGATTGAACAAAAATGGATGTGCCAATCGCATGGCATCCTCCAGCTCCCACGTAGCCTCTTCAGGTCCGTAGTGCTCCCATTGCACCTTTACCTGCCCTATGGCTCGGTTCCGGAGCATTGTGACCTTCCTGTCGAGGATGCGTATTGGATCAATTTGGAACTCTCCCTCGGGTTCCACCTGAATCACATCCTAATTTATCACATGGTTAGGATCATGTACATATTTCTTAAGCAAAGAAACATGAAAAACATTATGATCTCTAGTACTAGAAGGCAATGGAAGTCTATATGCAACAAGCCCTATTCTTTCAAGCACTTCAAATGACCACAATATCTAGGTGACAGCTTGGCACAACTTCCACGCTTCAAGGAACTTTTCTTTGCTTTCACTCTGAGGTAAACATGATCCCCAACACTAAACTATCTGTTCATCCTATTCTTATCTGCATAGCTTTTCTATCTATCCAGTGTTGCTTTCAGATTCTGTCTAATCTTTACAACCTCTTGCTCCATTTCCTTGAGCAGTTCTGGTCCAAGCACAACTTTGTTCACTGGGTTATCCCAAGTCACTGGTGTCCTAAACCTTCTTCCATACAAATCTTCATACAAACTCATCCCCAAGGATGCATGCTGTCCATTGTTGTAAGAAAACTCTACCAAGTTTAAGTAATCTTCCCCCTTGGTTGGTTTGTCCATCACATACATGCGAAGCATATCTTTAAGCACTTGATTAACTCTTTCTATATGCCCATCTATTTGAGGATGGTATGCAGTGCTGAAGTTTAACTTTGTGCCCAGATCTGCAAACAACCCTTTCCAAAAATTGGAAGTGAACTTGACATCTCTGTCAGAAACTATTGCTTTCGACAATCCATGCAATTTGAAAATCTCCTTCATGAAGATCTTTGTAATGTTGTCAGTCTTGTGCGTAGACTTCACTGGTATAAAATGTGCTGCTTTTGTCAACTTGTCGACCACAACTATGATGGAATCATGTTGTCTCCAAGTCATCGACAATCCTGTAATAAAATCCATGGAAATAACTTCCCATTTCCATTCTGGGACTGGCAAATGATGCAACAAACCTGCTGGATGTTGATGCTCAACCTTTACCTGTTGACATTTTATGCACCTTGAAATGTATTTAGCCATGTCCTTTTTCATTCCTAGCCAAAAGTACTGCTTTCTAGCTGTAGCAATTGTCTTTTGGTACCCTGGGTGACCAGAATACGGAGCTTGATGGATTTCATCCATAACAACTCTCCTCAAATCTACTACATTCGAAATATAAATTGTTCCTTTATAAGTGAGAAGTCCATCTTCTTCCAATTTATATCCCTCATACTTCTTCTCAATACTTTGCTGCTGCAATTTGTCTTTTACCTGCTCATACAATTCATCTCCGGCAACATGATTACCAATTTGTTGCCTCAAGTCTGATTGGAAAATAATAAGAGATGCCACATGCATTTCCTGTACCTTCTTGTTGAGTGCATTAGCTACCTTGTTTTCTTTTCCCTTTATGTGCTTGATTTCGAAATCAAACTCACATAAAAATTCCAGCCATCTCGCTTTCCTAGAATTCAGAGTAGGCTGATCAAACAAATACTTCAGTTCACAGTGATATGTTCTGAGTTCAAATCTTCTACCCATCAAGTAATGTCTCCACATCTTGAGAGCATGTACTATGGCTGCAAGCTCTCTATCATGAGTGGCATAGTTCTTCTCATGCTCTTTCAGTTTTCTTGACTCATAACATATCATGTGGTTGTCCTGCATAAGGACTCCTCCAAGCCCTTGTTCGCATGCATCGGTACATACCACAAAATATTTTTATGGGTCTGCATCCTTCAACACTGGTGCACTGGTGAGAAGATTCTTCAATCGCTGGAAGCTTTCTTCACACTTTAAAGTCCATTCAAACTTCATCCCCTTCTTTTGCAAAGAAGTGATGGCATGTGCAACCTTGGAAAATCCCTCAATGAATCTCCTGAAGTATCCTGCAAGTCCCATAAAAGATCTTACATCTGTCACATTTCTTGGAGTAGGCCAATTCATAATGGATTCAATCTTATCAGGGTCCATTGATATACCCTCTTCTGAGATAATGTGACCCAAATACTAAATTCTATCCTTATAGAAGTCACACTTTCTCAGTTTTGCATACAACTGATGTTCTCTGAGAAATTGTAATGTCAGTCTCAAATGCTCTTCATGCTCTTCCTCATTCTTAGAATAAACAAGAATGTCATCAAGGAAAACAAGAACAAAATTGTCCAAATACTTGCTAAAGACACTGTTCATAAGGCACATAAATGTAGCTGGTGCATTTGTGAGACCAAATGGTACCACTACAAACTCTTAATGTCCATACCTTGTCCTGAAGGCTGTCTTATGAATGTCTTCATCCTTGATTCTCACTTGATGGTAACCAGACCTCAAGTAAATCTTGGAAAATACCTTTGCTCCTCTCATTTGATCAAAGAGGTCATCAATCCTAGAAAAATGATATTTATTCTTCACAGTAACCTTTTTCAACTGTCTGTAATCAATACATAACTTAAGTGTACCATCTTTCTTCTTTACAAACAGAACTGGTGCTCCCCAAGGAGACACACTCGGTCGGATATACTTCTTTTCCAACAAATCTTGCAGGTGCATCTTCAACTCTAGCATCTCCAGTGTACTCATCCTGTATGATGTCTTGGACACTGGTGCTATTCCTGGCACAAGTTCAATAGTGAAATAAATGTCCCTTTTTGGAGGAAGCCTTGGAATCTCATCAAGAAACAAATCCTTGAATTCTTGTAACACCTGATAGTCCTCCAACCTAGGAGTCTCATCTCCTATTGGTTATAGAATATGAGTTGTATACAACTGGAAACCTTTCCTACAGAACTTCTTCAACTGCATTGCTGAAACCTGTCTTACTAAAATTACCTTTGGAATACCTTTCACAACTATTGGGTTTCCTTCTTCATTCATGCATTCAAAATTCTTGTTATAACAGTCAAGCTTCAATCAGTGAGCTTCTAACCAATCCATTCCAATGAGAACATCATAGGAACCAAGCGGTAGAACATTTAGATCTACACAAGTGATCAATCCATTCATAACCAATGGACATTTCTCTATCAATTCACTGACTTTTCTCTTAGTCCCAGTGGCTAGCTGAACTAACCAAGGTTTTCGATGCTTGACCTTCTTAAAAGCACAAATCTCCACTACCCTAGGAGTGATATAATTGTGAGTAGAACTAGGGTCAATCAAAATAGAAAGGGATTATTCAACAATATTACCTGTAACTTCAACCACAGTTGACTGGTGATCTTCCTGGAAGTCCTCCAGTGCTACATAAATTCTAGGGACTACCCTTGCTACTTGACCCTCTGTTTCTGCTTCCTGAATATTATATGCTGGCCTTGCACTTTCATTCTCGAGTGGGCAGTATCTGCGCAAGTGGGGTCCTTCACATTTCCAACATTTGAGTGGACCTTTATTCTGATGTGGCTCTTTAGGCTTTCCACCTGTCACTTCAACTGGATTACTCGCGGCTTGGGATGGTTGCTTTTGCTGATTCCTGAATCTAGAATTTTTGAAAACTTTCCTTCATTGGTAAAACTTCTCGTTCTTCTTGTCCTTCCATGCCTTATGGTAATCAGGTTTACCTTTTCTTTGCTCATAGCAATATTTATCCTTTCTTATTGCTTCTTCGAGAGTTCTTGGTTCATAGAACTCAATTCTATCTTTGCAAGCTTGAGGAAATCCACTTAGAAATCGTTGGATCTTCACTTTTTCATCTCTGATGTACCGGACATACCTCAACAATTCCAAAAAATTATTTGCATAATCATCCATGGTCTGTTGTCCCAATCTCAGCTCATGGAAATCCTTGATCTTGTCATCGTAATACCTGTCAGAGAGGTATTTCTGCCTGAAATACTTCTTGAATTGTTTCCATTTCAATTTCCTTTCATTGATCTTCTTTACTTGCTTGAAGTGTTCCCACTAAATGGATGCTCTTCCATTCAGATTGAATATGGAAACTCTTGCCTTCATGTTTCTTGAATAATCCTGCACTTGAAAGTACTTCTTTATCCCAAGAAGCCAAGCTTCAGCTTCTTGTCCTGTCTTTATCTCACCATCAAATGTAGGAGGTTTAGCTTTCCTAAATTCATCTCGAGAGCAATCCCTATGGTGCCTTCTTCTTTTCTTTTTATGAGAAGATGAACTTGTATCCCCCCCTTGATTCTTCAGAGTTAGATGATCCACTGGAAGTCCTTCTTCTTCTCCTAGTGCTGCTCTTACTACCTTCTGGTCTTGATGTACCTCATCCAGAATCTATCTTTTTCTGCAAGTCTATCAAACTCTGCAATATGGCAGCATTCAACTGATGTTGATCTTCCTGGGCTTTAACCAAGCTTCTCATGGTGGCTGCTACCTCGGATAGTGTCCCCTATAATCTCCTTCCATTAGACTCTATATCATCATTTCCATTACGGACATTTTCTCCCATGGCATCTTCTACTCACTCGTAAGAATCCCGAGCATCATACCCATCATGGGTTCTCATGATTGAACCACCGCTTGCTTTACCACACTGTTCTTTCTGGAGTACTGCTCTTGGAAGTTGTCTATAACTCTGCAATGTGTTAGTAGCAAACTGTTAGATGCATAACATTAATATAGAAATCAGAACTACTTACCTTCCTCTTTTGGAAATTTATAAAACAACAATTATGCTAAAACACATAATTTTTCTTTATCTCTTGTTCAGCTTTGTAATCCCTTGACAGTCTGTTGAAATCTGCTGAAACAGTTGGAAACTACTTGAAAAATTGCTGAGAAATTCCTTTGAAAAAAAAACCAAAATCTCCTTTGGCCCAATCGGACCTCTTCCTAGCTATCTTTCTGACACTTCGGTGGTCAAACCAACTAAAATTCTGATCGACGTCTTGATCGTCAATAATTTTTTGATGGCCTCATACTCTTCAAAGTTTTCTTATAATCGAGTCTCTTCCTTGCTAACTCCTCGGCGTTTCGGCGGCTGAAACTTCCAATTTCTTCCGCTACATCGACGAGTTGCTTGTATAATTCCTTCCACCGTATCGAGCCTGCAGTGGTCTACTGTCCCAAGTCTCATCGGTGATTCATTGGTCTGATTTCATCCGCCATATCGGTGGATAATCATTTATTGCTCCGAACTTCATCGGCGATGACGTAGACTAGTTGTTACGTCGGCAGTCGGAGGTTCTACGCATCGGATGGCTAGTCGTCGAGCTTTCCGCAACGACAGCCAACAGTCTTCCTAAGTATTCCGCAGCTCATGACTTTGTTAGCGGTCGAGGTGACATCCTGTTGTGGCATCGGACACCTAGTCCTCTAGACGTCTGCAACGGCAATTCCACAGGCATTAACTCTTTCGAGCGGTGTCTCTATTCATTTTTTATCGGTGATCGGATCCGTTATTTCATCGGACAAGATTAAACCCCCATACTTCTGCAGTGTCAGCACTCATGAGCACTAAACGCCACCGTAGTTATCAGAACCATAATTCACTAACACCTCGGCATTGGCGAGTGGAAGACTAATGCATCGACGAAATAGTTGACTAAGCTGCCACAACTGCGGTTCATCTTCATTGAACCTTTTCCGATCAGTGATCTGACCTACTAACAGTGCCCGATGTTTTCTTCACTTAGGCAATTTTTTGCAAATTTTCCTTCTTTGTTTTCCGCCGCGTCGAATATCGGAGAAACTATTCGTCGGGCGGATAGTCCATTACATAGCCACAACGATGGACACATCATTAGCTAATTCTTGTTGTTGTTCATCAGCAATCAATACCACTAACATCCGCTGATTGCCGATGATTTTCTTGCCTTAGAAAATTGTCGAAAACTTTCACTCCGCCGTCATCATTGACGGTTCAACCAACTAATTTTTGGCGATCCTTCACCTTTCACTCGCCGTCGTATCAGCTCAACCATCTCTTATCCAATGTCGATCAAATCAATTGTTTGTTTTCAATCGGCGAGCTGAAACACATCGGTCATCGGCAGTTAGAACTTTTCGTCATCAGGAGACTAGTGCTCTTAGCTTCCACAACAGCGGGCGCACGAACCACTAACGTCTTTCAATGGCTGATGATTTAGTTACTTAGAGAATTTTTCAAAAATTTTCTGCTGCGTCAGCTGCCGAAATGTCTTTCCTCTACGGCATCAGCGGTCGGAGGCTCTATCCGTTGGAAGGATAGTCCTCTAGCCGTCCGCAATGACGGCGCTCAATCAGCTAAGCATCGGCGATCCATCTATTTAAGATTTCCAATGTGCCAATGGCCAAACAATTAGAAATTTTTTCGAAACCAAGGCTGTATTTCCCTCGTCAGGTGACCTTCATACTAGGTGAGCCACTACATCGGAAGAGCTTCACACTTAGTCTCCCGATGGGCTGATGGTTCCAGCACTTAGGCAGTTTTTGTGAAAGTTCTCTAATCTTTGCTGGGCAAAAGGTAACCTTCTTCTGCTATCTGGCCTTTCATGGCCCATTCAGGTCCATGTTACAACTAGAGCTCTGATACCACACTGTAACATCCCCGACCCTCTAACCAGCGAAGAGGATGCTACCATACATCAAATCATCTGTGGATCTAGCCCCATGAACATGAACATACATATATGTAATGTTGAAGCATGATACTTAAAACATAAAACATATTATGAAGCATAATCATTCATTATACACAATGGAAGCAAAACATATCAATCATACTTCATGCATATACAGATCATAATTTAGCATGTATATCATCATTCATCAACGGTAAATATGATTGCAGACACAAGTTAGGCAAGAATACTTATCTTATAAAGAGCTTGTTCCGCATCTAGCTACGTCGCTGCAACGTTTGACCCAACCATAGGCTCACGTGCTCTTTAATATCTCAGCAACACTGCCACCCCTGATCCGGGCATGATTCCCCAAGGGATAAGGAACTAACGGGCTTACACATAGCCAAGGATAACAACACCCCAAGGGTACATAGTTCAGCCAAGCCAACACAGTTGGGTTTATCAGGCTAACAATAGATCAGCCAAGCCAACCAAGTTGGGTTTGTCAGGCCATCCAAGAGTTGGGAAATGCTAAATGCTAAGTTGGTGAGATCATTGAAGAGCTACAGACACCAACACTAGAACCAGCCTAGCTTCTAGAACACCCACACACGCCCAACACAAGGAAATCAGTCCCTTCTCTGCAACGTAGTCCCTTAGACCTGATCTCCCTTTCAGTGCTATTCAGGGGTTATGGAGAAGAAAACCAGCTCAGTAGCTCTGTCAGTGTGGTTCTAAACCCACCAGGTTTATCAAGCACCTCAGGCCCTCATTCACCACTCCAATGCAGTTCGAGGACAAAACCATCGCATGCAAGCAGCCAAACAACTATTCAAGCTTTTACAGGGGAAAAAAAAAAGCCAATCAATTGCGGCAAATGACAGCCCACGAGCAACCCTGATCCCACAGCACACAAATCCCACTGCAGTCGCTAGGAAAACTTACACAGACTGGGAATGGAAAAAGACCATACTTCCAAACTATGCGTGAGAGACAAAAACCAACCCAGAGAACTATCAAATAAATCACAGCCACAATTCAATGATGGAAATAACAGGACAATACGTCGGCTGACAATGATGGGAAAAGGCACAAAACTCTGCGTGAACAGATGAAAGAATCGATCTACAAGCCAACAAATCCGTGAGGCAGAGGAGAACTGAACATGTTCACAGGCCAACAATCAGTGAGGAAGAGGAGAACCGAACCCTCAAACAATGAATTGTGGATTCTTTTAACTCAGTCTGCGGGAAGTTGAATGAACATCCACGATCGAGATAGTGGACAGGCCAAAAGATGCGTCATGGAGAGAGTGTGAGCGTAGTGTTCTTTTTGCCATCAAATCGCTGCCCCCAACTAACAACAGAATAACTAAGGTGGTGGTGAGAAAAAGAGAGTGGTGACACATGGCTCTTCCCTCATGACTCAATGTTCAACATTCCCCTTCCTTATCCTTTGGAATCATGCCCCTTCTCAATTTAGTTGGAGTGAACATAGCTGGTTGGGTTATTTAATTAAAATGCACATTTACATGATGTCACAATTTAATATATGTCGTATGTCCCGATATACCATCGGTGACCATTCCAATCTGAAACATAACATAACCAAATCGATGGTGGGGCTTTTGCCTTTAGCTCCTCACCATGATTATTTACAATATATGTATCATGTATATTTAATGCAAACGGGGTTAAAACCAGGGTGTTTTCCAACAAGGAATACAAGTGAAATTTCCCAAGGTCCCGCATATGTCACATGAGCCCTAATGACAAGTTTTATGGTCAAAATTCTAAAATTTTGTATTTGGACCATGGCATGGGAACTAAGAACCATCCTTGTTATACCAAAAATAAAAATGTGGATCATATCTTACAAGTAGGATAAGGAATATATGATCCCACCATATCCCACTTATAGCTTAAATATTCGCTGTGTAGGTCTTGTATGGTGGCATTGGGACCTCGTGTTCATAGGAACTCATGAGTCTAAAAGGAAAATGTTATATCCTGAGACCCTAGGTTTTTTTCTTAGACTATTGCCTATTCCATGTGAACCAATGAGAATTTCTCTGGAAATTTCTTAAATAATAATGTAGTATTTCTTACTACCTCAAAGATATGATAGCCTAAAAATGACGCCATGCTTTTAGGATCAATCAAGCCTTGGGTTGCGTGATATGGATGCTTAGCTTTAACAAATGAACAACTTTTTCCATGGAAACGTGCATTCATCATCGTGAATTTAATGCAGTAGCAAATAAAGGAAAGGAAAACCTATGGTAGATAAAGGGAAGACAAAACCTTACCACCACACCCAATGTCGACATCACCTCGCTGCCAGGTCACAGGAAGGGAAAACTGAGGACGACATCAGTTACTTTTTCCCAATCTGGAAAATAAAAAATTCAAATTTAAAAAATAAAATATTAACAACTATTACCAACTATTGAAAAAATTCCAAATATTACATTGTATGTACATGATTAATACACCTTCACAATTTATATATATCCCCTTTTCGAGGACATAAAAAACATAATTACTCTTAAAAATGGCATGTCTTCAAAATTCTTTGAATTTGATTTTGATTGTTTAGTTTGCAAAGTTTAAGGTTTATATGTAGCTTTGTTTTTATTTATTATCATGACTTGTGATGCCTACATGGGTTGTTGACAAATTTTCCCTTGCGATCCCCTTCATAGTGATCTTATTGACCCAAGGCACTATTTTAATTGACACCTCCCTAGAATGGTGATGAATTCTAAACTCTCGTTAGTTTGTTTTTATGTGCTTTATAGAAAAGGTCATCAAACCTCAAATAGAGTATGGAGGTTGTTTGGATCCATAATATAGTCACATTGGTTATTGTCTCCCAATGTTATAAGTGATGTTTACAAATTGTTGATTGTTATTATTTATCCATTCACAATTACACTTGTACGGGTCTCAATGACTTGAGATACTCACTTTCTCATTACCTTCTTAAAGGGGGTGAATGATAAAATCTTATTAGTTCATATTTGAATATTGTAGACAAAAAGTAGGCCCTAGGGGGTGAATGATAAAATATTATTAGTTCATCTTCGAATATTGTAGACAAAAAGTAGGTCCTACATATTAAAAATGGTAGACCTAAATAGAATTTGGAGGTGACCCTGGGTTTGTAATATAGTTATACAAGTCATTGTGTCTTGGTGTTATAAGTTCAACTCATATCTCTAAATTCCTTTGTGATTAACTTAAAGTGCCAAGTAAAATTCACTCTCGAAGATTACATAGATACAAGCTTAGATATGAAATGTGTGTGCATGTAATGTGTGTGTCCATGTGAATGTCCATATTCTAGTATTATAAGTTGGGCATTTAGCTCTATGTTTTCAATCACTCTTTTACTATGTAAAATAAATCCCATGGGAATCAAACATTAGTCAATAGTGCAGCATAATGCTGGGAGATTTGATAGGGACCATACAACTTGAGCAACTAATTCTTTTTTTCCTTGGGAGATGTCCACATAAAAGGTCAAAGATGTAAAAACATTTGATCCACTTATTCAAAGTAACACTATGAGCATTATTGAACTGCTTGTTGCTTCATTACATTTTAAACCAAGACCAAAATGTCCTTAAGAGTACAAAGAAAGTTATATTTTGTGTTAAGATTGATATCCACTTCTTGTGCCTTAGATGTTTTTGGTAAAAATGAGGGTATGGATGGGGAGGTTGTCCAAAACAACCTTGTAAGGTGACATTTTGGTAGAACCATTATAGGTGGTATTGTACTACCTTTCTGCAAGGGGGGTGTAAGGGGGGCGGTGGGGTTGGGGAACTACTAAATCCAATCACCATATTGGTCAATGTAAAACCCAATGGCTAACAATATTTTTATGGTCAAAACTTCACAACCTCTATTATTTGTTATTAACTCCAATTTTCAAGTCCTGCAGTATCCAGACGTATTATGACATGCATCATCATCATAATCAATTCCATATGGTACATCAACATCATCTTGATCATCATCCTCATTGTCATCATCATCGACAGCATTAAGTACATCATCAACAAAATCATCGTCATCATTGTCATTATGGTCACTCATATGCCATTAGTGTTCTTAATCACTCATCGACATTAGGATTAATGTCATGTAATTATTAAGGTCATTTATATGTCGTTACAGTCATTTCGATGATAATAGGATTGTTTAGATGTTGTTATAGACATTTATGTGCCATTAGAATCAATTAGGATCCAAAAGTGATACCACATGCATAATCATCATTGACATCCACATCATCATCATCATCATACAATAAATCAACCTCATTGTTGTCGTCATAGTCATCATCAATATAATTGCAATAATAATGAGCAAGGAGCCCTACTACCTCACAAGAATGGATGATATTGTATTATACTTATCAAATCATATCCATACGCTCCATAACTATCATAATGCATCATCGTCATGTTGTTAGGGCCAATTAGTTCCCATTAGGGTCTATCAAATGTTGTTGGGGACACTCAAATGTCATTAGAGCAATTTAGGTGGCATTAAGGTAATTAACCCCTCATTAGGATTAATCAAGATCTAAAAGTGCCATGATTACGATCATTTAGGTGCCACTATGATAAATCAAAATCCAAAAGTACTATCACGTGAATCATGATCATTGACATTAACATTGATATATCTGATTTTATGTCGGACGTTTTTCAAACACAATTCCTAGCTCTAAACCTAGTGCAATTCCTAGCGCGGTTCATTTCAAAGTTTCTGGCATTATTCTAGGCGCTATATGAGGATCTATACCTGGCGCTATGTTGGATGTTTTCTAGGTGCAATTCTTGGCTCTATACTTGGCATTATGTTGGATTTTTTCCTGCCGAAATTCATGGCACAATTCCTGTCACTAACCCTGGATTAATATATGGTGCTATGCTATTCAAGACGTTTTTTTGGAGGCTATTATTGGCATTATATGGGATGCTTTTTTAGACGCTAATTGGGATGTTAATTGTGATTCTAATTGAGACACTAATTGGGACGTTAATTAGGATGCTAATTAGCGTCCAAAATAACGTCAACTTTTAAAAAGGGACACTAAATAGGATGCTAATTGGGATGCTAATTGAGACACTAATTGGGACGCTAATTGGGATGCTAATTAGCGTCCAAAATAGCACCAACTTTAAAAAAGGGATGCAAATAACGTCATTAAAAACACCAACCCATGGAAAAGCATCCACTTTGTCTAAAAAATGATAAAAAAATACACTAAAAGTGATAGTGGACGCTAAAAATGAAGCCAAAAGAAACGCTAATCATAGGGTTTTGTTGTAGTGAAAGCCGAATCTTTATTTTCCAAGATTTTAATCATCATAGGCATTTTTTTTGCTTGAGTTATTAATGTTTAAATATTACACATTATTTGTTGTTGATCCCTATGTGTGAGCCTCCGTTACCCATGACCTTTACAATTAAAATTCATTGCTATATTCGAAACAGCTTGGCTCTCACAATCATTTGGTAGGTGATATGTTAAAAATATTTGTGCTAATTCTGATATGCGATCTTTTGAATAATAGTTATGACAATTATACTTATGGTTGATTAGAGTTTGGTTTATTTTTTTTGGTGTATATGTATGGATTTTGAATTGAGCAGTTTTCCGGATCATATCTACAATTTGGATATAATGAAACTCTGGTCCCTTTTTAAATTGCTATAAACTATTTGTCACATTTATAATCAGAAAGAAATCCCTTTACTACAAAGTTAGATTTAGAAAAAGATATGAAACTGCGGTACAAGGTCATACTAGCATATGCCTTATCGTATTGACGCTCTCATAATAGTTTGGCGGGCGAGGTCATGAAATAATTATGTTCAAGTAATATTTGTGAGGAAGCTTCGTGAAGAAGATAATGTTTCTCTCGCCATTATAACGTTGGTCTCACCATTTACAAATTAAGCATCCATTACATACATCTCCAACTTCAGGAAGGTTGAATGAACTTGCATCATAAATAACATCAGACAAGCATCTTCTTCAGTATTCAAAGATACAATTAGATTGGAAACTGTTCATACACAATTACATTCACAAATAATAAAGCTCCATGCATACTGCATTCATATTGAACTTTACAAGCAAGCACATTATTATCTCCTCATAGCTATTTCCCAAGGATCTTTTCCCCTTCTCGTATCTCCTGCTTTTCAGCCTCCTAGAAAGCCTTTATTTAATGTGATCACTTAGACTTCTTATAGGTAAATCCGTTGCACCAGGAATATTAGTTTGATGTAAAAGCCTTCACTAGCCTCTCTCTCTCCACTATGCAACCATTTGGACAAGTATAATTCGCATGTCCACTTTCATCCTTTCTAACATTTTGGTGCTGCCATGCTTCGCACTTGCAACGTAGTGTGCACCAAAACCTGTAGATGTCGTATTCATGAACTGCTCAAATATTTTTTAAACATTCTGGAAAGAACTCATGCTTCCCTCTTCTTCAGTTTCCTCATCATTTTTCCCCTTGTCCGTCTTTTCCATCCAACCAATTATATAATATTGAATACCATTATAACACCGTATGCAAAAATAATTTCTTGTAAGCCCCACACCAGCAGAATAATATGTTGCATTGCGCTTGATGTGTGCACCACCAAATTGTGCAATAAACAAGAGGTGGTTCAAACTTGAGATTCCATGCCATGCATTCCCCTTCAATTCATGCATCCCATGTTATTTTCATCCCTTCCTTTACTGTGACATGTCAACATTCTATTACATTAAATATAAACAAATATACAATGTAAGAAAGAATGTATTCGGTTAGTCATATAGTCATAAATGTAGGGAGAGGTAAGAATTTTTCCAAGGAATTTGAGGTCCAGATGATTACACATGAACACAAACTGATAATTGTATTACTTTTGAACCCAAATATAACACACTTATATAAGTGTTACCATATCTAACTTATTCCTATTTTGGAGAGATAGGTTGAGAGAATATCTCAACAATCTCTAATAACCCTAACAAATCTCAAATCAAATCAAGATGCATTGATGGAAATCTCTAATAACCCTAACAAATCTCAAATCAAATCAAGATACATTGATGGAAAGAATTATCTCTAACACTCCCTTTAATGCTTACATTTAAAAACACAATTACAAAAAACATAAAATACAATACTCAATCTTGCTTGTCTGCCTGGTTTTCATCAGCACTTACATCCACTTTGAAATCTCTGGTTTATGCTCTTTCTTCTCCACAACTTCGAGCTTCCCACTTGACTCATTTAAACTGCAATCCCTTTTGAACATCATTGATAAATTTGTAGTATTGAAGATTCTTGACTACTCAGAAGTATAATCATGATACCCAATCACCCTATGGATGAATACACTTCCATCTGTGAGATTCTCCCGAAGATCAAATTTCAACAGTTATAAAGGAAAATGATATGAATACTGGATGTCTCCAGCAACCAATCTTACAAAATGACCTTTTATACTTACAAACACACAAAATAACCTGTAACTGTTATTCTTGAAGACCCAAACACAACAAGAAACACCATTTTATAACAATTGTGAACATAAGTAAGCCAACAATATGTTCTTGAGGCACCTAAGAACGTCAAGAGATACTAGATTTAGTTATGCTACTCTCTTCTATCGATTGGTTCTTCATAATATAATTTTACAAACAATCTATGATGCAAAATGTATTCAAACTGCACAACAAATTCCACACACAAATCTGATGCTTCCATATCTTCCATCGCATCCCCTGTACCGTGAGACAATGTACAAGAAAGGAATCTCGGTTTCACTAGGTTCTGTATTTCATACACAATAATACAAGACATCTGCAACCCAAATAAAACTAACAACGAAATGTTGCAGATAATACAGAGATGACCTGTCTTCAACGATTCTGAATTTCGTTTGAGATAAAGGTGCTAATGGCTTTGTTTGATACAAAGACGCTAATGGTTGTGGTTGTAGCAATGTATTTGGATGTTTTAAAATACGGCCCTTTCTAAGTTGTAGCAATGTATTTGGATGTTTTAAACTTCGGCCCTTTCTAAGTTGTCTCCGTGTGGATCCTTATTATTTAGCACAATAAAGAAATACTTTTATTCAAGATTTGATTCTACACCTGGAATCACGTTTTCTCCCAATAGGATCTATCTAGATATAGAAGGGGAAGATAACATTGAAACAAATGTGTCAAGCCCACGAACAGGTCTCAGAACGTAATGTATCAAATCGGTGGATTTCTTTCCTCATCGTTACTTCTGCAGACTTGAAATCGGTCGACAGGACAACAACAATACTCCAACGTATAGCTTCTGCAGATCCCAATTGTCAGTGCTTTTATGGTCCTCTCGGGTTTCTCTCATTGTGCAATCATTCATAAAATATAAGGTACAATTCTCCATATCCTCAATTCATGTATAGATCTAAACCAATAGCATAAAACAGATAAATAGTTTCCAACACAGCTACCAATCGCTTAATGAATATCTAAAATATTTGACCAGCGAT
Source organism: Pseudotsuga menziesii (assembly GCA_001517045.1). Lineage (NCBI taxonomy): Eukaryota > Viridiplantae > Streptophyta > Pinopsida > Pinales > Pinaceae > Pseudotsuga > Pseudotsuga menziesii. The sequence continues at coordinate 128,843 of LPNX010007511.1, read as the reverse complement.
CACTCCTCAATGCATGTCTACAATACTAAATATACAACTTTCACACACGCCTAAGCTAATCCTACATATATACCTATGCACAAAATATCAACCTCACATTTCTTCCATATTCCTGGCCCTCCCATAATGGAGTTAAGTCAGCACCCACTCTAATACCGAGAAAGAATTTGAGGTCAACATGATTACACATAAACACAAGATGATAATTGTATTACTTTCAAACCCAAATATAACACACTTATATAAGTGTTATCAGATATTAATTATTCCAATCTTGAAGAGATAGGTCGAAGAATATCTCCAACAACTCTAACAAATATAAAATCAAATCTAGATGCACTAATGGAAGCATTATCTCTACCAAAAATGCAATAACTTATCCTATCGTCAACATGTATGTTCGTGTTCATGATTGTTCAAGAATGATAACCATTTTATATTATATATCACTTCAATCAATATAATTTCTGCTTTAAGATTACCTTAATAAAATCTACATATCAGGTTCCCTAATTTCTCCATCAATGAACATAGTTAACTGCCAGAATCATGAATTTGAATACAAACCTGTCGAATTAATTGCAGTAACCCTCCAATGTGACCCCAAATTTGTTTTGGTGTGAAATTTCTATTAATGAAATGGCTTGAAGTTTTCACTTTCGAGAGGATACTCTAGCTGAACTATCAGAATGAGGTGTTATCCTTTGAGCTCCATGCTTAACCTATTTCTTCTTTTTCTCAAGTAGTGCACACTTTGCTCAAAGTAACTATAGTGAGATCAATGTTCAACACTAGTGAGCATGCTCACTGTACTTGCCCGTCCTTGCCTTAAATATCTTTCTTTGAGTTATTAGATTCTATTTTGGACTATCTTTGTTATGCAATCAAGTCCAAGAAATAGCATAAAAAGAGCAGAAATAGACAATAAGAGAGTAATCCACGCCTTAACAACGAATAACATAGATAAATATCAATCCTCTTTGAGATAGGAACCTCTTTAAACAATGTACTGATTACACAAGACAAGATAGATACTATGATGACTAAACTGAGAATATCTCCTTCCTATATATAGGATACAAAGGTGTACAGTAACAACTAATAGACCCACTAATAGACCCAAGCCGACATAAATAATATGTAATGCACCACAATATATGGAGTAATGTGCCACACCATATGGGGTAATGTGCCATCATTAAGGGCTTAACATGTCGCTGCCCTTCAAAAAGTGTTGTCCTCAATGTTGAATTAGTTCTGGATGCTGCTGTATAAAGGACTCATCTTCCCATGTTGAATCTTCTGCAGGTAAGTTCTTCCATTTAATGAGATACGCTGGAATCGATCGATTTCGAAGTTGTCTAGTTCTTATTTCAGTAATTTCTTCAGGATCCAAGATGATTTTTCCTTCCTCATCAAGTTTTGCTAATATCATTTGAACTGGTAGCTTGTCAGTGATTACCTTCTTTAAACAAGAAACATGGAAAACTAGATGGACTCTTGAAGATGCCGGTAGTTCCAATTTTAAGGCATACTATCAATATTTCGTAACACCTTGTAGAGACCATAGTATGTAGGTTATAATTTATTATCCTTCTTGGTGGTCATCAGGGACATCTGTTTGTATGCATGTAGTCTTAAAAACACCCAATAGCTCATATTAAATCTTTGTTCATTGTGTTGTTGATCTTCTTATTGTTTCATTTGATTTTGTGCTAGATTTAGGTTGTCCTTTAAGAGTTGAAGAACTTGTTGTTGATGCTTCATGTGGTATTCTACTGCTTGAACCTTAGAGGAGTCTCTTAGTGAAGATTTGATGGATGGTGGATGATAGGCATAAAGTGCCATAAATGAGGTCATTTTTTATGATGTATGGAAGGAAGTTTTATACCACCATTCTGCCAAGGGTAACTACTTGACCCATTGTGTTTGTTTATTAGTTGCAAAACATCAAAGATACCCTTCCAAACATTTGTTTACTATCTTTGTTTTTCCATCATACCGAGGGTGATAAGATGAGCTATGAGCCAATTGAGTACCCAAACAAGAAAATAAATCATCCAAAATTTTTTAGTGAAAATGGAATCCCTATCAGTTACTAAAATATTTGGAGTATCATGTAGTTTTTGTATTGTCTCCATAAGAGAATTGGTGACCATGCTTACTTTGAAGGGGTGAGATAGTGCACAAAAGTGTGCATATTTAGTAAGTATATCAACAACCACCATGATGACACTTATTCCTTAAGACTTTGGTAAACATGTGATAAAATCCATTGAGACCTCTCTTCACCTTTGGCTTGGAATGGAAAGTGGTTGTAGGAGACCAGGGGTTTTAATTATTTCCACTTTATTTTGTTGGAAAACCAAACATTCTGTCACAAATTTTTTAACATCATTTTTAAGCCCATCCCCCAAAAAATATTTTTTTACCTTGTGGTAGGTTTTTAGGAAAATTGAGTGTCCTCCTATCGGTGAGGAGTGGAATTCAAAAGTACATTTTGCTTGAGCTGAGAACTCTTACCAAGATATAAGTAGTCCTTGTACCATAGCAAGTCATATTTCCACCTAAATATATTAGAGGCACATGGATCCTACTGCAACTCTTGAATAAATGTCCATATTTTTCGTCATTTTTCCATTCATCCATTGCTTCGTCTATCCAATCTGGTTGGATGACCGAAATAGCATAGCGTAATGCTTCAACATCCTCATCTTTCCTAGATAGTACATTTACAACAACATTTTCCTTCTCCTTTTTGTATATGATTTCAAATTCATATCCCAACATCTGTGTCACACATTTTTGTTGCTCTTCTGAAGATAGCCTTTGTTCCAAGAAGTATTTAAGGCTATCATGATTAGTTTTAACCTTGAAATGTCTCCCTATAATGTAGGGGTGCCATTGCTTCAAGGCATGTAGTATTGCCAAAATTCCGTTCTCATAAATGGGCTTTTGTAAGTTATTTCCATTGATTGGATGACTTGTGAAGGAAAGAGGGTGTCCTTCTTGCATTAGTACAACTCCAATTCCATTTCCTTAAGCATCACATTCCACAATAAAGGTTTTTGTGAAGTCTAGAGTAGCCAAAACATAAGCTTTACACCTGGCCTCTTTCGGAGTTGCCTTTGGAGTCCAAGAAAATGCATCGGTCTTCAGTAACGTTGTTAGAAGAGCTGCTATTCTTCCATAGTTTCGAACAAAATTGTGGTAGTACCCTGTCAAACCTAAGAATCCTCAAATATTCTTTAGGGTTTGGGGAATATTCCATTCCATCATGGATTTAATTTTTTTAGGGTCTACCTTGACACCTTCATGAGATACAATATGACCCAAACATTATACCTCCTTTATCCTAAAGAAAAAATTTAAGGGTTGTGCAGACAATTCTTTCTCCTTAGTAGTTGTATTACCTTGTCAACATGGTGAACATGTTCTTCCCAAGACTTGTTATAGATTAGTATATCATCAAAGAATACCAGCACAAATTTTCAAACGAAATGCTTGAAAATAGAATTCATCTAACCTTTAAATTTGGAAGGTGCATTTGCTAGACCAAATGGCATGACCAAAAATTCATAGTGACCCTCATGAGTTTTGAATGTTGTTATGGGGATGTCTTCATCCTTCATTTGAATCTGATGATACTCGAAATAGATATCCAACTTTGTAAATACAATTGCTCCATGTAATTTGTCTAACAATTCATCAATGATGGGAATGGGAAACTTATCTTTAATGGTTATCTTGTTGAGCTCTCAATAATTAGGACACATACACCATGATCCATCTGTCTTGGGTACCATTATCACTGGTGCATAGCAAGATCTTTGGCTACGCATATTTATGCTAGCCTCTAACATTTCAACAACCATATTCCCAATTTCACTCTTTTAGCTATATGGATATTGGTAAGGTCTAATGTTATGAGGAACAATGACTAGAATTAAGTGTATAGCATGGTTGAAGTCACGAATAGGTGGAATACCTTTGGGAATATCTTCAAACACCTTGGAATGCTTATTAATGACAATTTGAAGATCTAGGGAGGTGGGGAACTTTGAGGTTTGTACATCTAATGAGAATAATTGTGCAACTACACCTTGATGTCCCATTTTGAACAACTTTGTCATACCTTTAGAGCTTATAACCTTGCTTGGTTTTCATTAGATAACTCGTATTCTTTCCCTTCCCATGAAAATTTCATGAATTTTTTTTGAAAATTAAAATCCATTGTTCCCAATGATTGTAACCATTGGACACCTAAGACAACATCAACACCACCCATTGGGGTAGAAATCATTGGAATATTAAATACATATTCCCCCATATCCAGATTGATATTATGGCATTTCCCTGAGCAATTTATAGTTCCTCCATCTGCAATCATTACTTGAAACTCTGGTGCTGGATATACAAAGCAATTAAGAACTTTGGCTAATTTACAATGAATGAAATTATGAGTACTACTAGAATCAATCCAACTATTACCTTATTCTTTTTTATTTATCCTTCTATCTTGATAGTTTGAGGAGTTCTAATTTCAACTAATGCATGACAAGATATGGTGTGAGTGATTTCTTCTAAAGTAGCCTCTTCAATTTCTTCTAAACTCACCTCTTCTTTTGGTTCATCCTCTTCACAATCTATGTAGAATCATTTCTTCTTGCTGCACTTATGTGTCACGTCCCAAATTTTTCATTGGGTCACAATGGCCGAATCACTTTTACCATATTCATGAGAGTTTGTCAAATTGATGCTAAGGGTCAAATAATTGCCAAGGAGGAAAATTACTAGTTTACTAGGTTGGGGGTAGAAGCTTTGGGATTTCGAATAAGGGGGACAATAAATGATGTTTCAACATTAGAATGGAATAAAATTTAATAAAGGAGCTAAATAAATAAATACAATGGAAAATAAAAGTGGCAATTGATCATGAAGACACATCGAGGATGTGGGACCCACACAAGCTAGGTTTTCTATGCCACATGGAATCCTCCTCTTGTCATTTCAAATCCATAAGAATCCCAAGGGTCTTGGGATGAGTTGGAAGGTCAATATACTTTTCATGAATCAATTAAGGTCGAATTGGAGTGANCATTTTGGAGCTAGTGAGACACTTGGACTAGATTCCCTAGCTCTATGACAACAATGATGAAGATGCTATGACACCTATGAAACAAATCAGATATGAAGGATGAAATCTGACATATATTACATGTCAGGGATAAAACTAGCTCCAAGAGGGTGCTAAAGGGAGTTAGGGAAGCTAAGATGCATCCACTATGATTTGGTGGAAGTGGGAGACTAGGAATTATTGTACAAGTGGAATTCTTTGGAATCTCTTCCCAACTAGAGTTTGAATGCATCTCTTGTAAGGAATTCAACCCATAGAGATCTTGGAAACTTTATAAATGTCAAGAACAAATAATGAAGGCATCTTTTGATCATTCGATAAATTTTCATTTGTGAAGAGAGAGAGCTAGTGGATGACTAGTTTCTTACCTTAGCCAACTTCAAGGGTGAAAGATTCCCATCCAAGTTGGTGTGTGTAAAGGCCATTCAGGTATTTCATGAATATTTAATGGATTTTGTATTTGTAGGTTTAAACTACATGGAAGCTCATGGTTTTTTCTAGTGCATCACATTATCTCAACCATTTACAGTCTTTCTTGCATATTATTGCTCATGGAGGGACTGCGCTTTCGGTGAGCTATTGTACTTTTTGAGAGAGATTTTCATGGTCCATTTCTGATGGTAATTATATTAATATATTCTTTTTTTCATCTTCATAAAGTCTCAAGTCGAAATACCAAATGGTTGTATGTAAAAGTGACTATTAATGAGCAAACAATGACCATTTCCCCACTAGATTGATGTATGTCATTGTAAGGCTGATGATTTCAAATGAAATAATGTATCTCTGATATATTTATGATGAATGGACTTCCATTGATAATTTTTTCTTCATCTTCATAAAGTATCAGGTTGAAATACCAAAATATTTCATGTAAAAATGTTAAACAATGAAGAAATGATGTATGGGAGAGTGTTATAACATACTGTATAAAGTGAATAGTGCTGTATATGAGATCTTAACAATTTACCTTAAACATCCTTTGCATATTTTTATAAATTTGAGTGGGTTTGGGAGCATTTGAGAAGCCATTTTCAGCACTTACCTAGGGGGAATTGAAACCTCAATTTGTTAGTGAAAACTCCTACTTTGGCCAGAATATTAAACAAGTTTGTAGAAGTATTTGGAGGGTCATACATAATCCTTGAACATCATATTCAAGTATTAATATCATTCATACACCTTCTCAGAATATTTGGGAGTTTTTGGGTCAATTTGGAGACCTAGACATCACAACTAGTTAAAGGCCGAAATAGGGGAAAAAGTGAAAATTGGTCATTTTAATAAAATTATTAAAAAGGGACATTACAGTGGTATCATAGCATGGTGTTGGCACCTTCTGGTATTAACAAGGATTCAAAGTAATAAACCACCACCCTTAGAACCTGAAGTTGAAGGTGTTTTTGTTGAAGAAGAAGAAGTAGAAGACAAAGATGTACATTCTGTTGAAACTATGACTAACGATGGGCATGGACTATAGGATGATAAGAATAAGGGGGAATATCTTAAACTCATGAAACCTATTTTTGATGACATAACAAAGAACATGAACCAGTAGCTTATGAAAGTATTCGAATTGATTGCTAGCCAACTTAGGGGTAAGCTGGCAGCAAGGGGTAGTAGAAGTTTACATCATGGAGAGACATATAATACCATTAATTTTGAAGACTTTGACAATTGGTTGAATGTATATAGGTACAATAATGCAATTTTGAATTAATTAATGGAAAATAAATGATCCACAAGTTTGGAGGAGCATGAAATGAGAAAAAATCAGCCTACTTGTGAAAAGAGCCTAGATACACCATTAAAGGAAGAAACAAAGAATAATGAAGTGGAGCATAAATTAAATAAAGGTGATTGTAGAGAAGAGCATAAAGAGGAAAGTGAAGACAAGGACACAATACTTGCTGATAGGGGTTGTGCAAATCAATGAGAATCTACTGATGGATCCTTGAACTATGAAGGGGTACCTACTGATGGGTGCTCACAACTCTATGTCTGGGTGACATAGTGATCATATTTGAAAGTGTGGCTGAAATACAAATTTCTCATAAGAATTAATATCAAGACCTTGTGACAAATAGTGAAGAACCAATATCAACTTTCCCATCACCACTTGATCTTCAACTGAGTTGATCAAATCAAAAAGAAAGAAGAAGAGGAGGTTCACTCACATGAACCATCCTTCATTCAAGGGCATTTGAAGATGAGTAAAATGGATATCCATGAGGACCTTAGAATACTCTATGACACTCAAGCATTGGTATCAAATTTTTTTTGGAAATTTTCTTTATTGGAGGAGCCATCCTTCCTTGAAGACATGGAGAAGATTCAAAGAGCAACGTGCAAAATCAAAGGTAATTTCATGTATTTGATTTTTTATAGAAAAAATGTGATTGAGCTTAGTGAATGGCTACATGAATCCTACTTGAAGAATAATTAATATATTCATAATCTCAAAATTCAAAATTAGCAAATTCTTGAGAGGTTGCAAGATACTTGTTCTTCCTCCTATGTTTCAGATTGTCATATGGTAGATTACTTGGAGGATTCTCATGACATGATGGATCATGAGAAACATGAAAAATTGCAGGTTCTTGATGTGTTTTAATATGATATTGATGAGATCCAATCATGTTTTGTGGTGGAAGAGGAACTTGAGTTGCTTCTTGAAAATGGTTACACACTTTTTGAAGAAGTGCATGATTCCACCACCTTGGAACCAACCCATGAGGAAAGTTTTTAATTTTTAAGGGAGGTGCATAATGCTACCCCTATGGATCCTTCACATTATGACAATTTTTCACTCTCTAATCCTTTGGGTGAGTTGGTTCTTTCTCCTACATCCTACACTTCAAAATTTTGCAGCATTCATCATAATGAACTATGGGTGAAAGGTTTCTTTTTTATAGTGCTACATGCAGAGTGTTGAATTTATATATCTCCTTTTGATGATGACATTATTAGTGAACCATATAATTTACATTTTCAACAGCACCCTTTGTTACATTATGATGATACACATCTACATGGGTGCACCTATGATGTTCACTTGAGTCACTTGGAGACTCATGATTTTCCTTGCTCCTTGCCTAGTCTGTTTGATGTTGGAGGAACTTCATCCCACACTTGGGTGAAGAGATATATGATTGAAGAAAATTATTATTGGAAGCAAAATCCTATGTTATTTCATGATGATATACATATTCATGGGTGTATTGATGAGACGTCTTTGATCCACTTGAAGTCTTCATGTTTTCTTTGCTTCTTATTTGGTCAAATTTTAGTGGAGATTCTTCATTCACTTCTTGGATGAAAGAATATATGGATGAAAATTCTGATACATATCACATCCTTTTGGAGAAGCATTATAGGACATGGGATCCTCACCTATGTTGTTGGAGCATATTTTATTGGTCACTTGAAGCTTGTATGCACTTGGCAAATGGTGGTCTACTTACTGTGAGGTATAAGCACTTTCATGATTTTTTGATGAGGTGCCTCCTTGATGTAAATTTTTATTATGTTGTTATGTACCTTGATGATATATATTATGTACTCATGATGTTTGGAATAATTCATACAAGAAAATGGGATCCCAAAATTCTCTCTCGTAAGGGTATGGGTTGGAGAGCACTCTTAATTGTTGGAGTGCAATACACGCAATGGGACCCTGGGATGGTTTTTAGTCCCATTGATTTCAAATTATTTGGGAAACAAGCAGTAAGGGAGATGGATTCCCCACTTAATAAAGTTATTTTAATTATAGTAATGAAGCAACAAGCATGGTGGTTCCTCTCTAAAATCTTCATGGAATCTCAAAGACTCAAAGTTGGGAAACTCAGTGGCAACTTCAAAGAATCATACAGAAAGCAGGTTCTTCAACACCCATGTTTAAAATTGCTTGAGTACAACCAATATTGGGAAGGGAGGATTTTTCATGTCCAAAATTTTTCATTGGGTCACAATGGCCTAATCACATTTTCCATATTCATGAGAGTTTGTCAAATTGATGCTAAGGGTCAAATAATTGCCAAGGAGGAAAATTACTAGTTTCCTAAGCTGGGGGTGGAAGATTTGGGATTTGGAATAAGGGGGACAATAAATGATTTTTTCAAATTAGAATGGAATAAATATTTAATAAATGAGATAAATAAATAAATACAATGGAAAATCAAAGTGGAAATTGATCATGAAGACACATGGAGGATGTGGGACCCACACAAGCTAGGTTTTCTATGCCACATGGCATCCTTCTCTTGTCATTTTGAATCCATAAGAAGAAAAAATGTATTTGGATGAGTTTTAAGTTCAATATACTTGGTATGAATCAATTAAGGTCGAATTGGAGTGGAATAGTATCTCTCGTTGTAGAGGAAGAGACATTTTGGAGCTAGTGAGACAATTGGACTAGATTCTCTAGTTCTATGATAACAATGATGAATATGATATGACACCTATGAAAAAAATCAAATATGAAGGCCCACATATGACATAGGTAACATTTCATGGATAAAACTAGATCCAATAGGGCACTAAAGGAAGTTACAGCATCTAAGATGTGTCCACATGTGATTTGGTGGAATTGGGAGACTAGGAATTGTTGTACAAGTGGCATGCTTTGGAATCTCTTCCCAACTAGAGTTGGAATGAATATCTTAGAAGGAATTAGACCTATAGAGAGATTTGAAACTTTATAAATATCAAGAACAAATAATGAGGGAATATTTTTATCATTTGAAAAATTTGCATTTGTGAAGAGAGAGAGCTAGTGGATGACTAGTTTCTTGCATTAGCCAATTTTGAGGGTGAAAGATTCCCATCCAAGTTGGTGTGTTGAAAGGTCATTCAGGTATTTCATGGATATTTAATGCATTTTGTATTTTCAGGTGTAATATATAGGTCATCTCATGGTTTCTTATAGTGCAGCACATTCTCTCAACCATTTCCAGTCTTTCTTGCATATTCTTGCTCATTAAGGGATTGCGCTTTGGGTGAGCTATTGTACTCTTTGGGAGATATTCTGATGGTACATTTCTGATGTTGATAATATTAATATAATATTTTACTTATCTTCAAAAATTATCAGGTCTAAATACCAAATGGTTGTATGTAAAAGTGATTATTAATGAGCAAACAATGACCATTTCCCCACTAGATTGATGTATGCCATTATAATGCTGATGATTTTAAATGAAAAAATGTATATATGATATATTTATGATGAATGAAATTAAATTGATACTATTTTATTTATATTTATAAATTCTCAGGTTGAAATACCAAAATATTGCATGTAAAATGTTAAACAATGAAGAAACAGTGTCATTTCCCCACCACCTTGTTGTGAACCAATGTAATGTTGATGGATTTGAAAGGATAAGTAAAATAATAGTGTTTTATGGATGAGTTAACTTTAATTTATGAGTATTACAAATTTTATTTTCATCACTTAAGAATTTGAATTCATCTTACTCAGTTTAATTGCATTGGGAAAAGATTTGGTACCATTTCCCCAAGGGTCAAATTAGTGATTTTGTAGTTGTTTGGGAGAGGGTTATAACAAAATGTATAAATTAAATAATGATGTATATGAGACCTTGAAATTTTACTTTAAACATCCTCTATATTTTTTCATAAATTTGAGTGGTTTTGGTAGCATTTGAGAATCCATTTTCAGCACTTACCCTGGGGGAATTGGAACCCCAATTTGTTAGTGAAAACTCCTAATTTGGCCAGAATATTAAACAAGTTTGAATAACTATTTGGAGGGTAATAAATCATCCTTGAACATAATATTCAAGTATTAATATCATTCATACACCTTATTAGAATATTTGGGGGCATTTGGGTCAATTTGGAGACCTAGACATCAAAACTAGTCAAAGGTCGAAATAGGGAAAAAAGTGAAAAATTGGTCATTTTAATAAAATTATTAAAAATGGAAATTCCATTATGTCCCTTACTATAATTTATGTCACAATTAAAACATGATCGTTTTTCTCTTCTTTCATATAATTGTTTGGGTGTCAACCTTTGTGGAGGTTTAGAAGAAGGAATGGGAAAAGGATTGACTTGGCATGTTGGGAATGGGAAGAGTATAAGGGTGGGTTTGGACCCAATAATTGGCATGGGAACATATTTATCCCTTCCTAGAAACTTGTGGGACTACCTGGAGGATTTTGGCATCATTACGTTAGAACAAGACAGGAATTACTCTCCAGATGCGTGGTCATACTGGCTCACTGCAGAGGATTTGGATTTGGGAGGTGAGTGGAAACTTATCTGGAACTCTTATATCACTGAGCTGGATTATGGAATAATTAGGCTCAAGCCCCGAACTGACAGTCTACTCTGGTCTTTTAATAATTATTCAGGGTCCATTAATGCGACTATTGCATGCGACTATATCTCCAACCATTTTCTAGATCCTCTTTCTGACTTTTCATATGTTCTTCATATCCTCTGGAAGATTAAAATCCCTGCAAAAATTAGATGCTTTATTTGGATTCTTATTATGAATACAGTATTAACTTGGGATAAGTTCATCTCTGGGGTTTTTAGGGCCCAAGCATCTATTTTCTCTGCAGGAATGGTGAAGATGTGGCTCAGCACTTGTTTATGGACTGTCACTTTACTAACAGAGCCACCGAAGTATTATAGAAACATTATGGCATATGTTATTTTTTCAAAGGAACCGTTCAATTGTACCTTGAGCACTGGTTCCAATCACATTCAACTGATTCTGTAGTTCTTTTTTTACTCCTCTTCCTCTTTTGGAATATCTGGAAACTTATAAATGGTTGTATTTTTTAGGACAAACAACCTTCTGTATATGCCATCTTTCTCCAGACTGAATCTCTCTTGCACCTCTACCCAGCTCCCAAGAAAAAGGAAAAAATAAGAAACATTGGTATGCCCCCTCAGATAAACTATCCTTGTCGGTTTTTTGACGGAGTAGCTGCAGGGAACATCAGGGGTTCAGGTTTCATGATCCATTTGAGTGGCTCTCACTATATGTACTTTTCTCTTGGTTGTGGAAATAGTACAAATACAAGATCAGAACTATTCACTCTATGGGCTCTTCTTTCAGTGACAAAACTTATGGGGATCCCATTACTCACTATTTTTGGGGACTCCCTTGTCATCATTTCATGGGAAAATAGGATGTTCTCACTTAACTTACCTCATCTGAGTCACTGGTGTGATGGCATTCGATATTTGCTGCAATCCTTTTCGGATCTGACCATGAAGCACATTTATCGTGAGCGTAACCAAATGGCTGATAGTCTCTCAAAAAAGGCTCTTTCTCTTGAATCAGGATTTGGAAATTGCATGGAATCTGTGAATGGCATGATCATTGATCATGGTAAATTTCAGCTTTATTAGTATGTGTTGGGTTTTAACCCTTTCTTTGTGCACAATATTTGTTTATTTATGACTCTTGAACTAAGCAGACTCTGAAGAGACTCTTAGTTTTCTTATTATGCTTAGGATTTTTTTTGCTTCATGGTCATATTTGATATATATTGCAATATTCTGACCTGTTTATACAGTAATGATGATAAAAGCTTGTACTCTACAGGCTTGGTGGCCATTTTTCCCATGATGTGGATGTAGGGTTTTCACTATTGTGAACTGGAGGTCCCTATAGTATTGTCATCTCAGCTGATGGATCGCCATAATTGGTTGAATGTATATGATGTCCTTTGATTCAATTGAATATCAAGGTCTGGTATTTTTTTTCCTCTGAAAGGTTTAGAAGAAGGAACATTTTTTTCTCTATATGTGTTGGAGAAGGATTTTCTATTAGCCATTGCCATATTTTTACTTCCAACCTTCCTTTCCATCATGAAGGCCTTTGTTGATGTATTTGTAACTTCAAAATGTATTCATTCATATATCTTATGTATTGTACCTCGATGTTTATTCTAGGAAGTGTCTGTAATGTATTTGAGTCATGTCATACCTCAATGTTCCTATCGGGAGATTCAATAATGTAAACAAGTCATGTCAAGTCATTGTGGGTAACCCTCCTATTGATCAAGGGTTAAAGTCCCCATAGTTGTGGGGCCCTAGGGTTATTAGACTATCCTAGAGAAGTCGGCCCTAGGTGAGTTATTGTAAGTTGGGGCAAAGTCCCCACAAGTTGTGGGGCACTAGGGTTATTAGACTCTCCTAGAGATGTTGGCCCTAGTAATTAATTGTTAAGTGGGGCTGACATGTTGGAGTGGACATTAAGTGAATGAAAGAATATAAATAGAGAGTGAGACTCACTATTTATCACACACACACTCACACTTAGTTGTAGCGCATAGTTGAGGAAGAAGAAGTTGCTGGGGCTAGAAAGAAAGAGACTACTGCTGTCAGGAGATCATCTTACTGTTTTGTGGTTTTACTTTTGGTGTTGATTCTATCTCTAAGGAAGTTGCAGGGTTTTCTCCATTTATGGTTTCCCCGAGGAAAAACATTATGTTCATTGTCTCTTGTGTTTGATTGCTGTGCGTGTTATTCTCTTAGTTAAAGATCCTAATATAATGCTAGCTTGAATGATAAAAATATAACAACCTTATCTAGGGATCATGGTTCAAAGAGATGTACATGATGTTGAATTTTATCTTTCAAGGTTCCAATAAAGAGATCTAACAAATTATCTTCTGGAATATTCTTCACTTTGAGACTTAGCTATTGAAATTGCTTGATGTGCTCTATAACTGAACCTTTTTCTTGATATTTACCAACTGACTGAAGAAGGTGTTTTTATGTATATCCCCATAATGTGAAATCAATTCTTCTATGAATATGGACCAAGAGATATTAAAGTCCTTTTGGCAGTCACAAATCCATTGGTACCATACAAATTGATTAGGTTCTAAATGCAAGGATGAAATAGTTAGCTTTTGCATAGTGGGCACCTAGTGTAGATCAAAGAATTGCTCCATCTAAAAAATACATGTGATTGGATTCTTGCCATCAAAATTTCTCATGTCAATTTTGGGGATAAAGTAGCTTCTTCGACTTGAATTGAACTGATGATGTTGTAGTGAATCATCAACTTTTCACTCCAACTTCCTAATTTCCAATTGTTTTTCAATTTTCTCCAAATGTGACTGGAATAAGTCATCTATTTCCTCCTTATCCTCTTCTTGAGTAGATAAATGAGGAATAAAGTTATGTTTTATATCCTTCATCAATTCCTTCAAGTCTCAAATATCTTCTTTTCTAGCCATCCATTTGAGATCCTCTTTACTAGACATTTTCTTTTCCAATTTAACTAAGTCATCCATTTTTACATTTCCTTTATTCATATCTTCTAACTTGGACACTCTAACATATATGTCTTCCATTTCATTGTATATCGGGGATGAATCCTCTGTGGGCTTGAGTGGAGTTTGATTCTTTCCACTTCCTTTTGGTGTAATTTTGAACAATACATATATATCACACCCTAGGGTTTACCACAAATAGATCCTTCTACTAAAATCTATTCAAATGCAAAATGAGGTACATTTTTCAAACCCTGATTGGAAGATTGTTTTAGGGATGACTTGTAACTGAGGTACCATTTGAATTTTGACTCATATAGGTCTGAAACATTTTCCTATGGTAGCCTAATATGCCCTCGTTCCAGTTTTGTAGGTCTGAACTAATTTGGATGTGCCAACAAAAAGTTATTGCAAATCTCCCAAAGCTTCTTATTTTTGGCCTATCTAGAAGAGTGCACTTGTATTGTATTCCACGTGTCCAATATATATATATATATATGTGTGTGTGTGTGTGTGTGTGTGTGTGTGTGTGTGTGTGTGTGTGTGTGTGTGTGTGTGTGTGTGTAACTAAAACTTCTACCAAATATACCTTGGTCTATCTTATTTAAAATGCAACTAGTCTCACTCAATTTGGATCTCAGATGCCTTAGATTTTAACTTTTTTCCCATGAACACTTGTTTTAGAATAGGTTTAGGACTAGTAAAAAAGACTATATGCCTTCACAATTATATATGAAATTTTAATGGATCAAGATATAAGTTTCATATTTGAGATACTTCAGCTTGTTCTAGAAGTGGGTTCTTAACCTCGATCTCTGAACATTTGTAGAAACAATGTTGTAGTTAAAGTTACAAGATGAATCGTTTTGTAGAAGCCATACCGGAGGAGAGAGCTCTGATACCAAATGTTATGCAACCAAGTCCCAGAAATAGCATAAAAAGAGTAGAAATAGACAATAAGAGAGTAATCCACTCCTTGAAAATGAATAACATATATAAATTTTTATCCTCTTCGAGGGAGGAACCTCCATACACAATGTATCGAGTACAAAAGACAAGATAAGATACTATGATGACTAAAATGATAATATCTCCTTCCTATATATCAGAGACAAACCCGAGGAGAGAGATCTGATACCAAATGTTATGCAACCAAGTCCCAGAAATAGCATAAAAAGAGTAGAAATAGACAATAAGAGAGTAATCCATGCCTTAAAAATGAATAACATATATAAATTTTAATCATCTTCGAGGGAGGAACCTCCATATAAAATGTATCGAGTACACAAGACAAGATAAGATACTATGATGACTAAAATGATAATATCTCCTTCCTATATATCAGAGACAAAGGTGTACAATAATAACTAATAGACCCGAGCCAACAGAAATAATATGTAATGCACCACAATATAGGGAGTAATGCACCACACTATATGGGGTAATGTGCCATCATTAAGGGCTTAACAATCTTTCCTTTGTTTTTGTTTCTAGTTTCGATCCATTTCCCATGTTGGATATTGGACTGTAGTTGTTGCTCATTGTCCAATATCCAACACTATTTGTGTGGTTGCACTATTGAGAAACTAGGTATATGTTTTCATCAAGCTAGACATATACTTAAAAGTTAATATAGTATCATTTTTTAGTTGTTAAAAAATATCTCTCTTTATCATGTCTATAGGAAATGCTTTGCTACATAATCTATTTTGGACTATCTTTCCTTTGTATTAGTTACTAGTTTCGATTCACTTCCCATGTTGGATCTTGGATTGTAGTTTTTTCTCATTGTAGCACTATTTGTGTGGTTGTACTATTGACAAACTATGTATATGTTTTTGTTAAGGTTGACATATACTTAAAAGTTAATATATTATAGTTTTTTCAGTTGTGAAAAAAGATATTTCTTTGATTTATCATGTATATAGGAAATGATTTTCTACATACTCAGAGACATGCACCTTTCCAAGTATAGATTTTGGTTTAATAGGCTCAAATCGCTCATGCTTCATCAAAATAGTGCTTCGCTCATTTTGTTTTCCAGCGTGATGTTGGATCTAGGATGCCACTTGCATGGTATTAGAAATTGGATGAGCCTTATGTTGGTTTCATCCTTCTTCCATATATCATGTGGAGAGATACACTCGATATTTGTTTTCTTTATGAAGCTTCCTGAGTTTACTCTTTCTCCATAGAATTCCTGGCTTCCAGTGACAAACTCACATTAGGGCCAAATGCATCAGTTTCACCAACATACCTCAAAGTGCAATTTGTAATTTTGAGTGACTTTGTTCAATAAATAATTATATTGTTTTAACTTTCAAGCTTCAGTGAAAAAGGGTGCGAGTTGGACAGTGCTGATCAGGGCAATGTTGATGAAATTTAAAGGGAGTTCTCAATGAAAGGAATTGAAGTTATAGGAATTCCTAACTTTTATTTTTATTTGTATAATTTATTCCATGCGTTGGAAAAATTACATTAGGGCCAGATGCATCAATGGTAGTAGTAGGCCTCAAAGTGAAATTTGAAAATTTGATGACTTTGTTCAATGAATAATTACATTGTTCTAACTTTTAAGCTTCGGTGAAAAAGGGTGCAAGTTGGGCAATGCTTATCATGGCAATGTTGATGACCATTTAAAGGTATTTCTCATTAAAAGGAATTGAGAGGTTATTGTAATTCATGATTATGGTACATGGGCTAGAGTACCGATAAGAGTTTTGTTGTTGAACAATGAGGATTTTGGGATTTTCCTTCTACACATAAACATCTATTGGAATGGCTTTAAAAGGGCAACCAATTTTGTTGTTTGACATATTTGGGTTTCCCTTCTTTAGTAGCATCACTGGGTTGTACAGATGCTTGAACACCCCCATTTGCTACCCTATCTATGTTTTGAGTTTTTATGTTTGCACTAAGTTTGTAATTAGATGATTAATGTAGCCTTAAAAATTGATGTGCTTCATCTTTGTCAATAGTCAACTTCTCTTTCTTCTTTCCCGAGCATGAAACTCAAGTTTGGATGGAAGCTTCACTAGTGGTTTTGATTCATTATCTATGCAAATCAAATTTTGTTGAACTTCATTATGAGCTTGAAAAAGGTTATTTTGTGATTGGGTTTTCAGTTGCAATTGTGGTGGAAAATCTCATAGCTTCTTTGGTTTTTATTGTAAGGCATGTCTAACTGGTGAGAGCCATTTCAGTTTTGATACAGTGTTGTCCTTTCCATTCATGAATTTTTGGAGACAATGTTGATGCTCTTATTTTTTATTGTTTCTTTGCGGAACAAAACAATTCCTATATGTTTATGTTGCAACAATTCAAATTTAGTCTTAGCATGTTCTATTCTCTTGTTATTTTGAAATCATTTCCCTTCATGAATGTGTTGATGTTGAGGTCCTTGGTAGGAGTCCCAATTCTGTTGCTGCTGAAATTTTAGTTGTTCCTACTCAAATTGCTGATGTTGGTGTTGTTGTTATCCAAATATCTGTATATTCTACTAATAGTATTGTAGTTTATGCTTTTGATTCTCAAAATTCTATTTCCGCTATTGAAATTGGTGATGATGATGATTTTGTGGTCCAAATTTATGTTGTCTCTGTTGATGGTATATAGATGGATGTTGTTTTTCAATTTATTTTTTCTACTAGTGATAATGTTCTTGTTGATGTAGTGTAGATTGAAAGAATGGGTCAGTGGGCAAGGCATGTTTGAAAATTGAATTTGTTTAGAATCAATTGGACCCTGGAACTGAATTTGTTCCACTTTCCTTTGAAGTGGAAACTTTTTTTTTGGTAGTGTAAATCACTAAATGAATTCCATACTACAAAGTTCATACGAAATCTTTTTACATTTGTAGGTCCATTAGATGGTGTAGAATCATAAAGGTTTCTGATTTTGGCACTGCAATAACCATCCTTTGAATAGTTTCCCTCTTGATAACGCAAATGTGTGATTTGACATTACTTATTTTATATAAAATGATGACTGAATAAGTATAAAATGAACTTTCCACACATCACTATATGAAATTTTTAAATAAGAGAACTCCAATTGAAAATGACTCAATTTGAATAGAGTGAACGTCCTTACAGTGTGTAAATTTTTTTTGGTGTGGGGATTCAAAGGATGACTTGTAGAAATCGGGAGTTCACGTTAATGTGAAGCATGGAAATGCATATTATTTATGATCCATTGCATCCTTCTAATTTATATTCCACTTTTATACACTAATGTTATATCAATCACCTTCCTGCTAGAACGTAAATGGGCCTCCCATGTGACATTGTGTTTTCCATTCTCATTCTTTCTGTTGCAATAAATGTAGTTGTGGTTGAGACTGATATTGTCATTGGGCCTCATAAAGAAATGGAAATATTCCAAACTTTATTGGATTTAACTCCATCTCATGATCAAACCATCCCTGCAATAGTTTCTCACATAGATGACCACCTAGGTTTTATTTTAGTTGTTGGTAATCATTGTGGTAATTTTCAAAGAAGCTCATTCTCAAAAATGGAAAAATTGTATTACTTGAGAGTCCAAGACAACTATTGTAATTTTTGTCTTGATAGGACCATATTACATTATGTGATGAATACAGTGAAAGGATCTAGTGTCTATATTTTTCGTTATTTATTTTAGGGATGAAGAAGTTTAATGATCTAGCCATGCATAACTTGATGTGCCTTAACTACATTCTCTTTTCTCTATCTACCACTATCTGGCACAGATTGGTAATACTCTTAGCAATATTTGGCACTTCTTATTTTAAGAGGAATTGTTGGTGCATTGGTTTTTGGTATTGTTGTCATGACTGAGGTCATAAGTTCCATTCTATTTTATCCAGAGTTAAATGAAGGGCCAAACCCAAGGGATGGTATAGTTGCAGAAAGAACAACTCTAAAATGCACCACCTCCTTCATCACCAAAATAATTCCACCCCTTTCCTTCAAGAGCATCATTTAAAGTAAGAGTCCCTTTCTCCCAAATAACATCACTACCCATTTCCTTTGCAGGTTTTGTTGATAGATTTATTTCAAAATTATTAAAATCAAACTGAGACAAGATCACTTCTATTAGATCTAAACACTTCTTATTTCTTACTCAGGTCAACATTTTCCACATGTGGTGTGTAAAGAAGGTCATACATGCTTTATATGAGTTCCTTTCCAAAAAGATCTTGAATATTTTGCTTAGTAATATCTCCTCTAGATTTCCAAAATACAAAGCTTAAAAAGTTGTATACCCAGACTGTATGATGAAAAGATTGGTAATAGGCCTGTTCCATCTATATCATTGATTTTTATCATTTGTTTGATATTATCCATAGTTTCAACCCAAAATCCTCATCCTCTAAATCCTAAGCAGCCGAGAACAAAATTCCAAGTTGTTGCTAGTTATTTTTTTCGATTGGTAAAAACTATCTAATCTTCTTGTGACTGGTTGTTATTTCTAATCATCCATAGATAATAAATTTTCCTTCCAAGGGTTTTTATATCCATCTTGATTATATCAGGGCTACACATTACTAATCTTACATGATTTCCCCTTATTGGTATTATACAACTATCTTTTACAAAATTTAAATGAGAAGCTGCCATAAATCATTTTTTCCATCGCATGGCACAACAGTTAACCATTGTCATGCTCACATTGATATTTTAATTAAATTAATGGTATTTTAAAAATGTGTATGTATGTATGTATACACACACACACAAACTAAATGATAAACCTCATTTGAATATCAAGAAAAACTTCAAACTCAAATCAAATTTCAATGTTTTTGAACTTGAACTCAAACCCATGTGACATAGTACAATTCCAACAAATACACGAAAATAAACACTATTTCTTTCATTTTCCATATTTGTTTCCCTGCTTTTGAAACTTTGCAATTAAGTGAAAAATGACATTGTTATTTTCATACAACAACCAAAAAATGCTTACCAGCCAAAAATGCCACAAATACGTCGCAGGCCTCTAATGGATCAACTTTATTTTCCAGTTTAGACATCATCTGCTCTGTATTTCTCCACAATTATCTCCCTCTTGGATCATCACTTCCTTTGAAAACATTTTCTCACAAAATCAAGCTCTTTAGCAAGAGTTTCAACACCCCAATCCTTGGAACAAGTTTTGAAAACCTCCTTAACAAAACCAAACATCTTAGAAGAATGCTCACAAGCACCGTAAAGGAATTGCATTTATGTGGTTCCTGGTGCCCCTTTGATTTTGCGACCATTCTTGATATGTGACATGCAAATACCACAATCCATATGACACCAATGCAAACAAATGTCACATCCAAACCAACTACATGTATTAGAGGCAGAGTGAAAATTTGAATAAATGAGACACATGCATTCATTACATAACCCATTCTTTTGAGATCAAATATTACATTCACAGTCATCTGCAGGCATTAGACTTCTGCATGCCATGTTTCTACATATATAATGTAAGGAGACTTCAACGAGCTCTAAAGTTAGAACATTGTTACATCGTAAGAAATCCTGAATGCCAGTCTTTACTGCAACTAATATTTTCAATTGAACCCTGTGGGAATGTAATAATTCCTCTGAAGTTAGATCACTTCTCCTCTGTAGTATCACCTAAAAAGTGGAAAGACCTTTTCTCTTTTTTTTGTTTCCAATCAGCTCCCATAGACACTCTTGTAAATGCTCCAGTGAGTTGTCTAACATCTACTAGATCTTTTGAAACATAGTTGGAATAGGTTCAAAAACAATCTCATGGAGATCCCTCTCCGAGCTTACGAGAGGTCTTGAGATAAATTTCTCTACATTAATTCCATGAATACCTATTTGAGCCAAAAAAACTCTATCTCTCTATGATTTACTCATGTCTCTATCAAGTTGGTTGCATTGCTCAGATCTTGTCTCATGAGAACCCACACTTTGTGTGGGGGAGCAGTTAACCTCTCTCGACTGTTTTGATAAATATATCATGAAAAAATGTCTCTTTATGGGCCATTACTTCTACCTAAACTATCATACAAACTTCTAACCCGATGTCATCCTTATACCATCACAATTTTACCTTTCCTTTTTGAATCGTTACTTCTGCCCAAACTTCCTTCCAAGTTTCTTACCAGTTGTAAGAAAACATCCTTGAAAAACTGTATTAGTTGCACCCCTTTCATGTCCGAAGGAATCTCTATCATTTGATGGATGTCACCCACTATTTCCAACCAACATGCCTTGAAGAACCTACAAGCTTCCATTCTATAAAATCCTCTAATATAGAGGGAGTTCCCTTTGTTATTTGAACCTATCCTAAGATGCACATCCAACTACACCATTGTTACCATGGGATACTTGCTCATTTTAATATGATGTATTCTACTTAACATGTGATACTTGGTTAGTTTTTCCTTGGAAATATGGATAACTGCCAATAGAAAATTCATAATTCTCCATTTAGTTTTGTGTAAGAGAGAAATTGGGGTTGTGGACAAAGGTTAGAGAGCCCAAAAAATAAATAAATGTGGTGAATTTTTCTGAATTTGTACATGCATGAATTGAATGAGTTGTATGAGCAGTGTGAATTAATGACTTAATGCTTCTTCGTCTACCACGAGATGTAGGTTCCAACTTCTACTTCTTCCTTGACCAAGAGATGCAGGTGATAAATTCAGGTTAGGATAAGTTGGAGTCAATGAAGTGTCAGACGGTCTCAAAGAAAGATGAAGAGGTTCAAGTTTCTCCTTCTTTTTCCTTTGATTTCCTTTAGATATCTCTATCTAACTAACCTCTACTTTGGGGTAGGTATGGTGAACACCTAGATATATTATGGTGCTTGTCCTTTCCAATTCATTTCCAAGTTCTCCCTCCTGCATAGATTTTTTCTTTTTATCACTTCTTAACCACAAATCCCTTTCATCCCACTTATCAAAATCTGTAGGACTATTTGATAGAAAAAGTGTGAGACTCTTCCCTTTATATTCAACTATGTTGTCTTCTTCTTGTGGCTCTACATAGTCCATATATTTCAAGATGAACTTTCTTTATCCCCTTCATTTGTCTTCCTTGAGCTGCCACCAATTTCGTTCACCAATTTCCTTCGGCGTCCCACACATAAAACTTAAGGTTAAATCATGGTGTTTCTCCTTAACTCTATCAATCTACTCTGGAGCCTCTCTCTCAATCTTTGAATCTGCCTCAAGGTATATACCCTTTCTATCTTCAATTCAATGAACCGATGCAGGATGCTTCTCTATCTCCTTATCATTCAAGCAACACTCAATGCCATCATTAGTTTTAGTATTTCTTGATAAATTCGACCCAAAGCCATTAAGACTATATGTTCCATGGGCAGGTTGTAAAGATTCCATTTGCTCGCCATCATCGGTCTTTTCCATGTCTAGCATTGATATTAGTTCTTCTTCCTTTATTGAATCTTCTATCTTGACATCTCCACTTTCATTTTCACTGTTGTTTTCCACCTCCTCCTCATATACATTGGAAATGAATTCAGTATCGTGCTTCCTAGACACATCATCATGTTCTAGTTTTGGCTCTGGCTCTAGATCTGGTTCTCACTCTGGATCTGGTAAAAAAATTTAGGTTCCAATTGTGGCTCTTTTGGTTGCAGTTTCTCTTGATCCAATGCCATCTCTGGTTCTGGCTTTGTTTCAACTTTCGACTCTGTATCTAACTCCCCTTCCTCCATTTCACTATTGATTCTCTCATTCGCCATCTCTTTGGCCATTCTTGTACCCCCTCCCTTGAAGGACTCATTTGCTTCCTTGGACCCTTGTGGATACTTTCTAAGACTAACTCCAGAAGACCATTAACCATATCCTCTGCAACAGCCTCATCTGAACCATCGAACCTCTTTAAAACCTTATCTTCAACATGTAAGTTTCTTATTGAAAAATGTGTGGCATATTTTTACTCGTGGGAGGGACGATGAACTTGAATAGTGTTTTCAAAACACCCTCCAAAGAAAAAATGACTAACGACATAACGAGTTCTCTTCTTGGCGTTGTAACCCCATATGAGTGACTAATTATTTAATAAAAAAATAGAACCATTCCATATTATTTTATTTTATATAGATGAATGATTTCTCTTAAATCCCAATGGGTACAACCCCAAAGATTGGGAGTGGTTAGTAAAGATTATCACTAGAAAAATTATGGGTTGGTCAAGTCATTATCTCTCCCTAGGTGGTAGATTAGTTCTGCAAGGTATCCTAGTTTACTAGATGTCCTTATTTTCCATTCCTATGATGATTTTGTCACTCCCGCATGACCTTAGCGGTTGGGGAAGAAAACAATTGGGTATTTTTAACTCTTCTCTATGTGCCAAATATCTTTGGAGGTCTATGTTTAGTTCAGGATCATGGGGAAAATTTATAAAGGTTAAATATTTTAAACGTATGGATCCTATACATTGCTTGAGAGTGGGAAAAATATCAACTTCTTATGCTTCGACCATTTGGAACAGTTTGACCAAAAACGTCTCAATTATTTCAAAGGAGCTAAGTTGGCATGTGGGTAGGGGTACTCAAATGTTCTTGGAAATTGGCCCTATTTGCAGTTTGGGGGAGAATTCATTACTCTCATGAGATCTTGTAAAGGAGCTACATCCCCGAAATCTCTATGTATTGAAAGATATCCAAAGGGTGGCATGTACATCTAAGTGGGTAAGTTCTATGGATTTGGGATTGACTAGCAGGATAGCTGAGGAATGGGACAGGTTTACACTTACACTTAATCAAGGGAATGTTTTCCTTTCTGAAAAATATGATAAGATGGTTTGGGTGTATAATTCCAGAGAAGTTCATGTGACTACAAAACTTGCATAATGTGTTACTGTCTTAGAGCATTCCAAGTTTGAGGATGAATGGTGGATGAAATGCATTTGGAAAGGGGCCATTCTACTGAATATTAAGCTATTTTCTTGGCTTTGTTTGAAAAATAATATCTTGAATTGGGAGGTAATACAGGGAAGAGGTTTTGTGGGCCCAGGAAGATGCCCATTATGAATTTTAAAGCTGGATATGGTTTCTCATATGCTTGGTGACTTTTCTTACTTTCTTGATATATGGTTGTTACTTATGAACCATTTCAAGTGACATGACAGCTAGGATGGCACTTTTGTGCTTGATTATATTTAGGCTTGGCATAGAAGAAAATACCATATCCGTCATCTTCCTTTTTTTGTGACATGGGAGGCATGGAAAGATAGGAATGCTTCCATATTTTCAAATGTTTTATAGATATCTGGTATTATATATTTGAAGATCTTATCTTCTTTTTATGAATGGAGTAAAGAGACTTGAATAAGAAGACAAAGATATTACTCCTTCCATTCTCTTTTGCAGGAGCACCTAGTGGGATTCTTTGATGGCGTGGCTTCTGACGGGCCATGTGGAGATGGTTTTGTTATCTTAATTGACAAGGACATATTTATCAAAGGCCGGTTAAAAGTAGGAATGTGTACTAATAGCAGAGTGAAAGTAATTTGCATATGGAGTCTCCTTTTTAGTGCCAATTCTTGGGGGATAAATAGTTTGCAAGTATTAGAAGATTCACAAGTTATTATCAATTGGGCTATGGACAAGGCCCAAGTGATGTCCCTGGAAGTCAACCATTGGCTTGAAAATACCAAAATTATGATGAAATAGTACACTTGGTTACATTTTAACCATATCTACACATAACTAAATAAGGAATCATATGAGCTCTCAAAACTTTACCTGGGAGTAATGGATGGAAGAATTCAGTTCTCTTTTCACATTGTTGGATCTGTTATAAGAACAGGTCATGTGAGGTTTTTCTAAGTTATGTCTCTGAGTTCTATAGTTTCTGGTGATAGGTGGAAGACTTTTTCTCTTGCTTTTATGATGCATCCTCAGTATAAGATGGTACTTTTTGCAGAATTGTTTGTTTGAAATAGACGGGGATGGATTGTTAGTTCTTACAGGTTTATGTAATCCATTGTAAATTTTTTATTAAGCAAATCAACTTCTAAATTTCTGGATTATATGTAAATTTGACACAACTTTTTTTAATACAAGGTTGTTCTTTATTACTGAAAAAACTTATTCATGGCTTTTCTCCAAAACCAAAAAGGACGATGAATTATATTTATTATAGTATCTATAAAATACAAAGTATCCCATGTCCTATGTACATGAAACTAAGTTATCTGATCGGATTGCATTTTTACTTCATTCGAATCAGAAGTAAAAAAAATCATGTATCATGAAAAAAAAATTTCATTAAAAAATCATTTGCAATAGTTTTTTTAATATTTACAATGAACATTTAATATTTACGACTACCATGTTTAAAAAAAATGTGTATCATGAAAAGTATTTTTCATTAAAAAATAATTTGCAATACTTTTTTTTAATATTTACAATTAACACTTAATATTTACGACTAGCATGTTTAGTCCTTATAAAATAAAGATATTAATATTAGTGAAATATATATATTAAAATAATAAAAAAATTGATATATATATATTTTTTATATTTTAAAAAATAAATATATTTCCTTGTAAGAAGTTACAGGTTCATGTTTAGATATGAAGGGATACGATTCCTACACTATTATGAACTTTAATAATTAAATCACTATGTATAAAGAATGCTTTGTCCCATAAACAAGTTCACTTATCCTTTTTAATCAAAATATACAAAATGCTTTAATACATCAGTGGATTGAAAAAAGTACAATGCTCTTTAAGTAAATATATAGAAAATTCTTTGATGCCGAGCTAGATAGAATATTTATGTCACTGAATTGAGAAAGTATAATACTATTTTAACAAATCTATACAATATTCTTTGACACCAAATCCAAACACAATATTTAGAGCACACAACTGAGAAAGTAAAATACACATTTGCATAGTAATCTTGCAACTATTGGAAAGCAAGCTTACTTGAAGTGGAGAAACCATGGCAACTTTACAAGCTAACTCATGCTATAGTTTAACTTGGAGACTGAGGAAAAAAAATTTGGTTTGTCTGTGCGTCTCCCAGTGTATTTCACATGTAAGCCATAGGAGGCTAAGGCATTTGCGTAGAAGTAGCAGGATCCATGGCTTTCCTAACCAACACTCCATTAGACATAGAGTGTTGGTAGGGAAAACACTAGTAAGGAAAAGAAATGGCACCAGTAACAAAATTAGTATTTTTGCTTCCAACAGAGAATGCAAATCTAGGGGTTCCAAGATCAATAACCTAATCCTCCTTCATCTCATCCCTAGGGATGATATCGATAAAAAAATAAAATATATCATTCCTAGATATAGCCGTAACTATATCATATTTCTATATGGTTTGTCTCTCAGTTTCTCTATTGTGATTATAGGCCATGAGCATTAGGTCATTATTGAAAATATCGCACGCCTTGGAAAAATGTAGCAAAGTTTCTATAGATATCATCCTAATTACATCCTCGTCTTCCTTCATTATTTTCTTGATTCTCGTCAAAGGGATACCGTGACTTCTCAAATGGAAAAATTGTTCAATTTCCTACATTTAGTTGGGTCAAAAACCCTCCATTGGGTGTAGCTGTTGGTGGTGAAGTTTTCGTTAATGTTGACGAAATTTTTCTTGGTGGGACAATTGATCATGGTGGGAAGATAAAGCATGAACATGAGCTTATGTAGATGTGTGGGTCTTCTTATCCATATTTTTCCTTAAAAAAATAAATTAAAACCCTAAAATTGAAATTCAACCATTTTGCAGGAGATGAAATTGTGTTTAAAATCACCGCTAAATATAAAAAATAAATGTTATTGTTTGAAAAGAACTTTAAAGTTGTGTCCATAAGATATAAGTTCTAGGAGCTTGAAACATAGAAAAGAAGGAAGATATAAGAACATTTTTTTGTTTCGAACTTGAGACACTACAACCCACACGAATCCAGGCAAAATTTATCTTAAAATACAACATTGAAAACCCTATCTTGGATGTTATTTAGAAGGTCGAACACTTCAAAGTTTGCAATAGAGAATCCCTGTAGGGAAGTGTTGTGTTGTGTAAAGGTTCCAAAGATGAACATAAATTCATAGGTCTATCAGTGACAGATTCGTTGGTCCACTATTATTTCAAAGAAACAAATTCGAATAATAAAAGACAGAGATGAATGATATTTTGATTATTCAAGAACAACGATAAAATTTATCTCAACTACTAAGTATTCTTAGAAAGTTTCACTCAAGAAAATGTAAGAAAGATGTTGTGACTGAAAGCAATAATAAATAAACTCTTCATCCTTATTAAATACCCACACATTCAATTAAGCATAAAGAGCTAAATTAATACAACAGTTACATAATGGGTAGCTTAAAAACAATCAAAATGTAACAAAGTAAATACCTTACCTTTAGAGCCGATAAGTGATACACAAATAAATCTAATTTAAATTAAAACTTGCACCCATCGAAAATAAAAGTTAAAGAATTGTTCAAAGGTCGATCCTCGCCGAACCTAGGAGCTTGGGCCTCCTTACACAAAAGCTGAGATACAAAGATCCAAACACTCAACTAATTATTATTTCAGGACATTGTCCAAATTATCTCTCGATAACTCGACCACTTCATTGTTTATCCACTTTATATTAAATTCATAATTTAGTTTATTTTGTTAATATTTTC
This sequence comes from Pseudotsuga menziesii, assembly GCA_001517045.1. Classification (NCBI taxonomy): domain Eukaryota; kingdom Viridiplantae; phylum Streptophyta; class Pinopsida; order Pinales; family Pinaceae; genus Pseudotsuga; species Pseudotsuga menziesii. The sequence goes on along the minus strand of LPNX010007511.1, from coordinate 100,791 downwards.
ATATTCAATTTTTTGTTCATATTTTTCATATTCTAGTTTATTTTGTTGATATTATAATAGTACAATAATATTTTTTTAATTACAATTTATTTTTTTTCAAATATTTATCACAATTCTCTTTTCTTGAGAACTCCTCGTACAAATGACACATAATACACATGTCCTTACAAAATATGAGGGTGGCGACCCTTCGAATTCAATAAAGAGTGCAAGGGAATTTTGTAGAGATAGATATATTTGATAAAACATTTGGATAGACATGAGGAACCCCAAACTTTATAACTACGGTTCACAACCTTAAAACACTCAATTGATCAAATATATTAAAATGTCGTTTGTGAGTTCTGACAGTTGGATCAATTTTATTGCCTTTGAGGAGGTATTCACGTATTTTTAAAAGCACCTTGGGTATGACAGAGATATAGCAGGCATGGAAGATAGTTAATGTGAATTTATAGCAGACAGTTTTGTCCTTAGCATAACGTAACCACTCGACCTTGGAAACGAGTTGAAAAATAGATGAACGAGTGAAGAAATTCGATCTCTTGTATTCGAAGAACCCATTGATCACATGATTCCTCCAAATATAACCGATAAGTGGATCCAAATCCCATCAAAGCTTGTATATGTGCTAAGAAATTCGATCTCTTATAACCAAAGAACCCATTGATCACATGATTCCTCCAAACATAACCAATCAGTGGATGAAAATCCCATCAAAGATTGTATATGTGCTAAGTCTGGAGGAAGTGGATTTTTTTTTGACAATTTGAACTGAGGAGCTCGAGGACCGGTAAACATCAATCAAGCCCCAATTTCTTTCACATTATGGATGATCTGCATGACAGATCAACAATTTGACACTTGGGACATTTTTTTTCAGCACGAAAAAAACAGTTTTTATTATAAAAACCATGTCAAAATTACTTCAGCCTTCACCAAAATATCAAGAAAATGTTTCAAAAAGACTGAACCGACCATGCATGCAGCCGGGCAGAGTAAGAGAATCACAATCCTATAACAGTTAGACAATAGGACAAGTAGTTGACGTTTCAAACCAAGTTATAACATCCGCATCATAGAGCAATAAAAGGATCTTGGGGAATTGCCTATACAAACCAATAAAAAGCAAGAGAAGTCCGATCAGTAAGCACAACCTCTACAACCATGCAGAGTCTGAAATCATTGGTGAATATGAGTTGGGCAGAGATCTAATATAGTTGTCGTTACCACTCACAAATTGGCTTGCTTTGATAACTGTAAACTTATCATCGCCGGAATTCTATCAACACGATCAAACTCATGTATTAGAGCTTCACCAGAACGAGCTTTAATTAAAAATCTTTCAGCCTCCCTGGAGCTTCCCTTTAAAGAATACATTATAGAAGATAAAACCGTCGAGTGGGCCTAGCTCCGTCTTTGATAGGTTATCAACTGCCCCGTTATAAACTCTGGAAATGTGCTGGAAAGAGAGGAATGAGAAATGTTCCATCAGAACCTTTGTATTTTCCATGCAATGAAGCAACACCATAGAATGAAGTTGTGCTTGACCGGAAGCCCAATTAGCCACTACGTGAGAGACCCCTAGGACTTGCAAAGCAGTCAGACCCCAACTTCTTGCAAGATAGAGAAATCCCTATAGTGCCACCAACTCTGCCTTAGTATTGGATCCGACTCCGGCTTTCAGCCAACCCTTTGGAGTAGTATTCATTCCCAACGTAATAAACAACTCTGCTCCACAAAGACCCTTCGAGGCAGCTCCGTCGAAGAAATCAACAAAATAATCGAAGGGAAGAGTAGGGAACAACTTTACCTTTGGAGAGCCTTTTGTCGAGAGGCTCATCCACTCAGAATCGGATGAGATAATCCTCAGTAGAATGGCTTCAATTAAATGATTTTGCAAAGCAAAGGTGGCTCTATTCTTGGCCTTCCACACTTCCCAGAGAACAATGAAAGGAAGTTTTTTTTATCTTCGAATCTCCTCCTGAACCAACATTTCAAATTCTCTTCAAGGGAGGTACCATCCCATCTATACTTGAGCTAGAAGTGGTTCATTAGACGAGCCCAAATCTCTTTAAAAAAGTTACAACTTTCAAAGAGATGTGCAACTGTCTCTTATTCAAAACAACATAAGATGCATCTACCTGGTCCAAAGAAACCTCTTTTCTGAAGGTTGTCCTAGGATAATACTTTATTATTCAAACATAACCAGATGAATAGTTTTATCTTAAGAGGGAGATGGCTTTTCCATAGCCAATTGGTCCACCACTCATCTCTGTTAGTGAGTTTGTCAGAAAAAAGAGATTTATTAGCTAGGGAGGCAAACACCGAGCCATCCATGGAATTATGAGACCAGATCAATTTATCAGCATTTGATCCTAACATAATGTTTCCTTGATTGAGAAAGTAGACATACCTATCCCAGTCCAATTCCAGATCGCCAAAGATCCCCAACGAGGAATGACCCCATTTGGAGTTTCGAAGATTTTCTTGCACCTATTTCAGGACAATTAAATTCTTTTGGTGGAGTACTTTAATAAGTTCCTTCCTCAGGACATAATCACCACCGAGACCACATATAGGGTCGATGCCCAGGTACATTTGAACTCCCCTTCCTACTTTCCAACAATTATCTCTCAAAATCAGCGATAAACAATGAGCGAAACTTCTCTAGACAGCCGATCTAGCAGACTTCTATGTAATAGTTCCCCTAAACCAATAAACCAGATCCATTCATTTTAAGTATTTGGCTTTTATCAACTTCCCCCATAATCCAGAACAGAACAAACAATAGCGCAAAGGGAAATATTAAAATTTTCTAAATGTTTAATTCCCCACCTACAAATCCATGAGGCTTAGAAAGACATTGCCAGGAGGCCAAATGAATCTTTTTTGTTTCCAAATTCCTCGACCACAGTGTTATCAACCAAAATGGCACTTCTCCGTCCGAGTGCTGACATCCATTATGTCAGAACACAAAAGGACATTTAGGATTGAAGTGGCCAAAATACTATAGATGTGCATGACCATTGATGCATGATCTCTAGACCAACCTGATATATTTTTATTCTGAGTTTAGGGTTGCACATGCTCCTTTTTGCATTGCAACTCGCATGTCACACGCGAGTATTTGCATTGCAACCTGCGTGTACATTGAACACGTGGGTTTCCTTTGAGCAACAAGCGTGTCACACGCGCATTGCTTATATAAATACTCACATGTACCTTAATTTGACATTAAAAAATATAAATCATGACTATATGAGATTAGTTGGGCCTTAATTTATAACTATCCCAACTGTCTCAACCATCCTAACCTTCGAAACCTCTCTATTTCCCCATGTATAAATAGAGGGCATGGGATGGGGCTAATCAATCATTCTTGAAGAACAAAGTTGTGATGTTGGTATGTTTAAGACCTTTTGGAGCAGCAGAACTCAGTTTCCTCGATTTGTAGAGAAGTCCTTGTATCAGAAGTTGGGTTGTAATCTTACCATTCCTTGTTTATGAATAAAGAAAGTTCTTCTTCCAATCTTTGTATTTTTTCTTTCTCATGTATAATAGATTATGAATGATTTCAATTATGTTATTATGAATATGCATTTCACTAACCTTATATATATATATGAGATATTGCTTGAAGAATTTGTCTTTCACAGGTGAATTGGGAGAGCCCTGGAAGCTTTGAAGGAATCGAAAGAGGAGAAGACCAAGCTTGGATCAAACGTCATAAACCGGGGAAGTGAAGCCTTCTTCCTATTCCTATTTCATTTTCTAGATAAGTTGATTGTCTCCAAGTGTATTAGTAAGTTGGTAACTCCATAAACCCTAGGTTACAAGGGTGCATTGTCATGAACAACAGAACTGACGACTCCATTGGGGAGTCCAACCTGTTGTGGGTCCATTTTTTAGGTCCCCTTACCAGCCTTTGCTTATTTTTTATTCTGGGTTTGTTCAGTCTGTTTGTGGCCTTTGATTTATAGTTTTTGTTGTTCAAAACCTTGTTTCTGATCTTTTTTCTTTGAAAAAAATTTAGTACCACCTGTGGGTTATCTTCCTAGATAGTCGCGTGTTTCACTGTGTACACTTGGGTTCCCTCTTGGACAGTCGCATGTCGTACTCATGGTTTTCTGTAGGTGGTCCTCCTACTTGGTTTATAAGTTTGAGTGCTTGTGTTCTAGGTCAGTGATCAGGTCCTTGAATGCTTTATACTTTGTACCGCTTCCTATAGTCTCAGTTTGTCACTTTTTCTTTGTGGATCTAGCAAACTTTTTAAGTTGGTTATTTTCTCCAAGTCATGGTTTGTTCCAGTATTCTTCCTCTACGTTGAAGTAGGTCACTTTGGGATCCTTTTGCCTCATTTCACTGCTTATATGTTTAGATTAGTCAAATTTCTCAAGTTGCATTTATTTGCATTATAGTTGTTTGAAGTTATTTGAAAGCAAAAATATTTTGCATTAGGTTGCATGTAGTATTGCTTTTCGTTATCTTTCAAAGAAAATTTCAAAAAATTCTTAAAAAGTCTTAAAAGGTCTTGTATTTTCTCATACTTAGCTTTAAGTTCATTAACTTGCATTTATAAAAAGAAAAGAAAAATTGGCTTAGTAGTTGCAATTTAGTTTGAATTTACTTGTATGCATAATTTTCGTTTTCTTTTATCGAGTCTATAACACTACATGAGTTTCACGCCATTTGCCTCTGACTAAAACCAACCTTTTAAAATGAACGATATAATTAAAAATTATTACTAAGTTTTATTTTTTTAGGCTCCTACACCAACTAGCTTAGGCTAGACTCGTGGATTAGGGATTTTCAACTCTCCACAAGTATTTGATTTTGGACATAGTTGCTCAATCACTAGGTAAATCCTCTTCTATGTTTATTGTATCTGGGAAGCTCCTCTCAAATGGGAGTTAAGCACGAGGCCGCGTAAGGACATGGATTGAGGAGATAACCCTCAGATTCGTTGTTCGAGCGTATACCAAGATTTTTACATATCTAGGGACTTCTGTCAATACCACCTCTTGGGTCCTGTGTGGCGTCGGTGTTGATAGGGTTTCTGGATTTGCTACCCTACCCATGCTTATGAATTAGGATTACGACTATCCCCCCAGACTGTCAGTATAGTTGTGGTAGCCTTTAGTCTCTTTGACATCTAGGATTCATACACATGTATACCGAAAGGCTATTTCTGTTCTACCTTGGATGGGCTTGGAAGGTAACCCCAATAGAAGGTGTGGGAGGGAGGTGGGTGATTCCTCCGCTTGTGCCTAAGAACATCTACAGGGATTCCAAGTAACCATCTATCAACTTTCTTTTGGAAGGAACATCTTGAATCTGCTTGTCTATTTGGCTTTAGGAAATTTTATAGTGAGTGTTGTTTGGTTTGTTTGTGCTTAGTCAGCCTTAGAGTGTTTGAAGAGTCAATTTTTAATTGTGGAGGACCAACCTCTTAGAAGGTCAAGAAGGTTGCAAAACCTTCCTCTAGGTACTACAGTGGAGCCTCCACCGCCCCCTCAAAGGCGGAGATTAGATATATATGGTTCTTTCGAATCAGTAGGAGTAAGCGAAGTTCCAGGTGAACCGAAACTTAGGACAAACCAGGTTGATACAACCGCAGTAGAGATTGAGGACTTGCAAGCTAATGAGTTTGCAAGAAAATTTAACCCCCCTCTTACTGACTTAAATGATTATGTGATCGTCCAAGTTCTTCCATTTACTTCACCTATGATTTGTGTTCCCATGAGTAGCATTATGGCAAGCTCTGCGGAGGGTATATCTACCCCCACCTCAGCCGTATTGGTTGGAGGAGTGACACCTCCCCCTGTAGGTACTCCTAGACCAAGTGCACCTACTGCACCTTTTATCACCTAGTAATCGAGTGATTCAACCACCGAATTCCTCACAATGTAGCAAGTCCTAGTGGGGTTGGAGTTGTCACTGGGATTCCTAGTGCGCCTTTTTCTTCACCCTCTTTTATGCATACTGCTTAGAGTGGTCCTATTGGATCCTCTTCATTTGTTCAGGTATTTCCGTGGAATGGGGAGCACATTCTCCCATCCACTCCTTATGTGGGCCCTACAATGGAATATGTGGGGATTCAGTTTGGAAATACAAACACCTATGGTCAAGGTTTCCAAACTCTGGTTTCAGCTTCGTTTACAAGCTCTCATTTCTCGCTTTTTAGCGAAGGGATACTCGCTCCAGTTTCATATGGAGGGGCTCAAACTACTTATACTGCACCGCACAGAAATAATCCACTGACTTATGGGTGGATTCCATTTCAAAGTAGTCCAACTACTTCACAACCGGTAGCTGGGAGCAACCCCACCTTTACATTTGGGAACCAAGGGGAAATTCCTTCTACTTCCCAAAATCATACTTTTCAGACTACTGTTAGGCCTAAATTTTCGTTTCTGGAAACTTTGAACTTGCCAAACTTAAACAAGTTGATGAATGACTCGATGATACATAATGCTATGTGGCCACTTGTTCCAACCAAGTTACCTTCGGACATTCACAAGTTCGAGAGAAAAACTAGGAAAGATCGAGGGGCCCATCTCACCACTTTCCATTTATGGTGCTCTTCCAACTCACTGAATGATGACACCGTTCAGTTGAGGCTGTTCTAAATAACTCTAACTAGTGTTGCAGCAAAGTGATATATTTAATTTCCCTTTGTTGCGTTTGATAGTTTTTGGGCCTTAGCGGAGGTATTCTTGAACCACTTGAGACAAGATGTTGGCTTTTTGAAAGAGCATATCAACACTAAGGCATAGGTTGTAAACTCTTTCTTCATTTCATTAATGCAAAGTTGGTTCCTTTCCCATATACTTGTTATGTTGTAATCTTGCATGTTATTGTCAGAGTCCTTAGTCACTTGCATAGATCTATAGATGATGTTCTTGTATCTTTGATCTCTTGTGTGTTTGATGTGTTTATGCAGGTATTTCCTTGGAGACCTTTTGTCATAAGAGAAGAATCACATCACTCCATCAAATACTATATTCTAGGTGTTTATAGCTTCTAGGGAAAGTCTTCCAACCTTGTTGTGAACCATTTGTTCTGGATCTAAACCATTCAGACCAAAGGAACAGCTTCTATCCACAGAATGTGCAAAATTCCTAGCTACAAATCGGGCGACTCCGCTGGGGAAGAGCTTCAACTAATTTGATCTTCCTTAGTCTTTTTCAAGAACACTTGTCTGAAATCCAAGCTCCCCTCCTTCATCAATTCAATCAAATCCACTAGCTGATCTACTGATCTAGTGGTTATTGGTTTGGTATCTTCAAATATGTTCAGATCTGAGTTTTTGTTTACCCTCTGTGCTCTTAAGTATTGTTAATGCATGGTTTAAGTGCCAGTTGCACAGTGATCTAACCTTGTTGTTTCACTATTTTCTTTGTTTTTGTGCATTTATAGGGAACCAGGCATGTGTTGCAGGAAATAAGCGGTGCCACCGCCTAAAGGAAGTTAGCAGGAAGCGGTGCCACCACTTGGGACCAAAAATCAGGAATCAGTTCTCGATCAAAAGTGCTATTTCAGTGATTCTCTGTGCGTGGTGCTAGGTAGGCCTTTTCTAGGCTTGGTTTTCAAAGTTTTTTGCAAAACATTTTGGTTAGTTGCTTTTAGTTATGAATGTCAAGGTTGGTATTAAAGATATACGAGTGCTTGAATGATGAATTTGATGTGGTAAAAGGCTTGTTTTGTTAAAATAAAAAATCTAGGATAGGTTCATATTTTCATTAGCTTGTATACTTGGTTCTGAGTTTTTTGAAAAGAGTACTATTTGAGAGCTTAGCATTAGTTAGATATCACTCTTAGTGGCTAGATAGATCTGAAAAGAAATACTTATTTGATTGATAGTTTGTTTCATTTTTCATAAAAAGTTTGTGAAGGACTTTTTTTTCCTTTGAAAAAAAAACTTTGTTGAGAATTATTCATATCTATTGTTGGAGAATGAATTGTTGGACCTCTGATTAGCCTCATCAACTTTTAGATCCCCATGTTTCTTCTCTTTATTTTACATTTTTGTTCTCAGCAGAAGAAAAATATTAGTAGTTTTAAGTTAGATCTTTCTCATTTTAAAGAAAAAATTGAAAAAATATTGATTATTCCTTTGAGTGTATTTTTGTCTTTCTTCTTGGAAAAATAGATCTTACCCTAGTTTGCTTGCTTTCAAAATTGGTTTGAAGTTTGTTGCTTGGTCTCTTTCTCAGAAAAAGTTTGGTTTAGTGTAGTTTGAGAAAAATTTTGATTTCAGAATGGAAATTGAAAAGAAAAATACTCTCTCCTTCCCATAGGTAGGCATGTTTTGAAAAGTAAAGTGCATTATATGCATTTCAGGTTTGCATGGCTTTACATTTCTATCAAAATATCATGCATTCACCTAACCTCTCAAGATAAAATTAACGGTATATATAGGTCTAAAATTGTGTAGAAATTTGAGTGATAAGTTTGTGACGTGTTCGGGCATCGTAAAACGTAGGAGTTGTCGTTACTCGCCTACAATGCAACCCAGGACTCACGCGGTTCTTCCACATACCATCGGTATATCGAACGAAATTTCACGTACCCTTGAGGTATATAGAAAGTTACTTCACATACTCGATTGTCTATTGGATGGCCCCTTGTGGACGGTTGTGCATTAGACAACACTACTACCAATTTGAGCTTCCATGTACCTTGTGTATATCGGGAGATCCCACTAAGATTCCTTGTCCAACTGAGAAAACCCCTTTGGTCATCTTGTTTGGAGCAATACATTGAGAACAACACTCAAGGAGACTACTACATACATACTTTGAGTATATCGCAAGTTGCACCTTCTTGACAATCTTGGTGAGAGACCAACTATTTTGAGCTCATCCTACCACTTAAGTTTGCTTGTGGCCTGTAGTTTGAGTAGGATAAGACTTTGTGTGATTTTTCTTATCTCTAAAACCCTAGGTTAGGTTTAGTGACTAATACAATTTGGCTGAGTTTCAGTTGAGACAATCCAGAAGGAATCAGGGCTTACCACCCGTTTTTCCTCCTGCTACGGGAGAAAGCCCAATGGAAGCCATCGACCAAAAAGCTGCAACTAGTTCCCATGAGGAATAAAAGTTGGTTGTAGAAAGTGGATATCAATTCACTTATTACGTTACTCCCTTGGCTCAACAACCTCCTATGGCTGATACTTCCTTTCATCCTCCTATGGAAGGTCGTACCGATAGTCCTGATGAACCACAATATGGCCCTAATGCTCTGTTTTGGAGAATGTCTATGGATCAGGCTATTTCTTCATTTGGGGTTAATAGAACCTCTCATGAACAAACTTCTAAAGGTGAAGAATAACATAGACAAATCCAAGCATCTATTCACCATGCACGAGATTTTCAAGAGAGAGTGCAACTACTGGATAGAGTTATGGCTGTTCCTGCACCTCATAATGAATCTATATTGGCTAGATTACCTTGTAATACAGATCCTTGGTCTATGGCTGAAATTAGGGCCTTCATTGATGGTTATCCACCACATCGTGAGACTTCTCACAATCCAGGTCAAACCTCCAATTCTGTACCTATAGTTTTGAATTCTAGGTCTGTATCTAGTCATCCTATACCTTCTATGGCTGGGGGAAAACCTTTAGTTCTAGTAGCATCTATACTTTCTAACGCTGGGGGGAAACCCCTGACACGAACTACGTTACCCATTAGTGGAATTGTTACTAATAATATACAGACCTCTACTGCAGGACAATCTGCTGTATATGTTCCTCCCACCAATACAAATATGGTAAACCCTCCATTAAGTTTAGGTCAGTCTTTAGCGACACAACCTCCATTTAATCAACCCTCGTGGGGCTATGGTTACCCAACAAATCAAGTACCTATAGGGAATATGAATTACCAACCTACCTCTCCAGGAATGTCCTACACTGGAATTTCGTACCCTAGGAATACATTTACACCGTGGGGGCAACCCAACTGGTCTTACATGCCAGCAATAGGAGGAATACCTATTCATACTATTGGAGGCACCGAAGGACCACCTTATGGAGGTCCTCCCCCCGGGGGGCCTGGTGGTCCCCCTCCTAGTGTTCCTAAAGGTCGTGGAGGTCCCAGTAGTCCTCCTCCTAGTGGTCCTAGTGGTCCTGGAGGTCCTATTGGGCCTCCTCTTAGTGGTACTAGTAGTCCTGGATATCCTGGTGGTCCCCCTTCTGGAGGTCCTGGTGGGCCAGGTGGCCCTGGAGTTCCTCCTCCTAGTGGTCCTGGTGGTCTTGGTAGTCCTAACCCTCGAGGTCAACCCCCTTTAGGTGGATCTTCGAGAAGTTCATCATCTCATCAGCCATTTCAACAACCTGTATACCAGTCAACATATGGTCCTACTGGTGGATACATGCCTTATAAATACTATTAGTATGTGGAACCCAATCACCATTTATCTTTCCTAACAACTTTGGACTTACCTGATTTATCCAAATTGATCAATGATCCCATTCGACACAACCCTTTGTGGCCCACGATTCCGGTAAAGTTTCCATCGGACATTCCAAAATTCGATGGAAAGCAGGGAGATGATCCAAAAAAACATGTTATGACCTTACATATGTGGTGTCGTTCAAACTCCTTGATGGATGATTCTATTCGTTTAAGGCTCTTCCAGTGCACATTGACCGGTACAGCTACAAAATGGTACATTGAACTTCCACAGCATTCGTTTGTGGACTTTAGCTCTCCGGAAACTATTTTTCTTACACACTTTTAGCTACCCATTCATTATGAAATGGGTATGTATCTTTTAACTTCGCTATGGCATAACACCTCCACACACATTTCAGACCATATCCATGAGTGGAGAAGGCGAAGAAGGCTTATTAAAGCTCCCATCCCAGAGCAACTGCTAGTTGATTGGTTCACTAAGTCATTATTGCCTCCTATCGCCTGATATGTGGCTATGGGTGGTGTTGTTACTGAAGATCGGGCTATTAGTCGCGCTCAGTGTTTGGATTTGGTCTATTCCCAATATGGAACGTTGTATGACTTAATTCCGCAAGCTCCTCGCCCCAACACTGATCCCGCTAAGCCACCGGAAAAAACTCTTGTTGATGGGGTGGTTGGTTCCATCTATCCCTTGTCGATAGAAAAAATTTCCAAGCAACCAAATGCTTCTACCACTACTCCTTCAACTCCTACGGTTTCCACCGAGGTAAATACTATTCAAAGCACACAAACTCACGTCAACAAGAAAAAAGGAAAAGGTAAAAACAAGAAACTCGTAAACCAACAGGAGAATCCTAAACCAATGACCAATGAGAATGATAAAGGGAAGAGGAAATCCAAATATCCATGCTTATTTTGTGGAGGAGATCACTTCACAAAAGAATGTCCTTGTCGTGACAAGTTTAGCAAATTTTTTAAGAGAAACCCTGCACCAACAGTTCTTACTGACCCTTTTCCTTCTCAACAACAACTGATAGGCCACATGTCTAATCAAGGGAACCCTAATTCCACAGAAGAAATCCAGATGATGTCTTCTGAGACCATCAGTTTGAGTACTCGTAGTCAATCATATGACAAAACAGTAGATAAAAAGGACGAGAATCCTCCTTCTGACAAAGTTCCTTCTACTAGTTCTCCTCCATATTCATCTAATTGCCCTCTCGTGATAAAAAAACCTAATCTTGATTCAATTTTGTGACCACCTAAGGATACCCTGAGGAAGTTGGTGTTCAATCCCAATGCCCAAGCTGCCCAATTTTATAATTTCATTGAAGATCTATCTTAGGTTCCTTGTGCGAAGTCTACCATTGAGGTACTCCAGAGCTGTCCAACGTAGCGTAAAAACCTGCTAACAACTTTGGGGGCATTAGACCAAAATAATACCAACTTGATTCATTTCAACGTAGAGAACTATAAATCTAGACTACCTCACCAACTTGCATTTCAGGTTGCATCTAGAGTGGTTGGGAGAAAGGTCCATCAGATCGTTCTGGATGAAGGAGCTTTGACCTCTGTCTTGTCTATAGCTTGTTGTAGGGCCATTGGTTCTCTTGAGGTTATGAAATCACCTACTACTTTAAAAGGTTTTGATGGATGGGGCTTCAACCCCATGGTTTATTTCCAACACTTTCTTTCGAGCTTGTGGGCAAGATTGTTTCCATTCAGTTGGAAGTGGTTGATGCCCCGTTATATTACAAGCTTCTATTGGGGAGGAATTGGTTTTACGCTATGACCACTGTAGCTTCCACAGTATTTAGAAATCTCTAATTTCCACATTTGGGGAATATTATGACTATTGTATGCCGGATGTTACAACCCCATATGATGAATAACATCCCTATGCTAGGTCAGTCCCCTCCTCCTTATCAGTTGATTGGGGTAGGTATGGTGAAAGACTCCACCCTTATGGGTGTGTTTGTCAACCCCTCCTAGTACAAAAGTGGCGACAGTAAATATGATTTCCACAAATGGCTATATTACCAAGGGCAAAGAAATTTTTGAGTCATCCTCCCTTGGCCCGTGTGAAGCAATTTATTATGCTATCCAGTCCATTTTCGATGACCATATTAATGATCTTCATCTCGTGGCTTCGGATCTTTACCACCTTCCTTATTGGTTGGAATCGTCTCTTCCCACTCTAGATTATCTCACACAAAATTTTCCTTCAGACGAGTCCATTATGGAAATCATGAGTGAGAGTGAACCCGTCTGGGAAGATCACCATCATCGATCTTCTTTTCTTCCCAATGCCACTTCGGTGGGTTTTGACCTTGAATCACTTATCGGTACTGATATTGTCACCCATCCGAAAACACCAGTATTGTTGCAAAATACGGAATCCGAAGGAAACCTATGCAACATTACTAAAACTACCCCAATTGACATATCAGTTAAACTTGGAACCATTGAGCATGTTCATGTAGGGAAGAACTGCTCAACAAAAGAAAATGAATCATATAGAGCATTATTCAAAGAATTTTGAGATATTTTTTCCTGGACTTATGAGGAGATGGCTAGGATAGACCCGTCTATTGTGGTTCATGAAATTAAAACCTATCCTACATCAAAACCTGTCAGGAAGAAATTACGTCAAGTCCATCCCCAGAGGGTTGCAGCTATTAAAGCTGAAGTAGAAAAAGTTCTGAAGGCGGGATTTATTTATCTTGTACCCCTGATGGAATGGGTATCTAACATTGTCCCTGTGAACAAAAAATAGGGTACCATTAGAGCCTGTATCAATTTTTGACACTTGAACAAAGCTTGTCCCAAAGATAATTTTCCAACTCTACATATCGACAAATTATCGATAACTATGCTGGAAGTGTCATCTTCTCGTTCATGGATGGATTTTCTGGCTATAATTAGATTGAGATATTTCTTGTCGATCAGCACAAAACGACATTTATATGTTTGTGGGGAACTTTTTCCTACATGAAGTTACCATTTGGCCTTAAGAACGTCGGAGCTACATTCCAGCATGCCATATCCTATGCGTTTCACGATATTAAAAACATTGTGAATATGTACCTTGATGATATCCCAATGCATTCACATCAATGGGAAGACCACCTTGGGAATCTTAGAGACATTTTTCTGAGATGTTGTCATTACAACATATGACTCAATCCACACAAATGTGTTTTTTGCGGTGAAATAGGACGTCTCCTTGGCTTTGGGGTTTCTAAGGATGGCATCTGCATTGATCCATTGAAGATTGTTGCTATATTGGCCCTGCTTACCCCAACAAATATTGTTCAACTCCAAAGTTTTCAAGGGAAGGAAAACTTTCTCTGCCATTTCGTTTGCAATTTCGCTAAGAAAACGCACTGTTATATGTGTCTCCTAGAGAAGAACAATCCATTCCTCTAGGACGACCAGGCCCAGTGAGCCTTTGACAATCTCAAGCCCTCTTTGACTCATTCACCCGTGATACACCCCCCAAATTATTCAAATGACTTTTTCTTGTATGTTTCTACCTCCACTACTACCATTGGGATGGTTTTAGTGTAGGAAGATCCCAACAGTCAGGAGCATGTGATATATTATGCTAGTAAGAATATTATTGATTTTGAAACCCGATACCCACATGTGGAGAAGTTAGCATTGGCCACGGTCATTTCTATTCAAAAATTTCATCATTACATCTTGCTTTGCACTACCATGGTACTTGCATATCTAAACCCTATGTACTGCATCCTGACTCGTCAGGTACTAGGGGGGAAATATTCCCATTGGATTGTCATCTTGTAGGAATTTGACCTTGAGTTTGCCAAGGTCACTTCAAAGAAATCCTTAGTCTTTGTAGAGCTAATTTGTGACCTTCCCTGTGCTTTTATGGATATTGAGCCCAGTGATTCATTTCTGGATTAATTCCTGTTCTTGATAAGAACGACAGACCCATGGTATGGATATTTAATCATTTATCTCCAAACTCAAATATTTCAGCCCAATATAACCAGTGACGATCGTCGTCGTATCCACCACCACGCAAAATACTATCTTATCTTAAATGATACATTGTATAGACGTGGTATCGATTCCATTCGCCGGTGATGCCTTATACATTAGGAGGTTGAACAAGTCCTTAATGATTGCCACTCAGGAGCATGTGGCTGTCATTTTTCTGGGATGGCTATAGCCCATAAAATCCTTCGTGCTGACTATTTCTTGCTTTCAATCTTCAAAGAATGTCACGAGGTTGTTAAGAAATGCCCACCCTGCCAACACTTACATCCAAAACAATGCACCCACCCTGATCCTTTACAACCCGTCATAACAGTTGACCCTTTTTCCAAATGGGGAATTCATTTTGTGCAGTGTAAGCCTACCTCAGCCGGGGGGGATGGTTACATCATCATATCCATTGATTATTTCACAAAATGGGTTAAGGCTATGCCTATGTATGCAAAGGATGCTAAGACTGCCGACCTCTTCTTATTTAATCATGTGCTAGCTAGGTTCGGAGTCCCACAGTCTATTGTCACTCACCATGGATCACATTTTTGGAATCAGATGATGATCGAGTTGAGTACCAAGATGGGTTTTCGCCATGAAAACTTGACTCCTTACTATCTGCAGGCTAATGGTCAGGTCGATGAAATTAACAAAGTTTTGAAAACTATGCTACAGAGGATGGTTTGAGATCATAAATCCAACTGGCACCGAACTCTCTTTTCTGTTGTTTGGGATTACAGGACTTCGGTAAAAACAACAATTGGTTTCACACCATTCCAGTTAGTTTATGGAATAGAAGTTGTCCTTCCTATCCAATGCCAGATTATGTCACTAAAACTTGTAGTAGAACTTCTGCCAAACACTTCCACTAAGGAAGAAATATTTATATACCTGACTAATATTGATGAAACTAGAAGGGATGTTGCCTTAGCTAATGAGGCACATAAGAAACGCGTCAAAGCCCAGTATGAAAAATATGTTTAGCCTCGGGTTTTCAATGAAGGTGACCTAGTTCTGACCTACGATCAGAGACATGATAAACTATGTAAAGGGAAGTTCAAGTCAATGTGGTATGGTCCCTTTGTCCCATGGTATATACGTGGTATGGACTATGTATGGTATGGTCCATACATGGTCCTTTTGTATGGTACCATGTATATATGTATATTATTGGATTTCAGTGTGTTGTGTCTTGATTCAGTATTGTGTTGAGTTTAGTGTCCAAACTGTTTATACCATGTTTTGGTTATGTAGATCGGATGGATTTTTACAGCTTTGATGATGGTGCTTGTCGTCATACCCTGAACCTTACTTCAGCTGCTTGGGTTCTCTATTCCTCAGCTCATGACTTGATCAGTTCAGGAGCAGTTTGTATTGGTCTCGCTACCAACAACATAGCCAAGTATCAAGCGGTAATAGGTCTATTGACTGAGGCTGCATCTTGGAACATTCAATACTTAGAAGTGTTTATGGATTCACAATTAGTGATTTGTCATCTAAACCATGTCTATACCATTAGAAACCTGGTGCTTCTTCATTTATTTTGGAGAGTACATTTATTAGAGAGGTCATTCAAATATATCACGTATAGGCACGTCCCTAGGTCATATAATATGGTTGTTGATTCATTAGAAAACTACATCCTAGACTGGTATATTGCTCATTCATAACTTGCGAAATAAACATGGTTCATTGTAAAATAAACTGTAATTG
>LPNX010007511.1:72965-84051 GCA_001517045.1 Pseudotsuga menziesii | reverse complement strand
TATATATATATATATATATATATATATATATATATATATATATATAAAGTGTTTTTTATAAAAATGTGGTCACAAGACCTCATCTGACAAACTGTGGCTTTCAGGTAATACTAAATCATACAAAAAACCTTGAAGCTAATAATATTTCAGTAGTATAACATGTGGCCCACCATTTAATGGTGCTCATGATAGCACGTGCTACCCTGCAAAGCAGTCGGTTGAAGCGGCCCGGCACCCCTGTAGTGTGCCTCTGATACCTCATGGGGAGGTCATCTATAGTTGCGTCAAGAATATCGAGAGTCAGTCGCTCTAAGTTCTTCTCCAACTCAGTAAGGTGGTCATCACCCCTATAAACAAACTGAGCTCCAGCTCGTCTATCCATCGGAGAATATCCTCCATGTCGTGCATCACCAACATCTGCATGTAAACACTAGGTCTTGTTACTACACATAAAAAACATAAAATATAAAAAGCATTAAAAACATGATTACCATTTTAGGTTTTTTGTTTCTTACCAATATCCCCCCATTGAGCACCAAGTGGTAGTGGTAGGTCAGGGTCACCTTTGAAATTTGTCCCTGCGTAGGCATAATCCTTGATCATGAGGATCTGATCTCGCAACCAATGAAAGAAAGTGGCCTCGAATCTCACCTTGGCTCTGCCACCACCTGTACGAGCCATCAAATCAACCTACCTCAACATGCATGGGTCTCTATCTCTAAGCTTAGTGAAGGTCACTTGGGGTCTCATGAGAGGAACCCTGTCAAAGAAGAAACAAGCTAAAATGGACCCGAAACCAAACTATTTTAGTTATCCCTGTCGACATTTTGTAAGCTAACCCTTGAAGATAGGAAGAAGTGCCTCCGTCCAGTTGAAAACTGTAGGAGCCATAGCTTCCATGGCATACAACATATGCGCCCTGGATGTCTGATGAGGCCCTTGGCTTCCAGCTAGTCTCTTCATAATGAACAAAACTGTGTGAAGTGGCATATCCACCACAGCCCTAATAAGAATCTTCTTAGCTGAAATTCTTGTGTCAGGCTGACAATGATGGTTGATCATCTCCCGGGTAGTCACATCCCCTCCTCGGGAACTAGTAAGAGAGATAGGGGCCCCTCGTCTAGAGAACCCTGTCAAGAAGTAGATGTCCTCTACCTTTATGGTCAAAACATGAGGTCCTACCTTAAAGTACTGCTGCTACGGATTCCACATTTGCAGGATATATTCTAGCAAGCGAGGATGTGAAATCATGCTGGGGGTCTGGAAGAACTTCAGAAGGCCACAACCTCACAGGGAACCCAAACAACCCGCATCTCCTGCAGTGGTAGCATCATCTAGGTCATGTTTCCTTTCTTTCTAGATAACCATTTTTAGATTCGATAGACCTACCAAAAACAACTTGAAAACCATTTAGAAGCATTTCTCATCAATAAAATTACTTTAAAATATTTTATTGTGGCTATTCCATTAGTGTTTTTGAACCCATGGCTGGCACTGCCTCTGCCTAGTTAAGACAAAGCGGTGCCACCTCCTGTGTCAAGTGGAAGAAACGTGGTTTCTGTCGAGCACCGCCTTTCCCATAAGGGCTAGGAGCAATGCCCTCATTTCTCATTTTAGGTTTGGCCTATGAGCTCAAAAAACCAAAAATCAAAAATCAAAAAGGATAAAAGGAAAGAGGATGGATTTAGATGTTACCTGGAATTGACGATGCAAAAAACGGACGGTGGATGCTTCCGCAATCTTCAATTGAAGTTTGGCTCAAAACTACCTAAAATACTCTCCAGGATTGGTAAATAGTGAAATTAATTGTTTTTTATTATTTACTCAAGTTTTATAACTTTTTTCTAGGGTTTTTTATATTTTAAAATCATTTTTAATAAAAATACCCTTTGATATAGTTTTTAAAAGTCATTTTATCAAATATTTTGGGAAGCTAATGGTCATTTTCAAGTCTTGTAGGGATAAAGACAAATAGTAAAGTCTATGGGGAAGTTTATTTTTTAACTTTTTCATACTTTTGAAAACGGGAAAATTTCACGAGCGTTCGTTTCGATACTTTGATCACACTCCCAAAACCCAATATCAAAGTTTCGAGTCTTTTTTTTATTCTTTTCAGACTCGTAAAACCCTTTATCGTGAAAAGAGACCTAATGGAGTCTCCTTTAAACTCTTTTCGAACTCCCTAAATATGAAATTATTGTCGAGTACTTGTCTTCTTCATACTTGTAAAATTATTTTAAGAGTCATCTCTCCGACGGTAGGTTATCTCTTTTTTGGTTCGGATAGACTATTTATGAAAAAGGACCCTTTGGAGTCTTCTTCCGTCTTTGTTCAAACTCTCTAAACATGAACGATACCAAGTCAACTTTCAATGGAATCATTAAACTAAACACTGAGAGACCTTTTTTTGGGAATGAACCCCTCCTTTCTCAGGTTCATAAAACATATGAGAATGGACTTGTCCTCAGATGAGCTACAACGAGTGTTTGTTACCCTCTTTGAATCGTAAAAATGAAAAGAGGCACTCATCAATCATGATGGGGAAATTAAGGGAAGGGAATCAATTCATATTTGCAAATAATATGGCAGTTTTGTCATCACCTTTGAACATGGCACTTGTCTGTATTTCATTCAGTCAGTTGGGTAAAATCAGCTTGTCTCTGAGTCATGCCACCCCTTTGAGTCTTTTAAAGAATGCATCTTTCGTTGTCATATTGTGTTCATCCTCGTCGATTCAATGTTTCCAAGTCTTTTTTCATGCCGCCTGATGTTCAAAGGGAAGTTAGAAGTTTACCTATGCAGTTAAAATAGCCTCTGTGTCAGTAACTTTTGAGTTAGTCCTATGGTTACATTATCTACAACACTCCCAAAAAAAATTCTGAGTTTTGTGTCGTAAATGTGGGATTCATCATGGCCCTCCTTCGACAAGACTATTCCTGTCGACATTAGCTCATCATCCGAGAATTAGTCTTAGAAAGAAATTTAGTACCTTCATATCTATATGTCTCAATGACAGATTCTCTCGCTCTTAACATAGGTTCACATCATTGACCTTTGGTTGATAGATTCGACTGAGTGTTTGACATCAAATCATCTATTCACACTTAGTAGATTATACTAGGGTACCTTGGGAATCATTAACATTAATGGTGATCTCCCTCGCACTCGTTAACGGTTCACATCATTGGCTAGTAATCAAGTGGTTTCTACCATGTTCGACTTCATATCATTGTAATCACATGGATAGAATCGTACTTTGTGGAAGACGAGACGAAGACCCTGGGTATCTATTGAAAAGCACTCATATATTTTTCTCTAGGTTGTGATGGAGTATATTGTATGAAGTGCCAGCATGGATCCACATTTGTATGGTCATGGCTATGCTCAAATTTGCATCTGTATTACATAGATCTAAATTGTATGTCTGGTAGCTATGTCCAAGTTTGAGTCCTCTATCACATGGATCTACGCTGTATTCTAGTAGTCATGTTTGTTTATCTCTCTCATGGATCTGCCTTGTATTGGTCTACATCCATGATGAAGACACATTTGCTCACGAGTCAAAAGTATTGATGTATTGCAGATTCCTGGTTGATGATCTCTGATCAAGCTCATTCTTGTCTCAAAGTGATAACTTTATATTTCAAAGCTTTCGTCTATCATATCCCTCTAGCCTCATGCATTGGGGGGGCATTCTATTATACCTAAATACCGTTATCAACATGTGATGAGATCCTAAAATTTAGTGTTGCCCTCAATCCAAACTGTGAAGTCAAAACATTGGTCCAGACATCAAATTTGTATATGAAAATCCATCACCGCTTCTACCCTTTAGTAAAAAAGCAGTACCTTCTTCAGGACCGCCTATAGTATGTTGGAAGTAAGCAGTGGCACCACCTTTACCCTTTAAGAAATGTGTGGTTCTTCCTATCACCTCTCTATCATGGTGAACAAGGAGTAGTGCCCTTGGTAAAAAGTGAAAAAGAGAGGTTCTCACGAAGCTTCTCGAAAGAAAGATTCGTGGCACCCTTATCCCTAATCACTAGGGTCAGTTGGGCTCGAGATCCATCCTTGTAGGATCTCCTAGCCACATCACCCTCCAATTTCTCAACCATCCCTATCCATTCCAAGCCTATAATAGCAGGTTCAATTTCCATGGTTGAGGAGAGAGTAATGTTATGTTGTTGTTTTTAATAATCTGCCCTAAGTTAGTCAAGAGAGCTTGAGGGAGCAAGTTGGAGCTATCAGAGACAAGATGTTGACTAAGGCATAGGTTTTAAACTCTGTGTTCATTTCATTAATGAAAATTTTGTTCCTTTCCCATATACTTGTTATGTTGTAATCTTGCATGTTATTGTCAGATTCCTTAGTCACTGACATAGATCTATAGATGATGTTCTGTTATCTTTGATCTCTTGTGTGTTTGATTTGTTTATGCAAGTTTTTCCTTGGATACCTTTTCTCATAAGAGAAGAATCACATCACTCCATCAAATATTGTATTCTAGGTGTTTATAGCTTCTAGGGAAAGTCTTCCAACCTTTTTGTGAACCATTTGTTCTGGATCTGAACCATTCAGACCAGAGGAACATCTTTTGTCCATAGAAGGTGCAAAATTCCTAGCTACACTGCTCATTTGTTTCCCATCATCACCGTGGGTCCCTTCACTAAGTGGGGGGTGGATTATGTGACGTGCAATCCACATTCGGCTGGGGGGCACAAATATAACATTGTCATCGTTGATTACTTCACCAAGTGGGCAGAGGCAATGAATACCTTCAGGGTTGACGGTGAAACTGCATCTTTTTTTGTATTCAACCACATTATCACTTGTTTCAGAATTCCAAAGGAGATTGTCACTGACCATGGAAGTCATTTCCAAAATAGCATGATGACCGAATTGGATACTATGCTAGGGTTTAAGCAAGACCACTCATCTTCCTTCTACCCGCAATCGAATGGTCAAGCCGAGGCAGTCAATAAGACCTTGAAGACCATTATTAAGCATACTATCAACGTAGCCTAGTCAAATTGGCACATTATGATATACCCTACACTTTGGGCATATTGAACCAATTTTAAAACTACCATGAGGTTTTCACCTTTCCAACTCATTCATGGGGTGGAAGCAGTAACTTCGGTTGAGTGTGAAATCTCATCTCTTTAAATTGCCATCCGTGTACTTCTAGAAACAACTTAATTAGAAGAATTTTTGCTACATTTGGAACATATAGATGAGGAACATAGAGATGCGTCAATGGAAAATGAAGCTCATAAAAATAGAGTTAAAAACCAGTATGATAAATCGGTCAAACCTAGAATTTTCTCTGAAGGGGAGCTTGTCTTTCTCTTGGATCAGAACAAAGAACCCTTGGGGGTAGGAAAGTTCAAGTCCATATGGTTAGGACCCTACATTGTTTCAATGGTCTTGAAAAATGATGCATATGATTTAACTGACTTTGATGGAAACAAGTTTCCTAAGCCTAAAAATGGGCTCTACTTGAATAAGTACTATGCCTAGGCTTAGTGATTTTTCTTGTATTTTTATTGTATGTAATTTTATGTACAATAGTTTGCTGGTTAGTGTTCTTATATCATCTGGTGATTGTTACATATGTTAGCTGAGTGGTTCATAGGTTTTGTGGATGGCACTAATCATCATACTTGTAACATGGCTTCAGCCGTGTGGGTCATTTATTCACCCTCGGGACATCTAGTTTCCTCTAAGGTGCTTGTCTAGGTCCTGATACCAATAATGTGGTGGAATATAGAGTTGTTATTGAGTTACTATGGGATGCCTTGTTACATGGTATTACCCAATTTGAAGTTAGACTTGACTTTCAGGTTTTTCAAGTGCGATTACTTGAAATAAATTTTGATTATATTTCATTTAATCACATTCCATGTGATGAAAATATATTAACTGATGCATATGCAAACTATATTCTAGATTGGAATTTAACACACATTTTGTAAAATATACACAACAGATACATTTAGAACACATGTAAATAACTGGGTAAAATATATATCTATAAAAATTTGTCCATAGATTGATCGATTTTTTATTCTAAGAGCCAGTCATAACTGTGTAAATATACAAAAATTTGGATCACAATCCATAAAATTCCTATAGATCTAGGTCTGATCTCCTACATCACCTACATCATCCTGGTCATCAGCTTCTTCAGCTGCAACAGCCTCTTCGGCTTCTATATAAACTTGGACGGCCTTGGCTACCCTCCTCATGAGGCGTATCTAGATCAGTGGGATCGCTACAACAAATTCCTACATAACAACAAGAATCTGCTTAATCCATATAGTGGGAACTCTTTGGGTTAGCCTGGCTAGCTTCCCCTCGAGCACCCTCATCAAACCCTGATCTCCACCTGGTATAGGCCGTACATACATCCTGGGATGCCCATTAGGGAGGATAGGTCAAACATATGCATTTTAAACATTAAAATGGATTAAAAACTCTTATACATATGTATATAATTTTATGACAAAATTCTTAAAAACTTAAAAACATAAAAAGAAAAATACCTAGCTCTCCCCACATTCCTCTAGGCGAGAGGACGAGATCATTGTCTCCTCGAAAGTATAAACTTGTATAAGGAAACTGCTCAAGTGCTGGTAACTGTTGTCCCCACCACACATAGAAGTCATCATCGTACACACCTTCGACTGATCCTCTACCTCCTTGGTGAAGGAACACTTATCACCACCTGGTCAACCTAGGTTGGTGAGGAGAGAAAGCTGGAAGTGGTATCGCAGGGATGATTGCGGGAACTATTCCAAAAAAGAAGGCCACTAATATACTCAAATAGCCAAAATTCTTGCAGCATCCTCTCTTACAGTCAGAGAGTTGTTTCTGCATGAACAGGATAATCCCCAAGCACTAGTCAAACACAGTCTCCTGTAAACACTCCACTTCCACTCTCATTTGTGTCCGAGTGGCAAGATGTAATGACGAGGATCTTGCAACCCATACTATAGCACTTACCACTACCTGAAGTGGGAAGTTATAAATATGAACTATTGGGACGCATGATCCTTTTTTTCGACTCCCAGTTGTGCAGTAAGTGTTGGGTAAAATATACACTATCTAATTCAACACTTAATTTGTCAACCCGGGAAGGTAGCTTGTGAGATTCAAACACTATATGTGCGGGATTAAAGCTTATTCTAATCTAAGCTAACTAGATATGCAAATGCACTAATCATGCAACTACATGGTGTTAAACTCATGCATGACTATCATGAGTTAAATGCATAGGAATCCAATCTATTCTTACGAAAGAAGGGAAACTACTTAACAATTGGAAATCAAATCTAATCTATTGTTATGCTAATCTATTCTATGAAATGAAATTGCAACAACTAATCTAGGAAAGCGGTCACTTGGTCCGAAATCAATCTAATCTAATGAAAGTAAATTTAACTATTCAAAACAGGCAACAAATCAACTAAACTATTTCATCAATGCATGAACTATATGCTTATGTAGGGATGAGAATCTACTTAACCATGTGATTAACTACGAAAGCAAATCTGAAACTAATTACTGTAAAACAAGAAATTATGCTAGTGAAAAGAGCAATTTAACTATCTATTCTATGAGTGAAACTACTCTATATTTTCAAAACAGAAAACTAACCAACTATCCTACTCTAGTTATCAAACTCTATGCAATCATATAAAGCAGATTGAAACAATAATCTAAGGACCAAGTGTAAACAAATACTTTGCAAGGAATCATAACCTAATGTAAGAAAACTAGTTTAACAAATCTAATCTAATCAACAATTGATCTATGAACTTGAAATGTTTAATACTAATATTCTTAATCTAGTGATCATTAATTCAATTCATATTTAAGATCCTAATGCTAACTAAATACAATCAAATATAAAATCTACAAAGCATTCAAATTTCAAGTTTTAACATAATTGCAAAGATGAAATAATGTTCAAACTAACTTCAATACAATCCTTCCTTTAAATAAAACCACTCATTCTAACGTGACTCATAAACTAAATTAAGAAAACAAAATATGTGACAAAAAGTGAACTTGGCAATTGATTTCTTATTTAATATTTCAATGCTTTTATCAAATTAATAGATTTTATTAACATGAGTTTTAATAAGTTTTATATTAGCATAAAGTTCATTGTTCAATTCAATCTTAAAATGAATTATTACGTATAATTGAAACTATTCTAAATTAAACTCACATTTAAAACTAGAGTTAACATTACAACAGTATTGAAGAAGGAAATAAAAAACAAGAGAAACAGAACACCGCATAACTCAAAACATATTAAGGTGAAAGAAGGTGAAAGAAAAGAACAAAACTTAATAAATACTTTAAACAAACTGACCTATGGTCCTAATGATAAGCATAACTAATATCTAATTACCATAGTCAAAACATAATTCAAAAGCTAAAGAAACAGAGCTTTAAAACATGATTAAAACAAATTAAGAACACTAAAGGTCGAATGAAGGGCTGGATAACAGACTGGAACATAGGTCTAAATGGTAGGCAGAATAGGCTGTCTAAATGACAGTCTGCATGAAGAAAACAATGGAAAATTATCTAAATGATCTACTCATCAACTGATTTTGTGCATGAGAAGAATTAATGCACAAGGAACAGTAAATAAACCTACTTAGTGATCAGATTCAACAATGGAATAATCTTGAACTAATTCATAATTATAAGGAAATCATTACTCACTTCATTATTAAACAAACTGAAATATAACCAAATAAATTTATGACAAAACATAAATGAACAAAGTTGTACCTAATGTAATCTAACTCTACGATATCAAAACAATCTGTTGAGTCAGTAAATTTTTCCTTCATTTTTGGTTTATTTTCTCTAGTTTTGGTTTGTTTTTCAATCACCCTCAGTTAAATTTTTGGTTTACTTTTCAGTTTTGGTCTCCTTAGAGATTCTATTAATGATTGAATAGTTTTTTGAACACATTTTGTTTAGGTTTTATTTGATTTTTAGTGATCTTTTTAGTTTTTTAAAAAGGGGTAAAGAAGGTCTATGTTCAAAGGTTGAATCAATAATATGTTTAGAGACAAAGCAAACTTGTTTCTAAGCCAAGCAATGCTTTAAACCTCCAACAATTTAGCAAAAAGCTGCAAAACCGCGAGAAATTGGCCTAGAAAATATTCTTGTAGCGCTGGTGGAAAATTTAACAAAGGGCGCGCTACAAGAAAATTGCGCCCCTTTGTTTTTCAGATATTTTTGCAGTTTTTCATCATGGCTTTCATCTGGAAGTGATTGATTGGGTTTTGCAAGGTGTTTAACACGTGTGAATGCAGTTTAGACACGAATCCTAGCAGTTATCAGTCATGCAGCCAAAGCAAATTCATCATTGCTAAAAACGTGGAATCAGTTGAGAAGATCATCAAATCTCGGCTTAAACTGTCAAATGTTTCGTTCCACATGCATTTTATAGGAAGGCGAGTTTGTGGAGGAGAATCAAAACGCTAAAAAACTGGATTATGTTCCTGTGAAGGAAGACAGCATTGGCAACGCTAGCAGAAAGTTAGGGCTTCTTAATTCTTTCATTTGCGGTTGAGGAGATGACCTGGAGACACTTGTGCACCTGAGGAGAGACCGTTGCCACTTTAAGATGAAGCCTTAAGCCACGAAATTTAAAAATTGGTAGGTACCTTGCTATAAAACCCTTATAGCTCAAAACTTGGGTTTTTCTTACTGCTTGGTGATTTGAAGAAATTGGCTGTTAAAGATGATAGAATGGGACATAAGATAAATCTTCCACCACTGAAGTAGTCACCAGGAGCTGTGATAAAGAATTTTAAGGAACATAGCAGTAAAGAGGCTTTCAATTTAAAGCTTTCAGCTTGTGAAATTGTAGTGACTATTTGAAGGCAGATAGTTTATAATTTGTTCTCCCATATATTCGAAACTCTGGTGATGATGCATGGTGATTGTAAGGAGATGATTGAATGGAGTTTTGTCTCTGACCTAATGCAAATATAAACCAGACATTACAGAAGACAGCATTCAGAAAATTTATAGATTTACTGGTTGTGCTTATTTTTCACACAGAGGCTGTTTTGTTGATTTATTCGAGTGGTTTGAAGACTGTGGAATTGTCAGGATATGTGAAATTATCTGCTGGGAGAATCATGCTCGAATGACTGCAGGACATGTAGGCTGTATGTACAGGATTTGGTGACAGTTTGTGGCTAAGATAAAGATTTTTGCAAACACTGGTGTATTTGTTCCTTCTTTTCATATTGACAGTCCAACTTGATTCGATGAGCTTATGGGTGATGTTGTGTTTGAAAATATGAAGCAGTGGAAGATTTAGGGTTTGAGGTGAAGCTGTCTTGATGCTTTTTGGATGCAGGGATTCAAGTGAAACATTAATATAAAATATCCATATTCATTGACTGTTTTCCATCGCATTTGAAACACTCTGGACATTGCAGTGCCATTTTGAAGGTTTCAAACCAGTTGGTCATAAAGATGGAGTTTATGTTTGAAGACACATCCTACTGTTTTTCCTAAACCCTAAAACCAGGAATTGGATTGGCTTATGTACTCAAACAGTTTGATATTCTGCCTGATGGTGCAGTTTGGAAAATCAAGCAGAGACTATTGTGCATATGACAGTTTTCACGTATGTTTGATCTGAATTCACAGTGTATCTATCAATGAAGCAAATTGTATGGTGGAAATAAGGGAAAATTGACATTGCAGGCCTGTACAGGGGTACCTAGTACAGTGAGAAGGAGGTCAAACAATAGCAAACCGGTTTCAAAACATTTCTGAAACCTTGAGCCAGATCATTTCTATCTTTTGAAAGGAGAGTATGGGGAAAAGTGGAAAAAGTGGAAAGGTCAACAGAGCTGAGCCCACAGACCTAACTTGGATTCAGCAGCTTCCTGACTGTGCAGAACTGTTTGAGCAGGCAGGCTGGTTGAGGTTTTTCAAGAAAATTGATGGTTTCAATACTCAGGTGTCCTGCAAATTTGCCAAAGGACTTAAAGAAGATACGATCATGATGGATGCTTTGAAATTCAAGATGACT
>LPNX010007511.1:0-56015 GCA_001517045.1 Pseudotsuga menziesii | reverse complement strand
TAGATATGAGATATTGCTTGAAGAATTTGTCTTTCACAGGTGAATTGGGAGAGCCCTGGAAGCTTTGAAGGAGATCGAAAGAGGATAATACCAAGCTTGGATCAACCGTCATAAGCCAGGTAAGTCAAGCCTTCTTCCTATTTCTATTTCATTTTCTAGATAAGTTGATTGTCTGCAAGTGTCTTAGTAAGTTGATAACCCCAGATACCCTAGGTTACAAGGGTGCATTTTCCTGAACAACACATAGGAAATGAAACATCAATTTTCTCATCCGATCGATAATAGATCATGGGATCTTGAATAGTGAAAACCAATACACTGATATTCCTAGTAGCACCGATGAGATCAATACAAGTCTTCCTCCCATAGAGAGATGTTGGAAGGTCCAATTACTAATTTTCCTTTGAAACCTTTTAAGCAACCATTCCCAGTCCCTTTTGTTGTAACCAGCTAGTTTCATACGAAAACCCAAATAATTAAATCCCTCTTCCATCTTTTCAGATTGATATTTAAAAATATTGACAAGGTATCTTTGTTGAGATAATAAATAGTATATTTGTTTTCACTAACAACCATACCTGACTCCTTGCAAAAGAGTAGTAGAATTATGTGAAGGATGGACTAGTCATTCATTGAACCTCTACCAACAATGAAGACATCATCGACGAAGAGAAGGTGTGATATGAAGACTTCCCTTGCTATCTTGATCTCGATGAATCCTTTTTAAGATTTTTTCTGCCGAATGAGTAGACTAAGTCCCTCCATCGCAAGAATAAATAGATGGGGGGACAGTGGGCACCCCTATCTTATTCCTTTCCTACCATTAAAGTATTCAGTCGGGCTCCATTGATCAAAACCGTGAACGCGCAGAAGATATGCAGGCCATAATGCATTCTACAAGATCAGCAGACAACCTGATTTGAATAAGAATGAGTCTAAGATACGACCAGTCTAGTTCGTCGAAGGCCATCTAGAGGTCAAGTTTGAGGAAAAGAGCACTTTGGCTACGACTCTTCACTGAAGTAAGACATTCATGGAAGATCCCCACCACATTCATGATCTGTCTACCCACGAGGAAGGAAAATTTCTCTTCAGAAATGGATTTGCTCAGACAAGGCTTCAGTCTATCAACCAAAATTTTTGTCATGATTTTATACAGTAAATTGCAGAGTGAGATGGGCCGATAGTCCCTGAAGTTAATAGGGTGATCTTTTTTAGGAATGATAGTCAAGAAAGTAGAGTTGAGTGACTCATTTACCTTTCTCGGTATTTTACATTCATCGATACCGTCCGTGATCTCTTAACCAAAAAGATCAATAAAATGCCAAAAAATTCCTTTGTCCAGTCATCAGGTTCGGTGATGTTATCCTTGCCGAACAACTTGAGTGTGGATTTAACTTCTTCCAGCGAGACTGGTTTTCCTATGACCTAACAATCAACCTCTTCAAACATCAAGGGAAGGTTTTTAACTGTATTTAATTGACTGTCCAGGTTAACACCCCTTTCTTGTGTATAGAGATTTTTTATAAAAAAATCAATATCCTCGACTCTGATTGAATTTTGGCTGGCACAAACCTCCCTAGATTCCTTGCGGATTTCCCACGCCGCATTTGTCAATCTTCTCTCGTTCGCATGTCTGTGAAATATTTTTGAATTGTTATCATCTTCTCGTAGCCAGACCTCCCTAATTTTATGGCGAATAGTTTCCTCCATTTGATGTAGGATTTTCCCTCGTTTGGTCTCCAGAACAATCATACAATCTCTCCTCTCTTTGGTAAAGAAATGCTCATCCATCAGCATGGATAAAGATTGTATTTGATCCTCTGTTTCAACAAGCATCTTTTTATTATCAACTAACTTTTTATTCTCCCATGTATGCACATCCTTTCTTAACCTATATAGCTTAGCGATCAAATCGTACATAATCGACGGGTAGGAGAATTGTGACATCTCATCCCATTTCTCCTTGACAAGTGTGCAAAAGGATGAATCTTCTAACTAGACTCGGTTGAATTTGAAGGGGAAATGCACCCGTTCTTTTTCAAAATTGATTGGGAGGATAACAGCCTTATGGTCTGATATGCCCACTGAGTAAGACCATGATCTATATTTACCAAAATACTCACAAAGATCCTCAAAGATGAAAAACCTATAGAGCCATTTTGCTAGACCCACATCACCACAGCGCTTGTTTGGCCAAGTAGGGGACAACACATTTGGAACCACGTCCACCAAATTGTGGAGGTCAAAATTTGTATTAAAGTATTTAACAAGTGGATCTTCCACCCTTCCAGCTCCCCATACCTCATCCATTGACCAGGTAAAATTAAAGTCACCTACCACAATTAAAGAGTTGTTATTTAGAATATTTGATGAAAAATTATTTTCCCAATATACCTTTTGATTGCAGTATGGAGCATAAACATTTGGGATTCTTAATAGTTTTGCAAATCCTAGAAGGAGTCTCTCAAGAAATATACACCCCAAAGTGGAAAATTATTTGAATTTAGACACTCTAGGGTTCCAGGCAACCAACGTGCCACCAGAAATCCCTGAAGAATCCCAATTCGAGGCTTTCCACTCAGGTTTAATATTTAAGAAAAACTCACAGGCTATACCTACATCTGTCATTGTTTCTTGGAGTAGGATCAACCCCGGTTTTAATTTATCCAAGGATGCTTTCAAGGCAGATCTTGTGGGGCCACTACCAATCCCTCTGACATTAAAAATCAACAGAATGAGCTTGCATCAGCACAACGATGTCTATACTGGCACACATGCCAATGCTAATGTTAGCTTTGCAATGCCCAACAAAATATCAAATAAATTTAATTGAAAAAATAGTAAAAAAATTAAATCAACAAAACTCAATGTTAAATGTAGCTATTTTTTTCACACTAGTGAGTGCAAAATGGCACCTACTAAGACTTGGGAGAACCTCAATAACAGTTCATAAATGAGTATGAAAGTATGTTGTAAAAATATTATCTAATAATGAAAATGAGCCAGTCTACGTGATGAAAATATGCAAAAAACAAAAACTAAACTAATATTTTTTCTAATATCTCACATACACATACAAGAGTAGTAGGGAAATATTGTTTTCTATTTTATTTCATAAAAAATGGAGTACCAATGGTGATGTATTACCTCAAAGAGTGTGAGTAGGGGACCTTTGTATATGGTTGAAGCAACGATTCCTTGGTCTCCAATTAAACACAAGGATGGGTGAATCTAGAAGCCCAATGGGAGCTTCAAGGGTTTCAAGTGGAATGAGAGTGACGATAAGGTAACATGTAAAAATGAACACTTAAAATGGGATATTTCACCACTTATTTATAGGAATAATTTCCCTAGGTTCTGTTCCCATGGTTTTAGGTAGAACCTAGTATTAGCCCTTGATTTTGTGTGGCAGTTTAGGGTTTTCCCTCTCTTTGTTTTTTTTAGTCTTTTCTCCCATTTGTTTTTTGTTTTTTCATTTTTGGGGATTTTTTCCATATTTTCGGGAATTATTTCTTTTCTGGAGGGAATTATGCCACATTTCCTTATTTTGGTCTTAGACTTTGGGTTTTTTTGGTTATATGAAAGTGTATATTGGCGGAAAATAAGAAACTGAGTGATGTAGCTAGGGAATGAGCACGGTGGGTAATTTTTTTGGTGTTAAAATATTGCCCCATTATGTGTGAGGGAAGGAGCTCATCATATGGAAAATAGACATCATATTTTCTTACTTTCTAGGATAATGAGTGTGATGGTAGTATAGAGAATAAACTTGCAGTGGATTGTAGAACAAGCTCTTCGTCGGGACTACAAGGATCGAATCTACAGATACAACACTCAAAATGGACGAGGCACATATAATCGCAAATATAAAAATGAGGTGATCATACCCATGATTGTATCAATGTATCAAGATATACAAATAATGAGTCTCGAAGAAGAATTGAGCAATACATGAATAACAACTGTGTATATCCAGGGTATCAAAGAAGGACTCATATCTAGAATGCAATCATGGTCCAACCATGGCCGATATAAAAACATTGGAACTGGAAACAATAGCATTCATGTTGAATGCAAGATCACAATAACTGATGCTCTTCCAGATTAGAAGGGGTCCAACAATTGTAAGGACTCAAAATAGGAGTCTGAATCTTAGAGTTACAATGCAATACATCTGGAAATGGATATAATAGGAAGCATGGAGGGCTTCCAAACACTTTCGCCAATGAAACCTAGATATCATTAGAAACATAATACTGGAAGGGTTCTAAAGTGTCTCATAAATGTGCTAGAGTCAAAGGACAAAGGGTGTCGTCAACCAAATAATGAAGGGACCAATACCCTGTACGAATCTCAATGATGCGATGATGTCGAGCATATGAGAGACAATTGTTTTAAGGGGCACTAAGGAATACCCTCAAGTGATCCGTAGGAACTCATTAATGATTGTGATGAGGCCAAGGTATAGCGACCTCTAGGTCTAGACTCTGGAATAGATGTGTTGATGTTGACAGATGGAGACCTGCAACTAGTGACACAATGATGGTTACCTAACATGAGTATGAGGGATACAACCATATAGTGCATGGAACAAGACATTGGAATGAGACACTGTAGGTGGATACAAGGGTGACTGAGTAATGTGACTCAAACTTCCTTTGTTCAGAGTATGATGGCAGGGCTGACCTAACAACATATGAAATTTATCTTGAGGGGAGGGAATCATAGCTGGGTTGATTGAGGGAGAATAACTGCACTCGGTATGACTGCAATGGGATGACCTTAAAGGGAAAAATACTTATCATGGGATAAAATGGTGCCAAGGTTGACTCATCGCAAGATACTCTGAACAAAGGTGACTAGGGACATTTCCAAAGTAAGGGACTGTATGTGATCTGCAGCGGCGCTAAGAAGCACCATTTGGTCCTTCTTCATGGTTTAATGATCTCAAATAATGGATAGAAGTGTGCTCATGATGGCAATGTCCTATGGATTTTATTGAACCCGAGACACTCAAGGCTCATTGGTGTTTCCAATCTTAGAGAGTTTTAAATGGAAAGATGACTTCATAAGTGGTATTTTTCGTAAAATTAGTATCAGAGGCCCAAAAAATCATAAAAGTATATCAGGGATAACTCTTCTAGCCAAAATGGACTAGAGTATTCCTTTTTCAAAAATAGTCCATTTGGCCCCAAAAAGTGGTAAAATTATACCAGATGGATGTTCCTTCACATGTTTTAACAAGTATGAAAAAAACAAGTGCACTAGGCAATATTATTTTCATTGTTTGAGTAAGAAAATAGATTAAAGGAAACCCCATGCAAGGATTCTGTGTCTAGGGAATATCTCGGATGGGTGATAATGTGAGGAAACACATGTGATTTCATATCTGTGTGTCAAAATATACATAGTATTGATCCTAAATGGATTCGAACGAAATGAGTGCCAAACGAAAGGGGTAATAAAATGGCCACTCATGTAAAGGTAGGCTCTACTTCTTAGTAAGGGCATATGCAATGGTGGAAAGGATGGGCCACTTACTCAGATAAAAGGGGTATCTTACAATTGCGAATGGTAAACTAGACCAATGCATTAGAAAATTTAAGGAAGAAGATGTCCTATATACTAATTAAGGGATTATACCTGTAGAGGTAGACGTCACCAAAAAGGAGGAGCACCACCGTGACCTGTATCTGTACACAAAACAAGGATACCCAACCCTAAATGTGTGCCTGGAATATAAATAAATCATATGAATACATATATGAGGTGACTCGCATGATGGCATGTGAATTGAGGCAAGCCGAAAATGGCCTAGATAAAACCAGGTGATCATGACAAATGGTCCATATGATCGTGAAAAGCACAGAATGTTGATTCTAATAGTTTGAATGATGTAGAAAACAAACGTTGTATGAATATAGGACATTCACAAGAAGAAAAAGGTCCAATAATTCCTACAAAGTAGCGGTATCCCACTTTTCACATCATTTTTCACTACTGAGTGAGGAGATTGTGAGGAGTGACATGAGAAAGAATTGTTGATTTCTTTCAATTGGACTGACGATTTCAACTTCTGCAACTTCCAGATAATTTCTAGATTGCAATTATAAGTCTTTTTGTTCATGCATTTTATGATTTTGGGGTTTCTTGGACCCTTGGTGAACCCCATGAGGGTTTCTAGGGTGGGTCTCTCCTTTCATAAAGATAAGAGTAACTGGTTCTCTCCTTTCGATGGGACATGAGTGACATGGGCTGCACTTATCCAAAGGATAGGTACTACCCAAGTCATTCTTTTTTTTGGATAGAAGCGACATGGGTCACACTTTTTCTTTGAACAAGAGTGACTAGGTCACTCTATTTATGAAAATAGGTGCGACCTAGGGCATAAGAGGATATTTTTTACTAAGGATTGATCCTGATGCTTTTGGGACAAGTTGGATGCCTAGAGTGAACTAGCAAGAGTGGGATATGAGTGATCTCCATGAGGATATCACGGGAGACCAAGCCATGAGGGACATCTTGGCATGGCATGGCTTGCGAAAGTTTGTAGACACTCTTGTGATGCATAGTGTAAAGCTACCACTAGACAAACTGTTGGACTTCTAGGATTGAGATTCAAAGGTGTTTGTGATCTAGGGTAAGAGACTGAAGATAATTACCCTAGAGGATGTGTACTTTATGATAGGGATCCAAATATTGGGGGTGATTAAGGACACACTATCGAGGCATCCAAGGGACATCTCAATATATGACATGCTTGGGCATCACTACTATGTGACTGCCCAAGTCCATGATTCCTACTTCTTGATTTGTGACATAGAGAGTCTCGATAATAAGATGGTATATGCCACGGTAGTGCAAATACTAGGATCAAGTGGACCACACAAAATGTTGGGTGGGGGTGGGTTGATGCTAGACAAGAGGGCACTAACTGGGTCTTACATCATATGGGAACAAACTTACCTTCCGATGTTGAGTGATCCCTGAACCAGGTGATATGTATGGGAGGTGACTTTTGCTTCTCATCATTCTTGTGCTTGTTTCTCTTTTAGCGGGTTCCTACCTTACGACCACACACACTAGTACATGATGGAAGGCCTATGGAGGCTAGGATTAGGACATGCTTCCAAATGATGATTTGGGAGGGAGGTGGGATGGTGTGCATTCACCCGTGAGTTATTCATGTGGTGGTGCCATTTATTGGTAGTTTATTAGGACTACGCTTATGCCAACATGGAATTCATGGGACCCACATAGTTCCCTCAACAACCTGGTTAGGCCTAGGGACCCTACAGTATGTATGGAGTTATGATTTTTATGCATAGTCATGTTTTATACTTCTAGCATTGATGGTAACTAGATTTTTTTGTACATGATGTGGATACATATGACTAGGCATGTGAGTGTAAATATTATTCCAGTGACCCTAATGGGATACCAATTATGCAAAAGGAGAGTGAAGGGAATAGACCCCCCAACATGTGGGAAGTAACAGTGATGGAGTGTTGAGGTGGTTTTAGAATCACTATGGCTCAGGATAGATCAACTACTAGAAGGAGTCACAGATGATGAGTGGGAGTACCGAGATGACGATTTGATCCCTATTTTCTATCACACTCCTCTTGAGTGGAGGTCCATTGTGTGTTGGATAACTATAGTGGTTGAGTCTATGAGGGATATGGCACAGGGAGAGTCACCCCTCCAGGAGGAGGAGGAGGAGGAGGAGTGTACCTATGGGGATACTTAGGATGATGAGCCATATGCGTAAGATGTCTAGTTAGCAACTTATGGAGTTTCCCCCAATGCATATCGGCATGGGGTTTTTTATTGATGCACTTATGTTTTTTAGAGGAAGGTGTTGGCGTTCCTCTATGTAGACATGGCTACATTATTTTTGGATACTCTGACATGACATTAGAACATATGCATATGGATGCAATTTTTATGGTTTTATGATGTTTAGTGAGCCTTAGATGCTATGATGATGTGTAGATATGATTTATACACATGTGGATGAAAATGATATGAAAATGGATGTGAATGGTTTATTTCCTATATATGATGGTTGATATGCCACTCTAGAACGTCATTGGCCATCTAGTCTACAACACTGTTTAAATACCATTGGATGTGTATGAATGAAATGGGCTCAAAATTTCTAACCAATTTATTAGTGCACAGGAAATTTCTAAAGAGGCAAGGATCACATACCTAATGGCAGTGATCTCCTAGGAGACAGGAAACGGGGTGTCTAGGAAGACAATGATGTGAGAAATAAACATGTGGAGGGGAGAAATCAAGAGACTAATCATGTCATCATACTTAGCTTGGTTTTTGGTGGTTTAGTTGACACATACTCCTTCAAGAAGAATAAACTCGTGCAAGGGAGGGTATATGACCCATGCAACTAAGGAGAGGTTTGACGACCACCTACTTGTACCATTAGAAAAACAAACATGTACGGAGAGAAAATGATCCATCTGGTAACAACCATGGAAACAAACAATAAGACTCGTTGAAAAAAAATTGAAAAACAACAAAGGGAAAAATCTATACACACTGAACAATGGGTTCGTTCAGGGTAAAGATAAAATATCTTGAGATACAAACCATTGTGGGTGTTTCTCAAGAGACGACCTTTAGAGTCATTTAGGAGATATGCTCCCCTGTTGAGGAAGTGTTTCACAACAAATGGTCCCTGCCATATTGTCTCAAATTTCCCTTTGATGTGTTTGTCATAGGCTTGATCATAAACGAGGACAAGGTGTGTGGATGAACATGAACATCGTAGTGGGATTTTAATCAATGCTTAGTAGCTTCGATCATTTGGATAAAAACATGGTGATGTTCATATTCATGTTCAAGGGTGATCAAGCACTATGTTTGCAAAAATTATATGATAAATTTTCTATAATTAAATTGTCAATACAAGTTAGTAGATCGATGAGACACTGTGCAACATGTATTTAAGAATTTTAAACTCCAGAGTGATTCAAATAAATTATCTATTAACTATATACTTAAGAAGAATCCCACACTTCTCATAAAATGTTCATAAAACCATAATCTCAATAGTGCCAACAATGTCCAACATGAAAATATCAGTAGGGAATCCAACCTTGTGCGTGCCTTTAATTGATGATGTAAACACTTAAAGAGATCCTATACTCACACACAAAATAAATTGAAATACAACCCCACAACTAATGCAATCCAATTCAAAACCAAAAAATCTTGCAACTAATCAAACAGAGTTCTCTTAAGGCGAAGTACTCTCCAACATAGTTAGAATAGTGAAATACTTGATTTTCTGTAAATTTTGACCTATTGATACTCCATAGAACCAACCTATACCCATTTTGACCTACAATAAACAATCAATTATCCTATATATCAAGCGTCATACTCTGTAGAATAAAAAGAACAAGAACATATCTCAATATAACGAACCTCTGCAGGAAAACACAATTAATCAATTACAAAATCAAAACTACATTAGACAACTTATAATAAAAATGAGATACTCTGTTCACAACCTTATTTGACTACCAAATGGAAATAAAAAAGCACAAAAAACAAACAATCAAAACATCCTTAAGTGTTTGCGACTGAAAGGGGCCTCCTCCAATTGCAGACACATGAAGCTAATTAAATCTTACACAAAAAAATCTGATCATAAAATATTTATATTAATATAAGTTTGACTGATACACTATTTCAAATTGTCAATTTCAATCCAAACCCTATGAAATACATGTCTTTGTTTTTAAAACTCTCATAACATCAGTAGCCTAACGACTTTCGCGTTTTTAATCATTACATATTAAACTTAGTATAGATGGGCACATTCCATGTCGGGAGGCATGTAATCTCCCTTTACAAATCCATTCAATACCGATGACAAATGATTGGAACGTAACCAATTAATAAAATGGGCTTCAATGACCTGAAATATCTAAATCATGACAATTTGGAAATTGAGTGGAAATAATTCATCAAGTAGTGCCACATATTCATCGAGAAAATGAGCCGAACAATCTCTTTTTGAATCAAATGGGATGCACATCATGAAACACACATTGTTATTGCAATATTGGTGTGTATCTATAGGACCGAGTCGTTGCTACAAGACTAGGTCGTTGTTGCAAGTCTAGGTGGGTATATGCAAAACAATATCATAACCCTGCTGACCAATTCATCATGTTAATCTGCATGAAATCTAAGGTTTCAATCCATTTAAGAAAAATGAAACAATTAAAATGAACCAATTGAGACACCTAGAGACTGAAGACATAGTAATGGTTTAATTGGTTGCCAACCGACGACAAGGTGTTGAAAGGACAATAATAGTTGATAAGTTTAGGAAAAAATAAATCATTTCTTGTAACAAAAATGAATGAAAACTAGAACCCTACACACTACTCTATGGGTGAGGTATCAAGTAAAAGTTCGACTATAGTTTGGAGGGATGGGATTTGGTACTCAATGAGGAGGACTCACTCAAAGTCGTGGAAAAAATGGAATGGGGTGAAACACATCACAGTCTTGGCAAAGGTGCAGTAGGCCCATAATTATGGGAAGAGCATGTGATTCCAGTTGGACTTCTACTTGTCCACCTTTCGTTGAAGCATGGTTTTGAGGATATTTTTGACAAACTCAACTTGGCCATTACCCTATGGATAGTAAGCAAAAGCATAATGGTGTTTAAATTTCAACAGGATCGAGAGATATTTCCAGATAGTGTCCTCAAAATGCTTGACATGATCAGAGATGAGCTGGTGAGGTACACTGAAATGAGAAATGACATGGTTAAAGAAAAAACCTGTTGCGGTCTAATCCTACAAATTAAATGTAGGGATGGATTCAATTCATTTAGTGAAATAGTTGACATGGCACAATGATGTATTTATGTCCTCTAGTTGAGATTGGATTACACTCCATGAAGTCAGTGGCCCATTTACGTAAAGGAACAATGGTGAAAACTAGGTGGAGTGACACGAGGGGTCCTTCCCTTTGGATAAAAGAGTTGGCCGTTGTGACACTGTTTGATTGTCGCAATGCAATAGGTAAAAAGAGTTGGCCAAAAATAAGCTACACAAATAACCTTTTGGGTGGTGGCCATATGGAAGAGGTGGATACAACAAGATCCATTATGGCGTTCATTTAAGACCAGCTCTACCTCATCGTGGATAAGGAATCAACGCAAGATGGTGTCAATGTCGTGTCGGTAGAGGATATCTCTAATGAGAAGATATGAGAATCTTGATGGTGAATGTGATGCCGATTATCATGACTCAGATGAGGCGCAAAAATTTTGGTGCACAAGTAAACTAAAATATATTTGTACCATGGGTCATCCAAGGAGATGGTGAACATATGTTCATTGGTAAATGTGAATATGGACGGAGGTGACATATACGTAGAAGGAAAGTCCGTCATAAGTTGTTCCAAATCCAATGCTTTGGTACTTTTGGGTGTGATAAAGTCAGTATCATACTCTTGGAGGATAATGATCCATTTGACGACATGGCCTTGGGCAAGGTGGCGACTCACAAGATATACCATAGGGTTATAATTTTCCATGACAATGGTTTGACTCATAAGAATGTAATCACACAATTTCTAAACCGAAATTACAATGTCTAGGGCCATTTTATCTTCACAGGAGTAACGTAATGGTGGACCAGATACTGTCTGAATCACGTAGTAGATGGCATGCTCATGATAAGAAATATATTCCTAGACTAAGACTCCTGTGATGGAATGTTCAGATGCTGAAATGTAAAGGATGAAATCATTCATGAAATTGGGTGGTGATATCATCATATCAAGGGAGCAAACTTCAGCGCTCGTTTCAAAGCATCGAAGAAGGCTTGTTCGTATTCATAGAAAATGAAAGGGATGTTGGTGCAAAGCATGTGCAAGAATCCATGGACCTTTGTATCATAATTTGGGATAAATCATCGTAGGATATTGGCCTTACTCTGGAGCCTCTACAATTAGCGCAGGGTGTGAGGAGATAGAAAGTTAATAATGGCTTTAACCTTCAAAGGATCTATGGTGATACCTTTCTAGTAAACAATTAATCCCAACAATCAACCAGCAGGAACACAAAACATAGACTTGAGTGGTTTCAAGCAAATGTTATACTTTCAACAATGTTGGAAGACTTGTGGGAGGTCTTCCAAGTGTTGTGAATGCTTCTTGGATTGAGTTGTGAGGTTGTCCAAGTAAACAAAGATGATGTGGACCAATTCATAGAATTAGAAAGTCATATCCCGTTGAAAGGTGGCTCCAATGTTCTTCATACTAAATGGAATGAATCGGTAAGTGAATGTGCTTCAAGGGGTGATGAAGTCAGTTTTATATTGGTCCTATTTCTGGATCTGAATCTGGTTGTAATCAGAAAACCCATCCATGAAGGAAAGGACTTCATGGATCGCACAAGTGTCAAATAGTTGGTCAATCAATGGGGTTGGGAAATTGTCTTTGGGACATGCCAAATTCAAACCATGAAAGTCGGTACAAATGCGAATGGTGCCTTGTTTTTTGTTCATTGGGATAGGGTTGAAAATCCATGTGTTATAAATGATGTGGTAAATGAAGCTCGCATGGTGGATATTTCCAATATCATCCTTGAGTGCTTTAGATGGATATATGGGTGTCTATTTTTGGTGGATTGGCATAGAATCAGACCATGTATCAATACGGTGCTCAGTAATATCGAGGTCAAGACTAGGAATCTTGGTGTAGGACCAAGCGAACATGTCACAAAACTCTTGAAAGAGTGATTTGTAAGCGACAACCTTTTCAAGGTGCATGAAGCTCCTAATGTGATGTTCTCTATGATTATTGTTTTGAATGAGATATATACTTGAATAGTGGGAAATATGTTGGCTATGTTCCCCTCCTCAAAGGAGTTAGGGGTTGGGATCAGGTGTATGAACCAATCAATGTTTCCATGAGGTTGGAAGTCTTTGGACTCCACAGAGTAATGAGCAGATGAGGTGGGGGAAGTTCCTCAAGAGTAAAATATGATCAATGATGCATGTTTTACCAAGGAAATTCAATATATGTAAGAGCTTTAAGGATCTCCTTATCGCTTCAAAAACACTAGGTAATGAAATTCAAGGGACCAGGTCATGCCAATGTTTTCGATGGATGATCGTGTGATGAGATAACATAAATGGTGCTTTTATCATTCAAAGAAGATACTTGCGGTGAACCTATTCGATGATATTGACTTGAGACTCTAAGGAAATCCTAAGAAAGTCAACCAACATGGATTGATACTTGGGAATATATGAGCAATGGTGAGAGTAGTGGTTGTAAAGACCATAGAGTGCACAAGGGTGGTTTGTACAAAAGCAATTGTTTTTTAGTATGGATTTGTCAAGAAACTGTACAATTGCAACTTGAACTCATTGGGATCGTCATCTAGAGGCTGCATATGAGTATGTAAGATAGGAAACTCGGGACAATTTTGGGTAGTGTGACCTGAAACATTGCACAAAGCGCAAGGTGGAGGTGATCGAGATGAGTCAATAGCAGGTGGGTTCAAGAATTTGTACTAGGTTTCCAATGGTGTCGCACTCTTCTCATTACCCCTATCCTTCTTCTTAGGAGGAGGTGGGGTGGTGCTTGGTGATTCCTTTAGTTCCATAAGAGAAGATGGGAGCATTGTAGGTGTCATAGTGGGAAAACCAAGAGGAGAGTGATTTCTTTTGTTTATGGGATATACCAAATTCAAAACAACTTATGGGGTTGGAGGGGGTTTCAGTGGGGTAATATACCAGATAGGGATGTCGAATGTCAAACTCGGGAGATTGAGGGTGGTCATGACTGGTGTGCTTACAATTCCTAAGGGTAGAAACATGAAGGGGATATGTTGAATGGGCATGGATCCATAATGATTCCCTAGAAACTAATTAGGGGTGGGAATCAACATAGGTTGCGGCTACGTCTATTCCTGGGATTGAGATTGGAGTGAAGGTTTACCACAAGAGATGGTGCACATGTATGATATCTATGCAACGTGGGTAGGTGGGGAAAAATCCTAAAATGTAGCAGTCATGGTATCCTCACAAAAGAGGATAGGACCTATGGTAGAAAGAGAGGGGATGGGTGCACTATCAATTGAGTGGAAAACCATAAGAAGGATGTGTTTAGGGGAGTTTGGTCCCTTAAGGTCATAAAGGTCAACTAGTTGATCTTGATGACCTTCCCTTCATGAGGGAACATCATAAGTTGAAAGAGTGAGGAAGTGATGGCTTTCATGGTGTACATGTAGCTCCGTCCCAAGATAAAGTTGTAATTAAACTAAGGGTTGACCACCTCAATATAAATAAGGATAGTATTTTCATTCAACTTGGTGGGTACGTTCAAGAGAAGTCCCTTAGGTTAGGAAATGCAACTATCATAGGAATCTAATGTGGTAATGGACGACCCTAACTTGGGTCACCTAAAATCATTCCAAACAATGGTGGACATGACGCAATCGGATGCGCATTCATTAACAATGCATCGATGGATGCCCAAGTTTCAAATCGTAATAGGTATTTTTAATGCTATAGATGATGGCATCCTAGGCTTAGAGTGATCCAAATCGAAGGTAATGAGATGTAAATTAGTGGGATTTATCACACTTAAGGTGGACATGATGGATTTTCATTGCGTTGGGTAGTTCCAGAGAAATTCTAAGTTTGACATAGCGGTGGGGGACTAGGCCAAGATATCCATAATGTTGTAGTTAGGTGCAACTCAAGAATTGGTATTGTTTGTGATTTGATGTAGAGAAAACTTGGGGACTTTAGGGTTCTTGTTGGGTGGAGGTATAGGGATTTTTAAATACTGGTCCATGGGGGTGGAGTAAGTGTCCTTACTGATAGGAATGGTTTCTATGAAGGAATTGTACCGGTTTCATCGAGTCTAAAAGTTGATATCAACATCAGCGTGAAAAGGTGTTGAACCCCCAAATCAGGGGGATGACTCAAGGGATATGTGTGTGTCATCATGGGTTGTGTTGTCAGTACCCCTTGAGTGGGAAAATGGTTTTTTAAAACCATGGGAGGTTGGACATGTTTATGTGGGTTAGGTTTCGCTTAAAGGGAATCATTTATGTCTCGATGGTTGGCCTCAACCCATAGCTCAAGGGATCTATCTAAGTGGGGGTGATGATGCATTTA
Source organism: Pseudotsuga menziesii (assembly GCA_001517045.1). Classification (NCBI taxonomy): domain Eukaryota; kingdom Viridiplantae; phylum Streptophyta; class Pinopsida; order Pinales; family Pinaceae; genus Pseudotsuga; species Pseudotsuga menziesii. The sequence continues at coordinate 40,824 of LPNX010007511.1, read as the reverse complement.
GTGTATGTGCACATTACAAAAATAACATAGGTAGTTAGTCCTTAACTATGGGTTCTTTCCATTCTTGGGGGTTGGTTAGGATATTGGTTGGAAATATTGGATCCATTATTTCCTGGTGGGTTAGGAGGTGGTCCTACCCCTCCTTGGCATTGATTATTCCCATAATTCCTACCTCATATTTGATTAGGTTTCCCTTGTTGGTTATTGTGGGATAATGGAGGTTATGTCTGGTTCTACTAGACATAAACTTTCCCTTGTAGAATAGGAGGATCTTTAGGTGGGACTTGTGTTGGACCCACTAGAAATGGTCTAGGGTAACAAGGTTGAGGGCCGCTAAAGGCAGGTCCTTGATATACTGGTCCATGGACATGAGCTATAAGGGATAGATGCATATAAGAGGGTGTGGATCCAAAATGTGAGGATTCATGGGAGAAATCAAGGTCACAACCTGAAGTTGGAAATGATCCCAACGAAGGATAGACAACACTACATGTGTTGACATATGCGGGATTCATTGCAGGGGGATATGTTCATAGTGTATAGCCATTGATGTAGCAGTGCCAATGGCATATTTTGAGGCATGTGATGCCCCCAACGAATCATTCTTAGAAGAGTCTCGATAAGGGGTATCGAAAAGAATGGTGTAAAGGTAACCTGATTATGCGTAAATAAGGTCAAATTGCTAGGACTTGAGGATAAAATCCTCCTCAGTCTATCAATTCTCTGATGCTACATCCTTGGAAATGAAATGGGTGAGGGAATTCAGGAACTAGTCCAAGAAAATCCTGTCATCTAGTTTAATCTTGCATAAGCTATGCCACCTACACCACTCATGGATGTGGTTCGTTATGTGGGTAGCGATGGTATGGCTGCAAGAAAGGATGATATCTACACCAACATTGTATCAAACATTCAACTTGAAGAAATGCAGGGAAGTGTATGCTAGGGATGAAAAGGTGGGATGTGTCCCATGGGGTTGGTCAATGTACCACTTAACTACAACACATGTAAAGGTTCTCTGTAGCAAACATAATCGAATGGAATCATCCACTATGGAGTTAGAGGAATACCATAACTGGAAGGACATGATGTGGTTCTGGGGGTATTCCCCACTCTTCCCTTTAAACTTGGGGATGTCAAAGGGAAGTTTGGTGGGCACTGGAGGCTAGTTTAAATCATGGAGGATTATATCATTAGTTAATCAGGCCAAATCAAGGAGGTTGACACTAGCCATAAATGGAAGACTTGCATACATGGGAGATCCAAGTGGAGGGAAAATTAGGGGAGCGATCTCCATAAGAGGGTTCTCGGTGGATGAATTCCCTAAAGGAGGGTTCCCCATGGAAAAGTATCTATTGGGTGGGTTCCCCATGGAAAGTATCGAGTGGATGGGTTCCCCATTATAGTGTATCCATTATATGGGTTCCCTAAAGGAGGGTTCTTGGTAAGAGATATTCCAATGGTCAGGTTTCCCACATGAGGGTTCTCTATGGATGGGTTCCCCATGGAGGGGTTTCTTGTAAGTGGATTTATAAAGGTTTATTTCCTAGTAGTTGGGTTCCCAGTGGGTGGGTTCCCTGTAGGGAGGTTTCTAGATGGGAAATTTCCTCTTCTGGATATGGCTCCAACTAATCCTCCAGAAAAGGGGTCGAGGCTACCGCCGCTGGATGAAGGAATGTGAGAAGTCATGGTGCTGTGAGTGGGTAAGAGTATAGGTGATTTGGACTGAGAGGAGTCAGAATGAAGCTCAAATCTATTGAAAAAAGGTTCTGTAGATAATGAACTATTCCAAACCAGGGTCTAATGAGTGTGGGATAAAGATCCAAACTGAGGGGATTTCCCTGAACTCTACGGGAGTACCTCGGAGGAGAAATAGTCATAGGTGCATGAATGCTTCATGGGGGATTAAAGTATGCTAAAAAATATCAATACAACCAATTTTTCAAGATAATACCTCTCAGAAAAAGTGGCGCATAGGCCAAAAAGGATTAAAAATCCTAATGTAGTCAAACGTGCAAGATGAGAACTAGCAAAAAAGAGGTGCTCAAGCCAAAAAAAGATAAAGAAAAAAAAATGCAATTGAGTTCCATATAATTTGATTGGCAATAAAGTGGTTAGAAAATCAACAAGAAGAACTCCCAGAAAATAAAAATACCCACTACTATATTAGGTAAAAGAGCATGAAAACACCTAACTAAGAGATGGAATCCCATTCTTTCTTCTGCATAGATTCTTCATAAATGGTAGGTTCTTGATCTATAAGATCACACATCAAGACTACATAACTGAAAAATGGATTTGATCTCTTGCTTACTCTTGTGGAGCCTTTTGGAGCTCCATACTTCTCTGCTTCTTGTATAATTTCTCTTACACAAGCATGATTTCTCTTTCATGATATATTTATAGTAGGAGGTTCTTGAGGTTCTAGCATATCATGGTCCTCTGATGTTTCATTTTCAGGGGAGGGTGCAGCTGCTATATTTCTGGGAGGTGCATCTTCTTCTTATACTTCTTCATGTTGGCACTTTCTGGATCTCTTGAGAAATGCTTCTTTGTCAAATGTTACATCCCTACTAATCTCCTTGTGATGGAATCGCAGAATGTATAATCTGAAGGCTTTGGAGAATTCACAATATCCAACAAATATTCCATTCTTTCCGGAAGGGCCCAACTTGGTTCTCTTTTCTTATGGAATGTGAACATATACTGGGAAACCAAATATCTCTAGGTGGCTCACTTCAGGCTTCTTTCCTATGAACATTTCTTCTGGAGTCTTAAATCCAAGGGCACTATGGGATAATATATTATGTATGATAAGCTTTTGTTATTGCTTCTTTAACCCATAGATGCATTGGAAGATATTGATCATGTATCATTGTCTTCATTACTTCTTAATGGTCCTATTATTTATTTCTACAACAATATTCTATTGGGGATTGTAGGGAGTGGTTAGTTCCCTCTTGATTCTAGCTTCTTTACAAAATGCTTCAAACTCTTTTGAAGTATATTCTCCACCATTGTGTGTTATGAGTGTCTTGATTCTTCTTTCTGAATGATTCTTTATCAAGGATTTGAATTCCTTGAATTTTACGAGTACTTCATATTTTGTTTTCAAGAAATATATCCATGTCTTTATTGAATAGACATCAATGAATGTAAGATAATATTCATAACCACTCAAATATGTGGAGGAAATTTGACCACATACATCTGAATTAATTAATTCCAACGTACCTTTAGTCTTTGTTTCATTCTTCAGAAATGGATTCTTTATATTCTTTCCTTTTTCACATCATTTGCAAGTGCCTTCGTGATCAATCTTCAAATATGGTAAACCTATCACTTCTTTTATCACATGGGGTAGTTCTTTGTAGTTGAAGTGAGCAAGCCTCCTATTCAATAATTCACTTGGGATAGTGGTATCATGAACAAGGGTTGTTTCCGAATGTCCCTTGTGTTTATATAATCCTCCTTCTTCTTAACCAATGTCAACTGCATCTTCAATTGATTTTCCTTTGGGCCACATAAGTACTTGTCCATCTCTAAATGCAACCCTATATCCTTTCTTATCTAATTCTAAGATAGAAAGTAAGTTCTTCTTCAAACCTGATACATATAAGACTTCCCTCATCTTCATGGGGGTTCCATAATCAAGCTTGTAGCTTCCTTCACCAATTCCTTTGATGGGATATTGATAGTCATCTCCTAATGATACCTTCTAAAGAGAGTCCTGCTCTTCAAGTTTTGACAAAGTTTTCTTTTGTCCTGTCGTGTGCTTTGAAGCACCACTATCATTAAGCCATGTATCTTCTCTAGGTGTCACATACCCAGAGAGTGCAGAGAACAATACATACTCTTATGCATCTTCTTCTTTTGCTTGTTTTCTTCGAGGTCCTTCTTTGTCTTCTTCTTCATCTTCATTTTCAGCTAGGTGTGCATGATGTCTTTGTTTTTCATCTTCTTGTATTCTTCTTTCTTCAAGGACAATTTCTGGAAATGTGTCCTATCTTGTTACAATTGAAACATTGAAAGTTGGAGTAGTCTTTCCTATGATTGTTTCTTCTTGTCCTTTGGAACTTCTTAGGAGGTTGAGACTAATTGTGGGTTTCCTTCTTGAAGTTAGATTGAGTTGTGCCTCTCTTGGTATGGGTGGCTAGGGATTTATCTTTTTCTTTAAGTAGAGCTTCTCTATTGGCTACTCTACCCTCCTCTTGGATGAAATATTCCCATACAATGTCAAACTCCATGCTTTCCTTTCTAGCACACATAGTCTGTATGAATGAATTCCAAGGTCTAGTGAGACCATTGAGAGCAGTCATAACTAGTTCATATTCATCAAAGGAGTCTCCAATGGCTTCTAGTTTCTCCTTGTTTTAAAGTATTATAAATTCGGAATATATTCCATATGTATTGATTGTATTCCTCCTTCAGGAGATGAGTTTGGTCTTGTTAGTATCATTGAAAGAATCAATGTAAACCTCGGGATGTAAGTCGGGTCAATAGTACCCAAGAGTCAATATAATAAATGTTGGATGTGGTGTCCAGTTGGATAAGTCATCCCAGTGAGTTAGAGAGGTTGGCCCTATTAGGTTAGAGGTCAACTCAACTGAAGAATATAAATAAGGAGGCGCTCCCCTTCATTTGTACTCACTCACTCAAGCTGTTTTGCAAGAGACAGAAAGATTAGTGCGCCAGAAAAAAGAGAGAAGTAGTTGTCTGGGTTTTACACTACTCTGGTTGAGTTCTATACTGAGGAATTTTTACAGGGTTTTCTCCCTTGTAGTTTCCTAGAGGAAAATATTGTGCTCTTGTGTTCTTGTGTTTCTATACTTGTTTGTTCTTTCAACAATCTGCTAGTAACTATTTGTTTTAAGATATCATCTAAGTAAATTAATAAAATTTCAACATGGTATCATAATCACCCTGAAAGGAAGCACTACACAGTTAAGGTTTTGTTACTATGAACAAATCCCTCAGTATATCGACCAGAGAAGAGGGCTCCCTCAACTCGCTCCTGAAGAGCACATCTTTCTGTGGAGATAGAACTGAATTCCAATAATTTTCATTTTTGGACCAGTTACTACTGCCGGGACAAGCTAGGGATCCAGTTTTCCTAAGGTTTCATCATCAATCTCAGGAAAGGGAAGATACATTCTACCTTTCCCTAGGGAGGCACATCTTCTTCACCATTCATCTCTGCCTATAATCCCAACTGAAGAATTAGGGTTTCTACATCAACCCCTAGGTCATCCAAAAGGAGTTTAGTTAGGAGTTGTTTTCTTCAAGAAAATATTATTCCTCTTTATTCCATTTGAATTTCTCAGTATTCTAAAGATGACAAAGAATACCAAGCTAGATGAAAATCTTGAAGGTGTTGAAAACTTCAAAGCATGGAAGTATAGGATCATGCTCTTCCTACAAGAGAATGATCTAGAAAAATTTGTGAAAGAGGAAGTGAAAGAACCAGAAGAATTTCAAGCTAAGTCCAAGCATAACAAGGATATGATAATATCTAAAAGGATCATAGTTGTAGACTCCATCAAAGATAACTTTATTCCTCGAGTATCCTCAAGGGAGACTCCAAAAGAAATGTTTGATGCTCTATCGAGTCTATTTGAAGGAAGAAACATTAATAGGAAAATGACCCTGAGAAATCAACTCAAAAGTGTAAGAACTCAAAATTCAGAGACCATGCAATCTTACTTTACAAGAGTAGCTCAAATCAAGGATCAGCTTGAATCCATTGATGATATGGTTGAATAAGTATAGATTGTGATGACAACCTTAATTGGTCTTCCAAGAGATTGGGAAGCCTTTATCTGAGGAATTTGTTCAAGAAGGAAACTAACCAAATTCTGAAATTTATGGGAAGAATGTGTCCAAGAAGAAGAAAGGATGAAAGCTAGAGGAGAAAAGCTAAATGACAATGAGGATCAATCCTTGAAATCCCACACCAAAGGAAAAATAAAGAATCATGACCATCCTCCTAATACTCAAGGGTCTAAAAGACCAAAGAGAGACTTCTCAAATTTTGAATGCTTCACTTGCCACAAGTTGGCACACATTTCCATCAACTGTCCCATGAAAGCAGAAAGAATAAAAAAGATGAGAAGGTTTCAGGCCCATGCTGCTAAAGATAGTGATCAAGAAGTTGAAGAAGAAGCAAAGAAGGATGGAGACACTAGTGAAGAATATGTTTTAATCTCTGCTCTAACGGGATCAGTCTCACCAGGAAATGACACATGGCTAGTTGATAGTGGTGCCTCCAAGCACATGACTGGTTACAAGGAGTCACCCTCATGCCTTGAACAAAAGGAATCTCCACAGAGAGTAATGCTTGGAGATTATTCCCAATACCCCATTAAAGGAATAGGAGAAGAATCCTATAAATTGGATTCTGGAAAACCTATGAAAATTAAAGATGTCCTATATGTCCTAGGACTAAAGAAGATTCTTTGTTCCATTTCAGCCTTAGACAAGAAAGGATTCATAGTTTCTTTTGTGGATGGTTAAGTTCTCATGTGGACAATAGGTAAAACCATATATGATGCAGTAGAGATTGGATTTGAATAATGAGGACTTTGCAAATTGAAGGGACGTACAGATTCAACATTAGCAACTAGTACTATAAAACCATGTGAGCTATGGCACAGAAGGCTTGCTCATGTTCAATACAATGCTCTACCAGTTGTAAGCAAGGTTGTGACTGGTTTACAATAAATTCAGATAGAACATGAAGGAGTGTGAAAAGTATGTGCACAAGTAAATAATACTAAGAGTCCTTATCCAAAAAGTGATAATAAAGAAAAAGGGGTCTTAGATATTATTCACTCAGAGATATGCGGGCCAATGCAAACTACTTAATTAAGAGGGTATGTTTACTATGATTATTTTATTGATGACTACTCTCGCAAGACTTGGATATACTTTTTGAAAAGGAAGTATGAAGTGTTTGAAAGGTTCAAGGAATTTAAGGCCCAAGTGGAAAATCCCTCTGAGAAGAAAATAAAGATTCTGAGGTCAGATAGTGGAGGAGTTTTTACATCAAATGAATTCAATGATTACTGCAAGGAAGATGGGATTAAGCCGGATCTCACTAGTCCATATAATACACAAAAAAATGGTGTGGTAGAAAGAAAGAATAGATCTATCATAGAAGCTGTGAAAGCTATGATACATGATCAATATCTTCCAATGCACCTATGGGCAGAAGCAACAAGAACAACAGTATATTTACATAATAGAATTTCCCACGGTGCCCTTGGGAATAAAACTCCAGAAGAAATGTTTTCCAAAGAAAAACCAGAGTTAAGTCACCTAAAGATATTTGGTTGTCCTGTATACATTCACATTCCCAAGGAGAAAAGAACAAAGTTAGATCCTTCAGGAAAGAAGGGATTGTTCATAGGATACAGTGAACAATCAAATTCCTATAAGATATATATCCCAGGATACCGTCAATTTGAACTTAGCAGAGATGTAACATTTGACGAAGATACAACCTTCATAAATTCAAAGAAAGACAAGGAAGATGAAGAGGAGCATGAAAATCTGAAATCTGTTGAAAGTCCTAAACCAGTTAGAAATGAAGAAGAAGTCCAGATTCTTGAAGATAGGGATATGACAGAACCTTAGTTACCTGAAGAATTACCCAATAAATTGATTTCTCAAAAGAGAAAACATGCTTGGGCTCGTAATGTAATCAAAGAAGAAAAAATAAATGGTTCTCCATAAGGAACTATCCAAGAAAGAAAGAATCTAAAGTCATACCATGGTTATATGGCTTTGATGTGTGATCTAGTTGATAAAGAACCAACTTGTTTTAAAGAAGAAATAAAACAAGAGTGGGATGATGCAATGATCGAGGAATACCAATCCATTATAAAGAATGATGTGTGGGAAGTAGTACCAAGACCAAAAGACAAGTCAATGGTATCCTCGAAATGGATCTTCAAAACTAAACATTCAAGAGATGGACGTATAGAAAAATATAAGGAAAGATTTATAGATAGGGGATTCTCTCAGAAAGAGGGAATTGATTATGAGGAAACCTTTGTACTAGTAGCTAGATACACCTCAATCAGAACCATNTATATCGAACAACCGCAAGGGTTCGAGACTAATGATCAGAAAAATCATGTATGTAGACTAAAGAAGGCATTGTATGGGATAAAGTAAGCACCCAAAGCATGGTATGGCAGGATCGATGGATTTCTGATGAGCTTAGGCTCTACTAAAAGTAAAGAAGACTCCAACCTCTACTATAATATTGAGGGTGATGGGATTATGATTTTATTACTATATGTAGATGATTTGTTCTTGACAGGAGAAGATAACCCTATCATCGAATGTAAGAAGAAGCTTGCTGCGGAGTTCGAAATGAAAGACCTTGGAATGATGCATTACTTTCTAGGTCTTGAAGTATGGCAATATCTAGATGATATTTTCCTAAACCAAGGAAAATGTACGATAGAAATCTTAAAAAGGTTTGGAATGTTAGATTGTAATGCTATGACTACTCCAATGAAAACAAGTTTGAAGCTATTAAATGACGATACTTCAGAAGCAGATGATGCCACCTTATATAGACATATTATCAGGTTCTCTGATGTAATTAACCAATACAAGACCAGATATATGTTTTGTAGTAAACACCTTAATTCAGTATATGATGAATCCTAAACACATTCACATTATTGGGGAAAAACATGTGATGAGGTATCTAAAGGGAACTTTAGACTATGTGCTCAGATATGCATCTAGTGGCAAGATCAAATTACATGGATATGCAGATTCAGATATGGGAGGAAGTGATAAACATATAAAAAGAACCTCATGATGTTGTTTTAGTCTGGGATCAGGCATGATCTCTTGCTTCAGTAGAAAGCAGACCAGTAGTATTTCACTTAGTCTGGCAGAGGATAAATACATTGCAACATGTTCATCATGTAGAGAGGTAGTATGGCTTCGAAATATGTTAGAAGGACTATTTGACGCAAATATAGATGCTACTAATATACTTTGTGATAATCGTAGTTGTATTAAGATGACAGAAAATCCTGTGTTTCATGATAAGACAAAGCACATTGAAATCAGATATCATTTCATATGGGATATGGTTTAGAAGGGAGCTGTAAAGCTCAAGTATGTTCTTACAAAGGAACAAGTAGCAGATGTATTGACTAAGTAATTGGCTCGTGTAAAGTTTGAATACTTTCAAGAAAATCTTGGTGTAGTCTGAAAGGACCTCTCTTGAAAGAGGGAGTGATAGTAGATGGATGATGGATGCAGTGGTGAGTAGCTCAGTCTAGAGGAGGGTAAGTCTGGCTAGGCTTGTTTGGCCCAAAAGGGTTAGTAAGTCAAACGTGCCTTGTTGATCCTATCGGGATTAGTATGTCTGGCTAGGCTTGTTTGGACCGAAACAATTTAAGCCAGACAAGGCTTGTCTATTCCCCAGGGATATCCATCTGTCTAAATATGCTTGTTTGGCTCGAAAGAGTTAGTAAGTTAGACAAAATGTCCGGATGAATCTACTAGAGAACTCACTATGATGCTGCTCTGAGACGTTGAAGGGAAAGATGTATCCTCAGTATTGTTATATTGTTGATTGTTGATTATTTTTATGATGGTTTTCGACATGTTTTGATGATTGTTGCAGTATTGTTATACTGATGATTGTTGAGATGTTTGTTTCGGTATTGTTGTGATGTATTTTTGCTTCAGTATTGATGATTGTTAATTTGATTGATTGAGTTAGTACCAATGGTGTTACACTAATAATTGTTGATGAATGTTTCTTCAGTATTCCTATACTGATGATGGCGTCAATGTTCTAGCATCTCTATGTTGGTAATGCAGATGATGATCTAGCATTAGATGTTGTTTGATTTTAGCACTAACATGCTAAAGAGATTAGTGTTGATTTTTTTTAGTATCCATATACAAATGTTGTAGATAATGAAGTTACAGATGATGTCTCAAGATCCACATACTGATACTATAAGAAGATTATCCTAAACATGATTTAGTATCCATATATCGATGAGATAGACAATGATCTAGTATTCACATAGAAGATGATCCAGAAGATGATCCAGTATTCATACACTAACAAAATAGATGATGAATCAATATTCACATGCTAATGCTTTAAGAAGAAGACCCAAAAGATGATTCAGTATTCATATATTGATGCTACAAAAGATAATTTAGAAGATGATAGAAGATGCCCGAGTACGTACTAAAGATGAAGATTGCATAAGATGATCCAGCTGAGATCGATGATGAAGATGAATGATGACGTTCCAAAACTTCCTATGACATATAAAGACTCACCAGTCAATTGTACAGTTGTAGTAGTAATTGTTGTCATGGTTGAATACCTTCCTTGTTAATGGGGAGTGTTAAAGTATTATACCTTTAGAAGATATTCCAAATGTATTGATTGTATTCCTCCTTCGGGAGATGAGCTTGATCTTGTTAGTATCATTGAAAGAATCATTGTAAACCTACGGATGTAAGTCAGGTCAATAGTACCCAAGTGTCAATATAATAAATTTTAGTTGTGGTGTCCAGTTGGACAAGTAGGCCCAGTCAGTTAGAGAAGTCGTTCATGTTAGGTTAGAGGTCAAGTGAACTGAAGAATATAAATAGGGAGGTGCTCCCCTTCATTTGTACTCACTCGCACAAGATTTTTTACAAGAGAGAGAAAGATTAGTGTGCCAGAAAGAAGAGAGAAGCATTTTTCTGGGTTTTACACTGCTCTGGTTGTGTTCTATAATAAGGAAGTTTTGCAGGGTTTTCCCCCTTGTGGTTTCCCCGAGGAAAATCTTGTGTTCTCATGTTCTTGTGTTTTTATGCTTGTTTGTTCTATTAGTGATCTACTAGTAACTATTTGTTTTAAGATATCATCTAAGTAAATTAAGAAATTTCAACACCTTGAACTAGGAGATCCTTGTGAAGTAGTATTGGATAGATTCTCCTTGGCTCATCTTCGTACTCTTCAATTGAGCTCTCAAATTCATCTTTCTATTGATGTTCCTTCCTTCATACATTCTGGATAAGGAATCATACATCTTCTTTAGGGTCTCTTTGGATGACACTTGAGGAATCAAGTGACTTTGATAGAATCGGCAATGATCCTCATTTCCCTAATCAGGTCCTTGTTGTGCTTATCCTTAGCTTCATCCTCTTCAGGTTCTACAAATTCTCCTTGTTGGAATATTATAAACCCACTCATAAAATAATTAATCATTATTTGATTAATTTCCTTATCCACTAGCCTAGATAGTTGGCATCCACTTGCACTACAAAGTCAACACTTGCCATCTATACCCAAGGAATGATTTAATTCTGATTCTGGGTTGATCCTAACCACTTTATTGACTCCCAGAATTAGTAACTGTGTTTTCTTGCAGATTCTTCCTTATTCTGCTTTTATCCAGTTTTTTTGTGGATAAGGTTATAATCTAGTCCAGTAGGAAACTGACAGCTTTTGTTGACAACCCATCCTCCATTATGTTCTCTCCATATTCTAGGATTAGAAAGTCTTTCCTTTTATTATCATCACTCACACATGCTATTGCTAATTTGTGATTTCCTTGATAAATTAGGAAAGTGCTTTAGCAACCTATGTGGGTTTATCATAATTAGTAAGCCTGCTTTATGAGCTAGCATGAGTTGTCTTCCATCAACTCTATTTTCCTATACAAGGATGTATTACCTATGAAATAATATCAATTATCATTCCTTGATCATTCATTAATATGTGTTCATTATTCCTCTTATTTTCTCCTTATGTTAATTCTCTGCAATTCCCAGTGAGGTTAATTGTGTGCTTATGTTCTTAGCTTGTTTATGGAATTCATGTTGCCATCAAGGATTTATAATTCTGACATGGTATCAGAGCTCAAGATATCAAATCTCTACATGACATCAAAGCTTTGAGAGCTCATTAATTAATCCTCCTTTTCATATTTGCAGGTTTATTTTGCAGGTACAACTTCAAATGGATTCAAGAGTATCAATTCCTCTTCTTGCTCCATTCACAAGCTATTCAGAGTGGAAATTGAAGATGATTCCATCTATAAAGAGACAAGGACTCTATGAGATATCTATTGGAGCTTTTCATGTTCCCTCTTGTTCACCATTGAGCAATTCGATGATCTACGAAGAAATATCCCAGAGGAGATCGAACGGCGGGGATAAATCGTGACAGAAAATGACAGTCATAATCTGTTCAGCATCTGGGAACATATCAATGGCTGAGAATCAACCTGCAAAAATCAACGATGTAGAAAAATTGAGTTGCGGAATCGGGGAATATGGAAATCGTGACCCTGCACCTACATCTCACATATGGAATAGATCGTTGCGGAAAGGAAAGTTGTGTAGATAGAGATCGGAAAAGCCGCATCCCGCATCCCATAAGTTGCGGAAAGGAGAGCTGCAGAAGGAAAAATGTCGAAAACCAAAATTCACCAAAGGACATTTCTGCATCCCGCAAGTTGCGGAACAAAGAATTATGGAAAGAGATATGTGGAAAACATAATTGGCAGAAAGATGTTTCCTGCATTCCACATCCCGCCTGTGGAATAGACCATTGTGGAAAGAGATTTATGTCTATAAATTTGACCTGTTAATTGAAGTCTTGGACATATTTGGCCATTCAGGCCATCACCAATCCGACAATTTAAGCCCTACAACTTAATGTAAAAATGCATTGAAAGAAAACATACATCAATGCATACAATTACAATTATACAGTGGAACAATTCATCAATTCAACATATTAGCATGTTCATCATATTTCATCAAGCAATGGAAAATGCAGAGATTAACACCGATAAGAACACTTATCTTTGAAATAAGTTTGTTCCACGACCACCTATGTCGCTGCAACATTCCACCCAACCATAGGCCAGTGCGCTCATTAATATCTCAGTAGCACTGTCACCCCCGAGCTAAGCATGATTTCCCCAAGGAATAAGGAACCTCTATCAAAATCACACATAGGCAAGAACACACAAGAACTCAGCCAAGACAACAGATTTGGGTTTATCAAGCTACAAACAACTAGCCAATATACCACTGGGTTTATCAAGATAATAATCCAAGCCAGCTAACAGTTGCTTTTATTAGGCTGTACACATAGCCAATCCAACACTTACATAAGGGACCAGCCAAGCCAACATATGGGTTTATCAGGCTACATAGCCAAGCCATCTCACTACTGGGTTTATTAGGCTACTTAGCCAAGCCAGCATTTAGAGCTGGGTTTATCAAATTGTCCAGTTGAGGATCACACAAGGCCAAACACAACAACACACATCCAAGCCAATAGATGGGTTTATCAGGCTATTAGTCAAGCCATCCTTCAGGTTGGGTTTATCAGGATTCTTAGGCAATGGACAGGAAGAATGGCTAAGCTAGTGAGTTCATCCACAGAGCTACGGACACCTTCACAAGACCTATCTAGCTTGGAAAACACATTTCCTACACACCCAACACAAGGAAGTGTCCCCTTCTCTACTCCAGAGTCCCTCAGGCTACACCTTCCCTTCCAGTTCTCTTCAAGATGTGCATAGTAGATTCACTAACCACTCTTATATTATTGAGAGGTTCCACACTAGGTTTATCAAGCACATTCTACTTCTCTCCCACTCCTAAGTCTTGCATATGGTTCAAACCAAAACCAGGGTGCACAACACACCAACCATAGGGAGACACAACAACACAAACTTCACTTTGATACACAATTTACAGGGTCTCATAGCACTCTGGAGTTCAGGATAATGCTACAATGCAGCAACCAAGTTCTCGGCAAAGGAAAAATACTTGCAGAAACGCATAGCAACACCTTCTAGCTCTCGTCGCATCTTTCTGATCGGGAAGAATGACCAACATGTGGGTGAGCAATTGTGAATGAATGAACACCTCCCTTTGAATGAAGGATCCTTGTTCAAAACTATTAATTTGTCACAGTGGTCTAGGAACTGAAAACACAGTCTCACAAAGAATACATACAAATATGCATAAAATTGGCAAAATGGTGCTGCAATGGAAGTAGCAACTCGGTATAATCAAATGAATAATGAATAATACAATACAATGATCATGCAATATGCATGAATTCCAAGACAATTTGAATTCCCAAGGAGGTTATTCGAATTGAATGAGTGGGTGTAGCTTAACTGACTGTAAGCCACAGTAAACACACTAGTTAACCAACTGATCAAGTGCCAATTGACTCAATTGAGTCCTAACTAAAGTTGGAGTGCAATGAATGGCTGAGTCTAACTAAAAGTAGCTCAAACACATGTCACTGCATGCCAACCAACAACTGGTAGTTCATTAATAACTCCAATGAACCTCGATGAGGTTAACTGAAGTTAAACTGGTTATCAGAAGTGGTTGTAGGTGCCTGTGTTAGCTCCAGTTCATAAATAATCATTAAAAATAATTAAATAATGAATGGAGGAACCTTCACCACTTAACTTAACTAATTGTAACCATCAATTACTAATTAGGTGCATTTATGACACTAAGATCACTCATGGAGTGCTCCAGTTGGCCTCCCCAAATGAAGGAGAAGGATTAGTTGGCCTCCTTGACTAAAGGTAGATGTGGGTGTTCTCATGTTGATGTCATACAGTGCTCCTTTGATGTCAATAAAGTCAATAAAACTTAGGATAGTGGTTTAACAAGGCCAAATTGACCAAATTAAGTGTGCATGGTGGGTAAATGTCTCCAACAAAAACGTCCCGTCGCTCTCCCAAAGCGTGAGGGAAGATGAAACATTAATGCACAAGGGAATGGGCATACGTTTTTGGGTGTTTTCTTTCCCACGGGTTAAAAACACATTCTTCCAGAATGGGTGCTCTGCCCAATTTGAATTTTTCCCATACTCTTCCCCTCCCATGCAATAACTACCTCAACCAAATTCTGGTAGAATTAAATGGTTGGGGAAAAGACAAGAAAAGGGGTTGTTGACAGTTTTGATGGGTTTTACCCAATGGTTCAAGTTTAAACATTCCCCTTCCTCCCTATCCTTGGAAATCATGCCCCCATCTCATTTTTGTTGAATTGACATAGCTGGTTGTGGGTTTTTCATTAAATTGCATATTTACATGATGTTTACAAGAATTATTGACTTAGCACATAAATCATAGGCATTAACCATGATCACCTATACACTAAACATTAATCAATGGCAGGGCCTTGGCCTTGAGCTCCTTGCCATGATTCCATATAATATTTACATCATATACATTTAATGCAGACGAGGTCAAAATCGGGGTGTTACATTCCCCTCCACCTTCAACAACACTGTCCTCGGTGCTTTACAAAATTGAACAAAATGTTGCACTGGTACCTTCCTCAGTGCTCCACAAGATTGAAAAAAAATGGATGTGCCAATCACATGGTATCGTCCAACTCCCATGTAGCCTCTTCAGGACCGTAGAGCTCCCATTGCACCTTGACCTGTCCTATGGCTCGGTTTCACAGCATTGTGACCTTCCTGTCGAGTATGCGCATTGGCTCGATTTGGAACTCTCCTTCGGGTTCCACCTGAATCACATCCCAATTTATCATGTGGTTAGGATCATGTATGTATTTCTTAAGCAAAGAAACATGAAAACAATTATGAGCTCTAGTGCTAGCAGGAAATGCAAGTCTATATGAAACTGGCCCTATTCTTTCAAGCACTTCAAATGGCCCATGGTATCTGGGTGACATCTTGGCAAAAATTCCAAGCTTCAAGGAACTCTTATTTTCCCTCACTCTAAGGTAAAGATGATCCCCAAAACTGAACTCTCTATTCACCCTATGCTTATCTGCATAGATTTTATGTCTAGCCATCAGTCTAAGGATGGTAGGCAGTGTTGAAGTTTAGCTTTGTACCCAAATATACAAACAACCCTTTCCAAAAATTGGAAGTGAAATTGACATCTCTGTCAGAGACTATTGCCTTAGGAAATCCATGCAATTTGAAAATATCCTTCATGAATATCTTTGCAATGTCATCAGTCCTATGCATAGACTTAACCGGTATAAAATGCATTGCCTATGTAAACTTGTCCACCACAACCATGACAGAATCATTGTTATCTCCAAGTCATTGAAAATCCTGTAATAAAATCCATGGAAATAACTTCCCATTTCCATTCTGGAATGGACAAAGGCTGCAACAACCCTTCTGGGCGTTGATGCTCAACCTTCACTTGTTGACATTTCAAGCACCTTGAAATATATTCAGCCATGTCCTTTTTCATTCCTAGCCAAAAGCACTTCTTTCTAGCTATAGAAATTGTCTTCTAATATCCAGGGTGACCAGAATATGGAGCTTGGTGGATCTCCTCCATAACAACTCTCCTCGAGTATGCTCCATTCGGAATATAAATTATGTTATTATAAGTAATAAGTCCATCTTCTTCCAACTTATATCCCTCATATCTCTTTTCAAGGCTTCGCTTCTGCAACTTGTCCTTGACTTGCACACACATTTCATCTTCAGCGGTATGAATAACAATCTGTTGTCTCAAATCTGATTGGCAAATACTAATGGTTGCTACATGCATTTCCTGCAACTTCCTGTTGAGTGCATCAACTACCTTATTCTCTTTTCCCTTTATGTGCTTGATTTCAAAATCAAACTCACATAAAAAATCCAACCATCTGGCTTGCCTAGCATTTAGAGTAGGTTGATCAAACAAATACTTCAGACCACAATGGTCTGTCCTCAACTCAAATCTTATCCCCATCTAGTAATACCTCCACATCTTGAGAGCATGTACTATGGCTACAAGTTCCAGATCATGAGTGGCATAGTTTTTCTCATGCTCCTTCAACTTTATGGACTCATAACATATCATGTGGTTGTCTTGCATAAGAACTCGCATAGTTTTTCTTATGCTCCTTCAAATTTATGGACTCATAACATATCACATGGTTGTCTTGCATAAGAACTCCTCCAATTCCTTGACCGTGTGCGTTAGTACACACCACAAAATATTTCTCTGGGTCTGCAACTTTCAAGATGGGTGCACTTGTGAGAAGACTCTTCAACTGCTGGAAGCTTTCTTCACACCTTGATGTCCATTCGAATTGTATTCCCTTCTTTTACAAAGAATTGATGGCATGTGCAACCTTGGAGAATCCCTTTATGAATCTCATGTAATATCCTGCAAGTCCCATAAAAGATCTTACATCTATTACATTTCTTGGAGTAGGCCAATTCATAATGGCTTCAATCTTATCAGGGTCCACAGATATACCCTCTTCTGAGATAATGTGGCCAAAATACTAAATCCTATCTTTATAGAAGTCACACTTACTCAACTTTACATACAACTGATGCTATCTGATCAATTGTAATGTCAATCTCAGATGCTCTTCATGCTCTTCCTTATTCTTAGAATAAATAAGAATGTCATGAAGGAAAACAAGAACAAACTTGTCCAAATACCTACTGAAGCCACTATTCATAAGGCACATAAATGTAGCTGGTGCATTTGTGAGACCAAATGGTACCACTACAAACTCATAATGTCCATACCTCGTTCTAAAGGTTGTCTTATGAATGTATTCATCCTTGATTCTCACCTGATGGTAATCAGACCTCAAGTTGATCTTGGAAAATACCTTTGCTCCTCTCATTTGATCAAAGAGGTCGTTAATTCTAGGAAAATGATATTTGTTCTTCACAGTGACTTTGTTCAACTTTCTGTAATTGATACAAAACATGATTGTACCATCTTTATTATTCACAAATAGAACTGGTTCTCCCCAAGGAGACACACTCGAACTAATATACTTCTTCTCCAACAACTCTTGCAGTTGCATCTTCAGCTCTAGGATTTACGGTGTACTCATTCTGTAGGGTGTCTTGGACATTGGTGTTTCTCCTGGCACAGGTTCAATTGTGAAAACAATGTCCCTCTTTAGAAGAAGCCCTAGGATCTCACCAGGAAAAACATCCCTGAATTCCTGCAACACATGAAAGTCCTCCAACCTAGGAGTTTCATTCTCTATTGTCTCCAAAATATGAGCTGCATACAATTGGAAACCTTTCCTACAAAACTTCTTCAACTTCACTGTTGAAATATGCCTAACAGAAATCACCTTTGGAATGCCTCTTACAACTATTTGGTTCCCTTCTTCATCCATGCATTCAAAAGTCGTATTATAGTAGTCGAGCTTTACCCTATGAGCTTCTAACGAATTCATTCCAATGAGAACATCATAGGAACCAAGTGGCAGAACATTTAGATCTACACAAGTGACCAATCCATTCACCACCAATGGACATTTCTCTACCACTTCACTAACCTTTCTCTTAGTTCTAGTGGTTATCTGAACTAACCATGATTTTCTATGCTTTACTTTCTTAAAAGCACAAATATCCACTACTCTAGGAGTAATGTAACTGTGAGTAGAACCAGGGTCAATCAAAATACAAATATATTGCTCAACAATCTTACCTGCAACTTCAACCATAGTTGACTGGTGATATGCCTGGCATTCCTCCAGTGCTGCATAAATCCGAGGGACGGCCCTTGCTACTTGACCCACTGTCTCTAATTCTTGAATGTTGTAAGCTATCCTTGCATTCTCATTCTCAAGTGGACAATTCCTGCGCATGTGGGGTCCTCCACATCTCCAACATTGGAGTGGTTCTATCAAAACCCCAAATTTTCACAAAAATTTAAAATTTTGAGATAACAACAAATGCTAAAACCTGCGGTCTACTAACAGCTAGTGGTTAGCAATCATAAGAAAAAGTCTAGTAATTAGTTTACTAAATCTGAATTATATTAACTCAACAGTTCATTTTTGTAACAAGAATAAAGTCTTCTTGCGCATTATTTTACTTCAGTTTACTGATAAGTCTTTTCAACCACTTATACTATGAAACGAGAACTTTATACTAAGAACAAGAACTCCAGCCATAAAAACGATGATTATTGCATAAAAACCACCAAAAAATCCCCTCAAATAGAAAAGTGTTGATACAAGTATACACGTTTTTTTTTTCAAGGTAAAAACTAGAGCTATCGCCTAAACATCCCATACTCTTGTTTACAAAAACTTTGAAATCAACCCCTAAATTGGAAAAAGAAAATTCCTTCAAGAGATAAATTACAACTTTTTTGAAAGTTCCATATTAAACAAAAACTAATATTTCATAAATAATTTCACTACTCTAACCATCCAAATCAAACAAATTATGTAGTGATTCATAAAAGAATCATATATTAGACCCTACATGAACATATTATTCATATAAATTACCAAAAACTCCTTTAGAGTTTCAATTACAAACATCATACTATTAAAAAACATCTAAAATGTTTCATGTGAAATGATTCAAACTCATCCATGGATTCTCACACCCCATCAGAATCTATATTCTGTGCAGATGAATGACTAGATATAATTAAAAAATAAATAAACACCCAATCCCCTGACCCCACCCATTACATTGCATTAAACAAAAAGTTAAACACCCCCTAACCCCCAACAACATTACATTTACAAAATTTAAAACACCTCCCCCTAACCCCCTAAATCCCCCAACAACATCATATTAAAAATAAATAAATAAATTATAACCCTCTACCTTGACTGCTCCTAACTACCTTGGGATAATATGCTTCATCTCTCTTATTCTTACAACACGATGCATTCACCCCTCAGTCTAATTCAATACAAAATAAGTTGAGAGTATGGCTAAGATAGGACATATGTTATTCAACTTGAATTCATAGATTAAATTAGAAATAAAAATATTTTTGTTCATCCATGTTGTGACCAATTTTGGATCACAATTGAATGTATAAACAAACAAAACTTGGATTTGAATTGTGAATATCAACATTATTGAAGTGGACTAACTAGCTTAAGGTAGTAGATCTACTTTTAGTTTTTTTATTTAAGGTGAATACTTTGTATACTTTCCTACTTCGAATTATATTTCCTCTACATAACTTAGCCTATCGAAGAAATGGAAATAATGTGATTATGCCTATTTGCTTGAGAGATCATGGAAATATATGCATAAACCATGAAAACCGGGAAAGTAAGTGCCTATTTTATAGATATATCATTCTGAACACGATGCATGGGACCATCGGGTTGGAATTTGGATTTATCTTTTTCCGTCCCATAAAATTTTGAAGTTTTTGAGTTTTATATTTCTCATCAAAGAATGTTTTGTTTAAATTTATGACCTTCAACAATAAAGTTTTGATGAAAAACTAACTCTTCAATAATGAAGCTTTAATTAAAAAAAAAAACATTTATATAATGAAATTTTAAGTTACAAATTATCCTTAACCTTTCTAAGCATCTATATTATATATTGATTAATAAACCTCTGCTTTTAAAAAGATTAACGAGCAATAAGTGCAGTATATCATTTTCAACCTATAAACTAACAAATACTTAAAATCTCAATTTCTAGTTTTGAAATTCAACTATATAATCCAATTCTGTTTGTAATTCTCTCTCTATATTTTAATGGATTATAATTTTAATGAAGAGCTTAGTGTACTACAATATATAAAACTAATACTAATATGAATTTATGGAAAATGTTGAGTTATTTTATTTTATTATATTGAAATTCATATATTTTTTTTTACGCAACCAATATGAATAATGAGAAATCAATATAAGTTGTTTAAATGACTTAAATAAATAATTGGTTTAATAATTTTAAAGATTAAAGAAAAATTGCTAATGTATACATTTTTTCTAATTTTTCATTAATTTTTATTTGTTGAGTTTTTTTCCTTTATTTATACTTTTCATTATTTTGAATTATTTAGTTGAATTTTTATAGTATAGTGAAAATGTAAATTGAGTCATAAAATTTTAAGAGATTGGTAAGTAATTTATTTGACTTTAAAAAATAAATTGATTTAGTTATGAAAGATAAAAATATATTCTTTTAAATTTCATAATACATGTTTTTTCTTTTAACTATAATGAGTTTCCAATTATGTTCAGTGGAGATTTTATAGGAAAATAAAAAAGTTGATTAATGAAATTTATTTTTTCTTTGGATTATAATAATATAAATAATATTTTTCTCTAATCATCTTTTTTAGAAAAGTTAAAAGCAATTAAGAGACTTTCTCATTTTTTGTATTTTTAAATTTAAGTGTTTTTTTATATATAAATAAAATGCAATTTTTTTTTTCTATATAAATTAAATGGTATAAAATTTGCTATATTTGTTTGCTATATAAATTAAATGCTATAAATTAAAGAGAGCTGCACACAATGGGACTAAAGGGACTAAATTGTATCGTAAATGATCCGCAAAAGGACACAATTGTATCATAAATGCTTCGTAAAAGGACAAAATTGTATGGTATCATGTCTAGGTGTCGTGATGACGCAAATATTCATGATATATGAAACGTTTATAAACGTATCAAAGAAATTGACATTTTATTAGATCTAGGTATATGCAATCAAAGTAGGTTATGTCATATTTTAGATGTCTACGCCCATTTATTCTTTGGCCTTCAGTTAAGCCATTTCTCTTATTTTAGTAGTTGATCTATTTTGGATCACAAAAAACCAAACAACAAAATCAAACACACCAAATTGTATAATCAAATGTGGTATAACCAAATGCCGCTTCTAAAGGTTCTGCTCATTGACAAAAATAATGTATATAAACTTGTTTCAAACCGTTGTTTGGAGCATTGCTTTGCCTTTGAAAACTCGGAGGCTTGTTTCGATTTGTAGAGGCACTTGCTTTTCCTTTCAGTTGAATGATCACACATCTGTATTAGACATGGCAGGAGGGAGTGGAGCTCCTCCGTTGGCCTCCAAAGGGCCGCCCTTTACTGGCGGCCTGATTCAACTTGCTTTTCCTTTTAGTTGAATGATCACACATCTGTATTAGACATGGCAGGAGGGCGTTGAGCTCCGCTCCCTCCTCCCTTCCCCGCCTCCCTCCAGAGATAACGAGCTTAGCCATTCTTAGTTTGATTATTGGGTAAAGTCATTATTCTAAAATTGCAAACTCATTCTAGCTTTGAACTCGTCAGGCTAAGCCCCTTATCTCTCAAACCACATATATACCATAAACCCAGTAAACCACGTATTATTCTTATATATATATATATAAACCACATATATACCATAAACCCAGTAAACCGAGTGGAATAGTAATAGGTAATAGATAGATAGTAGTAGGTTGTGCAAAAATTATCCATGCCGAGATGCAATTATCACCATGATCCAAGCTGAGAGCAGTCGGGATTCCACTAGTCGTCCAAGCGGAGTAGCCATAGAATGGTTGTTTAATGGCAGGTCAATGTCTCTATGTTACATTGTATATGGATAGCCACTATGGCAAGTAAAGATGCTAGTCCAAGTGTCAACGTCTCAGAGCTAGAACTGCTATATGTAACATTGTGTATCTACAGCACCACCGGTGAAGAGACTAGGACCAGGTGAATCCACTGGGACTTACATTCTGGCTGGTAGCTAATTGCCCAGGACCATGGCGATATCATCTAGAAACAAAGGAAGCGGGCCATACCAGGATGAGACACTGTTCGGGTTTCCCTCCCACTCACCACTAGCACTGTTGGACGGGTTTCGCTTCAGTGCTCGTTATCTCTGGTTGGCGGGGAAGGGAGGAGGGAGCGGAGCTCCGCTCCGTTGGCCGCCAAAGGGCCGCCCTTTACTGGTGGCGCGATTCCTGAGAATCACGCCACCAGTAAAGGGCGGCCAACGGAGCGGAGCTCCGCTCCCTCCTCCTTCCCCGCCTCCAACCACCTCCAACCAGAGATAACAAGCTTAGAGAATCGTGCCACCAGTAAAGGGTGGCCAACGGAGCGGAGCTCCGCTCCCTCCTCCTTCCCCGCCTCCAACCACCTCCAACCAGAGATAACGAGCTTAGCCAATTTTTATTTAGTAGATAGTAGTAGGTTGTGCAAAAATTATCCATGCCGAGATGCACTTATCACCATGATCCAAGCTGAGAGCAGCCGGGATTCCACTAGTCGTCCAAGCGGAGTAGCCATAGAATGGTTGTTTAATGGCAGGTCAATGTCTCTATGTTACATTGTATATGGATCGCCACTATGGCAAGTAGAGATGCTAGTCCAAGTGTCAACGTCTCAGAGCTAGAACTGCTATATGTAACATTGTGTATCTACAGCACCACCGGTGAAGAGACTAGGACTAGGTGAATCCGCTGGGACTTACATTCTGGCTGGCAGCTAATTGCCCAGGACCATGGCGATATCATCTAGAAACAAAGGAAGCGGGCCATACCAGGATGAGACGCTGTTCGGGTTTCCCTCCCACTCACCACTAGCACTGTTGGACGGGTTTCGCTTCGGTGCTCGTTATCTCTGGTTGGAGGCGGGGAAGGGAGGAGGGAGCGGAGCTCCGCTCCGTTGGCCGCCAAAGGGCCGCTCCTTTTTTACAGTTTTAAAATATTATACTTCATTATATACTGACTTGTACAGACTTGTCTGATGATTCCATTTTTGTTCTACTATATTTCAATTTCAAGAATCGTCAATGGATGGCATTATATACAAATTAATTAATACAAGTTTCATGAATATTAACACTATGGCAATGGCATCATGATCAGATCTTCCAAAAGCGAGGAAACATTCTCTGCAACGTTTTCTCGAGAAGCGGAAGGACAGGTACCACAATTACTTCTTACTTATATTTATTCTAGCACTGTTAAACACTTGAGGCAAGCATTATCCACTCTACCAAGTTTGCAGAGTTGTACGTATGAGGCGGGTCATTACCCAACGACGCTCAGATTCATGCGATTGCTCCAAACTTAGCATGGTGGACAATGCTGGCACAAACCGTGCCACTATACATATATACATTATGATGGGTTTGTATAGATTGTTCGGAATTATAAAAACCAGATCCAAACTCTGAAAAATTCATGGTTTTATTCATAGAATCATAAGTTTAAGACAAATTTCATTGTTTTAGCCGTATTCCATACAATAGACTAATTAATAAATAGTGGGTTGACATAGATTTATGTATATCAGATTTATGAGCAGTGAGTACAAGTTTATCATAACTTTCTGTATATCATATTTATGAACAATCAATACAAGTTTATCATTGTATTTGTGAGTATGGATAGTTTTCAAGTGCTTAAACATTGTATTTTTTTTTGGAATTTACGTGTGTTTAGTTTAAAGGATTAAATATTTTGGAGTTTAATTATGTAGAAGTTTAAAGGATCAAATGATCAAGTAAATGCTTTATAGTGGACATTTTATTTATTTTTATAATTATTAAGAAGTAGTTGTAAAGGTTGGTGGAGTGTCCATTTTAAATGTTTGAAACTACTATACACAATAAAACTCAAAAGATTTCACTGAAGACTATATTTCTGCATAATAATTTACTAATAAACTTACATTTTAAGAAATTATTTCATTTATGTTAAAAGGACATTCAAAAACTAAAATAATTAGCATTGTCTATCTGATTTTAGCGATTTTTTTAAGAAAGAAACCCACTATTAAAACTTTAAAATAACCTTATTCTCTTCTATTGTGCTATGCAGGATGAATGCAAACGCTCAGAGTCCATACACAACAGCCAAAGGAGATAATATTAAGCCTCAACAACATCCATTGCCACCTCCAATATGGCTGCAGTCGAATTGTCCTGCATAATTCTGAGAATCGCGCCACTAGTAAAGGTCCGCCCTTTGGCGGCCAACTGAGTGGAGCTCCGCTCCCTCCTCCCTTCCCCGCCTCCAACCAAAGATAACGAGCTTAGCCATTTTTTATTTGATTATTGGGTAAAGTCATTATTGTAAAATTGCGAACTCATTCCAGCTTTGAATTCATGAAAATATTACTTGGGTGGACCATTTTGGAATGTTTCGACTGGATGCAAAGATGGAATGGTATCCATTAAAAATGAAGTTGTCTAAAAAATTCCTGCTCCCAGCACGAATTTTCCCCAACTGAAATCAAAATTTGCTAAAAATGGTCTTAATTTTAAAGACCTGGTTGTGTTGTCACGCAAGTAATCCACTACATTCTCCGCTACTCCACTGCTATTAATTATCTTCTATGTTGAAAGGGGAATGAATGTATGTATTGCATCAAGATTGATATATAGTTCAATACTGGGTGCAGGCGGCCACACAATAGGGATGTCTCACTGCAGCTCAAACCTTACAATTAATTATGTTGCTCAACTCAAGATAAAATGCAAGCCGGGTGACAATAAAACAATTGTACAGATGGATCGTGGGAGCTTTCGAACATTTGACACACTATTATGTGAATGTAAAGAAAAATAGAGGCATCTTTCAATCTGATGCTGCGCTTCTAACCAACAACGAGGCACAATCATATGTCAGTAAAAAACTTAAGGGCTCGTCATTTTTCTGGGATTTTTCAAGATGAATGGAGAAGATGGGAAGAATTGGTGTGCTAACAGGCACTGCTGGCCAAATCCAAAGACAATGTGTTTTTACAAATTACTAGGCCTTTGATTTTCCTTAAATTTTGATTGGAGAATAATAAGCTCATTCCGCACCCATATCATCTCTGTTATAAACTTTTGTAACAATTATATTTGATTTTGCTAACTCTTAAAACCATATTATTTCCCCACTAATTATTAATTTATTATTTAATGGTGTATTATTATGTCATTGGGAATGATTATTATTATTCTTTATACCAGATTCAATTTTAGAATAATGTCTATAGAATAATCTTTTTGCTTTCTCGATAATGTCTCTAACTAAAACGAAATTCCTTTTTTTGCTTTTACTTCCACTTAAATGTAAAAGAAGGATATAGTTGATGTAGATATTAATGTAAAAAATAAAACAGATTTAAATATTCACACCTTTAACAGGATTATGACAAAGTAAAAAATAAATTTGAATTTTAGAATAATGGCTATAGAATATTTTTTATTTTTCAATAATGTCTCTACCTAAAACGAAATTCCCTTTTTTGGGGGCTTTACTTCCCTTAAATGTTAAGGAAGCATATTGTTGATGTAGTTATTAATGTGAGAAATAAAATGTATTAAGGTATTTACACCTTTAACAAGATTCTTGCTAGAAAAATTTAAAGTTGAATTAGAAAGAGAAGGTTAAGATGAAAGAAAACACGTTTAATTAAACTCTAGTAAAATAAATTAGAATAATCATAAATTAAATGTTCTTGGCAAAACTTATATCTCATAATAAAAATAAAACGTTGTTGTTGTTTTAGAAAACAACACACGTTTGTGGAAAGAAGGGGAGGTTGCTTGTTCAAAAACAGTGAACCAAAATTGAAAATGAACTTAGCCCATGACCTGCCAAAGTGTTTGGCATTCTAAGTGTGTTCCTTGTCGTCCACCAATTTTCTGATACAAGAAGCATGCCTGCCTTCTTTGTCTCCTTTATAGTAATGTCGTTGGTTTCAAACACAGTGTATCATGCCTGCCTTCTTTGTCTCCTTTATAGTAATGTAGTTGGTTTCAAACACAGTGAGGGTATGTGTGTATTTATGTGTGTATTATAGCATTTTTCAACATATGACAAAATTTTAAAGCCTACGAAATGCTCTCCGCAAAATTGTAGCCATTTTAAATAATTTTTAAGAGTTCTTTTATTTAATGAGTTGTGCAAGTTATAGTTCATGGAAGTAGTAGAGATATGGCAGTGATTAATAAATAAAGGGATAGGATAGGATAAATGTACCATTCATATCACTTTTTATGTTTAATCTAATGTTTTTTTAATGTAATGTTGTGGGGAAGTTAAGTGGGTTTTTTTTTATTATTAAATGTAATGTGGGGTGTTTAAATTTTTTAATTGTTTGTTAAGTGATATTGATGTTAAGGTTAGAGGGTTCTAAAAAAAATTATTTTTTTTTAATTTACTGTTTGGGGTGTTTAGGGAGTTAAGGGCGTTAATTTTATTATTATTATTTTTTGGTAATATGGATGTAATTTTTTTAATGTATTTTTTTAAATTTTAGTGAAACACTTGTAGCGAAGATGTCAAAAGAGCTTAACCCCCATTAGGAGGTATGTTTGGAAATGAGCACTTTGGGCATCTTGCAGACATAAAAGACCCAATGGAAGATGACATTAATGTTCATGAAAGAAGCCAAGCAGAGAAAATTCCAATTTCAATGAAAAATTTGGCCGACGTCATATTGTTGATTAGTTTCATGTCTTGGAGAAAATGCTAAATTTGACAATTTTTTGATAAGATATATTAGTAATGTTTTGACTTTCAAACTTTATTTTAGAAATAAAATTTATATATATAATGTTTTTAATATGTTATTTACAAATATGTGGTATAGTTTTTCTTGAATTTATGTGAATTGTCATTTTTTGGAAAATAATATAAAATCCTATCATTTTTACACAAAATATCTCTGAAAATCCATTGAAAATTGTTTTCAATGTTTTTATTTACTAGAATTTTTTACAAATTTCTCAATAAAAATGTCCTAATTTGTCCATAAAAATGTCTTATTTTAAAGAAAAAATTGCAAAATGTATATGTTTTTCATTATGGCTTGCTTCTAAATGTATGTTATTTTGTTAAATTTCTAGAAAACACAATTGAAATATATATTAAAAATATTTTACGACAAAGATGTTTCAAAGACCCAAAAAAATGCCTCAAAATGAAAATGTGTGATACTGGTATCAACCCTTTTTGAAATGGGGGTAATAATAGCTACTAAAATTAGGAGAGAGAAAAATGAGAACTGTGTCGAGTTCTCATTTCATAGTATAAGTGGTTTTTCATGTCAAGTAGGTGGAATCTACTTTTGAATCTAGGGCTTACTTAGCAATTGTGCTAACGCAGAAGATTACTGGTTCTTACAGGTTTACAGGTATGATCGAACGAGTACGTATTAAAAATTCTTAAAGTATCTAGCAGTATTTTATTTGCAATTATAAAGCTTAGTAATTAAGCTGCTAAACTCTAAACAACTTCCTTGAGGTAAAACCATTTGGCTTCCTTCAGTTTTTCTTGTAATAAAGTTCAGAAGTAAGCATCGACAGTAAGATATGTTTGCGACTCTAAGAATTAGAATCTCAGTTACAAAGTACTTCTACCTTAGTCTATATAAATTGCAATGTTATAATGACTATTTGAACAGTATTTATACAATAATACATTATCTTATAGTGTAACAATTGTTCCACATTTCGCTTCTACGAGATAGCTTACAGCATGTTAACCTTTTGACAGTATAAGTTCGATTGTGCAAACTAAAAACCATAATGCCTTCCTACATGAGATCATTGTTTGCCAAATATTTTAATTTCATGTCAAACCATGTGGTTCTAATAATTTCTTGACTCATTAGAATCATTCCTATTCAATTTCTTAATTTTTCTATGATACTTCTCTTGAATTAAATTACTGTCTACAAACAGTTTTTCTGAGATCGATGCTTTCGAAACGGGTCTATTTTCTAGTTATTTTGTATAATTCTATAACTGCTTTACTACCCAATAGACATGGTGAATCAATAATAATAACCAAGTTAAGCCACGACCAAAATTCATCAAAGTATCGTCGCTTTGAACTATGTAATAGAATTTCATAAAAGTGTTCTTACAATATGTTTTGTCCACTTCATAGTTCCGATATCATTTCAGTTATTAGTTCTTATGTGACTTATAAACATGCATACTCTATTTTGTTAATAGACATTCAGTCTATAATTATGTTCAAGGTCATAAACATGTTTAAATTAGAGTTTATGATTCTCTAAACTATTACATTATGCCACTTAAAAAAGTTATAATTTGTATTGTCCTTTTATAAGAGATTAACTATGCATTTTTACATAGGTGAACTATAGTTGTTAGCTTGAGCTCTCGCATAACCTATGGTCTCTATCCAAAACAGGATTATTGTTAGAGAAATGATATGTTACCAACCAAATCGTATTTGTGATGTTATTATATTATAACATAAGGTTAAATGGTGGAATGAGTCTTATAAACATGCATACTCTATTTTGTTAATAGACATTTAGTCTATGATCGGTTCAAGGTCATAATGAGTTTATGATTCTACATAAACTACATTATGTCACTTAAAAACATGTTATCACTTGAAAATTCGTTATTACAAGAATTAACCATATATAAGCTATATTGTTTTTACACAAGAAAGCTATAGGTGTTTGATGGTTAGCTTGAGATCTTCTATATAATAAAGACCTCCATCCATAACAAGGTTAATTTTTAAAGAAAGGGATTACTAACATCCATAATATATTAGTGAGTTTACAATATATAAGTCATAAGGTTATTGAATAGAGTGTGTTCTATGTATAAATGGTTTCAGCATTAACCAAAGTTTAAAAGATGATACTCCTCGCTAGGTCATCGTAATTCACGACGTTGAGGTTTTAACCATGACCTAACAACTCATATGATGAGCGACGTGTTGATTGATAAGCAAATAATTTGGTTATGATATAGTTTTATGCATCGTGATTAAATAATTGGATATCGTTATATGCAGGCACTATAGGGAATGATCCAATGCATGGTTTTGATTTACTGACCACGTGGTCGTCTCCTGACCAAGCATGGAAGATATAAGTACTACCGTAACCCTAACCCTTATCATTTCTTCCCCGCAGTTCGCGTTGGCCCTTGAGGTTGTTCTGCTTGGCTTTCATGGTGGCCGTCAGTCCTGTTTTGCTCTGGTTGTCTTGAGTCTTGGTTGAGTGTTGCATTTGTCACGGGTGTGTTGTTTTAAAAGCCATTCTCAGTGGCTGGGGTTCTCACTCTGCAAACTTGTAGAGATTATCGTTTCCCTTGGATTGCTGTGTAACACCCCAGTTTTGACCCCATTTTCATGATGTATATAATGTAATTAATCGTGGTGAGGAGCTAAAGGCAAAAGCCCCACCATCGATTTGGTTGTGTATGTTTCGGCAATAGGGGTAGTTGCCGATGGTATATTGTGCTATTTGGCACATTATAGTATGGCATCGTGTAAACATGCACATCAAATAAAATAAACCCACAACCAGCTACGGCAGTGCAACGTTGAATGAAAAGGGCATGATTCCAAAGGATAAGGGGTGGGGGATGTCAAACCTTGGTCTCTGGGGGAAAAACCCATGTGTTACCACCTTGTTTGATTTTCCATCTTCCCTTGTCTCATCCAACCTCTTTAATGCCATGTTTTGTTAGTTGGGGCAGTTATTGTTGAGTGGTGGTGGGTGTGGCAGGACTGTCCATCCTTTCCCACGTGCCCACTCCACCAGTGGATTCTTCCTCTTCACGTCGCATGGGAGCAGAAAAAAAAAGCATTCACTCTCCACTCCCTCCACTGCTAGGCATTCTCGCCATTGTCTGTTTATCTTCCTCACGCAGAGGGGAAGTATGTTCATCCACACACATAGGGGAGCTGTTCACGCTCACAAAGGGATGCGCAGGTGGAGGTCAGTTTTTTTTCCTCACGGGATGATTTGTGGGTTCCGCGTTGTTGTTGCTCACGTAGTAGGCTGGGAGTTGTTTGGCCACTATCGCTCACGATCTTTCCTATGGAGAGCCATCTTTTACACTCAGGGATTGTGTTGTGGCCTATGTAAGTCTTCTCCACTGCTTAGTTGTCTAGGACGGACTGCAGTCTATCCTCATGCTGTGATTTCGTTTGTTGGTTGTGTATGTTGTTACATTTGGGGTCTGGTGCAAGTTGCTCTCACGCCCAGACTGTTTGGGGTCGTTTTCCCATGTTGTGAGTCGTGCTCACTGATTATGTTTTGGGACTGTTGTCTTCCCCACGTTTTGTTGGCTGCGGTGCCCAATTACGTTTTGGCCGCTATGGATTCTTAGTGAGCCGTTTTCTGCCATCAACGATGTCCCTGTTTTGTGGACTATGTAATGTTTCCATCATTCATTATGAGTTTGGGCTGCTGATGTACGCTGGTTTGGGTTGCTTCTTGGTTGCTGAGGCTATAGACGTCATTTGGGTGTTGTTGTTGAGTTGTTTTGGCCACGCTAGGGCCAAGAACAACTCTGAGTTGCCTTGTGGGCTTGAGCTGTGTTTCATCTCTTGTTTGGCACTGTCCCCGGTTGTCTTTGCCTTCATCACAGAGCCGTGAGTGGGTTGTTTGCTGCGGTATGAAATGGGTGGTCTTCGGACTGTTGAGAGTGGGATTAGAGGCTGGGTATGCATGAGAAGACTGGTGTTGAGGCCACCAGCTTGGCATTTAGCCTATCCTAGCTCCTTGACAACCTGGTGAACCCTATGGTGTGGGTTTGGTTGTGTGTTGGCAAATCTTGGCTATGTGTAAGCCTGCATTGACCCTTATTCCTTGAGGAATCATGCCCAGCTCGGGGGTGGCAGTGTTGCTGAGAGATTGATGAGCACGCTGGCCTATGGTTGGGTGAAATGTTGCAGCGACGTAGCTAGTTGTGGGGTGAATTCTTCATCAAAAGATAAGTGCTGTTGCTATTTCATCTCTGCAATTATATCTATTGTTTTCTAAATTATGATGAACATGTGAATGCTGGAATGTATATGTTGCTTCCGCTGAATGTTGATGAATTAGGTATCTATGTATGATGGATTACACATCTTAGGATGCATTGTGTTTAATATTTTATTTCATCATTTATGTCTGTCTATGTTCATGGGGTTGTTTTCCCGTATGGTGTTTGTGTTAGTCGCGTCCTCTTCGTCGGTCGGAGGGTTGGGGACATGACATGCTGTCTGTGTAATCTTTCCTTCGTCGTCCCCGTGGCTCGCTATCTGCTCCAATTTCTCTTGCTGTCCTCATGGCTCGCTGTTGTTTGAGGTTTTATCTTGCAGCCTGTTGAGTCTTTAGTTTGCAAATCCTATAGGTGACAGTGCTTCTACGAGACTGTTCGTCATTTCCATTGACAAGTAAATAATAATTTTAGAGTTCATTTACTTTGCAGCAAGCATCTTTGCTATTATAGTGGCACAAATAGATAATTATTTACTGACAGTAGTCCTTTAAACTCCTTGCAAGTGCTCGCCACTATGTGCTTTCACAGTGGAGGAAGTATGCATTCAACCAGCCAATACCGTGGCTCATGGCTTAGTTCGAGTAATCCCCGTGGTCCATGTGTTGGGTTTTCACCCTACTTTTATCAGGGTGGTTATTTGGATTCACCTAGGGTTTTGGCGAAGCCTTCCTCGACTCGCCATAAGTAATATGGTTTATTTTTACAGGTTGTTTGTTGAAATACCCAGTTTCCAACCTTCGCTAGTCAATGGGTAGACTTAGTTTAACTGAGCAGTGTATTTAGTTTGATGTTTGGCTTTACGGCATGTTTTAAATTAATAGTTTTTGTAAAGATAGTTCTGTCTTCAAGCTTGTTTTGGTTTATTAGATGTTTAATATTATGCTCTGTGTAAATTCAAGGTTTTTACCCTTCTTGACTGTAAGTGAAGTTTTTGTACTCTGTTTGAATTAATCTGTAAGAGTTTATAATTAAGGTTTTTAATACTGATACATACAGTCATTGTTTAGTTGTGATCCTTACTCACTTTTTCTCACAGTTTATGAGTTAGGGTTTATCCTGTGGAAACCCTCGTTTTGAAATAAAATATTCTACTTAATTTTTAATAAATTTTAATACTTATTTAGTTATCCGATAACTAGTATTACCATGTGTTGTGAAATCCTAGTTTATAATAATTACTACTGTCTTTTTGTTTGTTCTTAAAGGACTGTAAGTAAATTATAATGACCTAGTTACTTAATGGTTACATAGATAAAGAAAATCGGTTTATTACTTCAATGTTTTGATATTTGTAATTGTAATAATTATAAGGGTTTTAACCCTGTCTTTCACTTTCACAGGTACACCCTGTTAGTAAAATAAAAGACATAGTTTCTTTTATAAGTATACATTTTGTTTTATGTTGTTCAGTATTGTATTTTATTTCTGTGTAATAAATTTAGTTGGTTCTTTTAATGGTTAAAAAGAACTGCTCTTATGATTTATCCTAGGTTAGGGTTTGTAGAAATGGTCTATGTTCTTCTTTTAATAATTTCTCCAGTTTGTAAAAGAATTTCTTTTGATTTATAAACAATATTGTTTATGTTAATAATACTATTATTTGTGTTAATAATAATATTGTTTGTGAATACTGTATTCTCTTAAGTTTATATTTGCATATATATATTATTAATAAAGACTAAGGACAGTCTATAATAGTTTAGTTTACTCAATAAGATTATTTTTGTAAGCTTGGTGAAAGAATAAGAATTTTCATACCTGTCAATACTCTACATATAATTTGACTGTAAGAGTGTAAGGACAATTCCTTATTAATAATATTTTATGCATAGGTTACTACTGTCTTTTAGTTATTTTAATTCTAAGAGAAAGAATATTGTAAGAGTTATTAAGTTCTTATTTATTATATTCCTTATCTCAAATTAGTTTATCTTCATAATTTAATTTAGGTTACCAATCCTTACTTAGAGTTCAGATAGTTGCAGGTAAAATAACTATTATTACTAGGAAAAGATATAAACTAACAGAACCATATTCACATCCTTACTTAACATAAATAATAAGCATTTAACTGACATTTTTGTTTCTTCTATTTCAGTGTAGATGTATAGTTTACAAAAGAAAATATTGTGTAAAATAATGACTTACATCCTTGAACATACTGCTATTAGTAAAATAATATGATCTTGTTCTTTTTCTAGTATTCTTAATACACAGTCTGGTTCTAACAACAACCCTACTAAAACAGATTAATATTCTTTCTGGAAGAATTATCTACTAAAAGAAAAGATTTCAATACTCTGAAAAACATAAGTACTCTATTCATTTCAGATTCCTATCGTACTTCATTCATTTTAAACACACTACCTTTGCTAGAGTACGATTCGATTTACTCCAGATGGGGAAAAACACATGTAGGATTATTTTTCATCAAAGTAAAGATTCAAGAATAAAACAACTAAGATATTTCAAGCATATTTCACTACATAACATATAAATCATTCATTATTTGTTCATACTCAGATATAAACTTTAACACAGAAATTAAAAGATAGTAGAACCTGTTTTTAAAGCTGGCTGACAACAACATTGGGAGGCCGTTCCTCCCTACCAACTCTTGGAGAGCGCTCAAAAAGTGACTTTTCAGGACCCCTGAGCCTATTCCTAGTCTCCTTGGCTGGGACTGGGTGGAGCAAACAACAAAGTACTAGTCCAATGACTCAGTACCAATTCTGCACTCTGCAGCAAGATCTTTCAGCTGGAAAGCTGAACTAGATCACTTCCTGCAGTTTACCCCTCAAACACCTTCCACAAAAAATCCCTACCCAATGAATTCCTTGAAGTACATTCACCTGAATGATTCTTCTCCTGGAATGAGCAGCCTCAGCTCTCTTCAATGGGATTTTTTTATTAAGATTTCCTAGGTTTTTTTGGGTTAGTTGTCATTAATTGAGCCACCTGCTCTGATCCCACTTTCTTGGGGGATCATGACCCCAAATGTAGGGAGGTTTCCACCTTCAACATTGGAAGTGTTTGAGGATGCTACCACTTGTCTATTTGCTCTCCACCTAGTCTCCTCCACCCACTTGACCAGTAACACTCTTTTTAACAGCTCTCCCAAGCTGTTGTCTCCACTTTTATTTATTTAAAATTAAAATATTCATAATTACATTCAATATTCTTACTCTGCTGAGTCATTATTTACAACTTAGCATTAAATTTAACATAATGTCTTGGAATAAAATCAAAATAATATAATATTATTTTGCAAAATTGGGGCATGTGACATACACACCCCCTTAGAACATAACATCGTCCTCGATGTTATTTATTCTTCATCCTCCGAATTTCCCTGGAACATAATTGCATATGCATCTCACATTTTACATTCAAATTCCCAGGTGGCTTCTTCTGGACTAATGTGCTTCCATTGCACCTTCACCTGTCCAATGGTGCGGTTCCGAAGTGTAATTTCCCTCCTCCTGAGGATACAGTCCGGTTCCACTACAAATTCTCCTTCTGATTCCACCAGTACAACATTCCAGTTAACAACATGAGTAGCATCATGAATATATTTCTTTAAAATGGAACTGTGAAAAATATTATGTACTCTTAAGTTAGGTGGTAATGCTAATTGATAAGCTACTTGTCCAATCCTAGATAAAATTTCAAATGGGCCACAGTAATGAGGTGCCAATTTTGCACAACTCCCCAATCTTAGAGAGATCTTTTTGGGCCTCACCTTGATGAACACATGTTCGCCTACCTGAAACTCCTTTGGAGTTCTTTTAAAGTCTGCTTGACTTTTCTGTCAATCCGGTGCCACTTTCAGATTTCCCTACACTTGTTTCACAATTTCTTCCATTTCTTTTAACAATTTTGGACCTAATACCAATATATCTACTGGATTACTCCAAGAGATGGGAGTATTACATTTCAGTGCATATAAAACTTCAAATGGGATAAATCTCGTTGATGTCTGATAATTATTATTATAAGCAAATTCTACCAGATGTAAATAGTCCTCCCATTTACCAGGCTGGTCTTTCACATACATTCTTAATAGATCTTCTAATCCTTGGTTTACCCTTTCAGTTTGTCCATCTGTTTGAGGATGGAAAGAAGTACTAAAATTTATTGTGGTGTTTAACCCTTTAAACAAAGACTTCCAAAAGTTTCCCATAAACTTAGGATCTCTATCTGAGATTATGACTTTTGGTACTCCATGTAATCAAAAAATCTATTTTAGAAAAATATCAGCTATGTTTGCAGCCTTATAAGTAGTTTTAATAGGTATAAAGTGAGCTGTTTTTCTCAACTTATCAACTACTACCATGATAGAATCATTCTAATTTTGATTTGTAGGCAATCCAGTAATAAAATCTAGACTAATTACCTCCCATTTCCAGCTAGGGATGGGTAATGGCTGTAGCAAACCAGTTGGGTGTTGGTGTTCAGTTTTTACCTGTTGACATTCTAAACACCTTGCAATATATTCAGCTACTTCAGTTTTCATATTTGGCCAGAAATACTCTTTTCTTAACATGGTTATAGTCTTTTGATAACCTGGATGACCTGAATATGGTGTTTTATGAATTTCATCCAGAATTAACAGCTTGACTTTAGGTACGTTAGGTACATACAGTTTATCTTTATACAATAAAAATTCTTTTTCATTTAAACTATAACCTTTTATTAAGTTTTCTGTTGGATTTTCTTTAGCTTTAGCTTGAAATTCTGGTAAATTTCATCTTGTTTTATTCCTTCTTTAAGCTGTTCATCTAAGTCTGAAACATAGATGCTGATTGTTGTTGCAAAATTCAGCCTTGCGTTCCTACTTAATGCATCAGCAGCTTTATTTTATTTACCTTTAATGCTAAATTTCAAAATCATACTCGCTTAAGAAAGCTAACCACCTAGATTGTCTGGCATTTAGATTAGGCTGATCTAAAAGATACTTCAATCCTTTATTATCAGTCATTAAAACAAATTTTCTACCAATTAGGTGATGTCGTCACATTTTTAAGGCGTGTATTATAGCTGCCAATTCCAGATTATATGTTGCATAATTCTTTTCATGAACTTTTAACTTCCTAGACTCATAGGCAATAACATGCCCTTATTGAGTCAGAACACCACCTAAGCCATCATTACAGGCGTCAGTGCACACTACAAATCCTTTATTAGGATATGTTATTCTTAAAATAGGTGTACTGGTTAATAAAGTTTTTAACTTTTTAAAGCTTTCTTCACATTTATGATTCCAATCAAACTTCTTTCCCTTCTTCTGCAAGGAAGTTATCAGATTTTCTATCCTTGAAAAACCTTCAATGAACCTCCGGTAGTAATCGGTAATGCCCATGAAAGATCAAACATCCATTACATCCTTAGGAAACGGTCAATCTTCAATAGCCCTTATCTTTTCAGGATCTACGAAAATTCCTTCCTTGGTCACTACGTGACCTAAATACTGAATCTTATCCTTGAAAAAATCACATTTACTAAACTTTGCGAAGAGTTGATGTTCTCGCAGCTCTTGCAAAACAATTTTTAGATGTTATTTATGTCCTTCTTTAGTTTTTGAATAGATTAGAATATCATCAATAAACACGACCACAAACTTATCTAAATACTTATGCATCACGTTGTTCATTAAACACATGAAGACAGTTGGGGCATTAGTAAACCCGAATGGTATTACGACAAAGTCGTAATGACCATATCTTGTTCTAAAAGTTGTCTTAAAGATGTCTTCATATTTAATCCTCACTTGATGATATCCAGGCCTTAAATCTATTTTCGAAAACACCGTGGATCCATGTAGTTGATCAAACAGATCATCTATGTGGGGCAACGGATATCGATTTTTGATGGTCATCTTGTTGAACTGACGGTAATCTATGCAAAGTCGCATAGTTCCGTCCTTCTTCTTGATGAAGATGACAGGTGCCCCCCAGGGAGACACACTTGATCGAATATACTTTTTATCTATTAGCTCTTTTAATTGTGATTTTAATTCATTAAGTTCGAGTATGTTCATTCGATAAGGGGCCTTTGAGTTAGGTACTGCACCTGGTACCAGCTCAATGGTGAAATCCAATTCCCTTTTTGGAGGTAATCCCAGAATTTCTTCTGGGAATACATCAACATATTCTTTCAAGACTAGTATGTCTTCCACTTTTAACTTATCTATTTTAATTTTACTTTCATCATCAGTAATTGTTACTATGTAAGCTTTACATCCCTTTCTAACAGCTCTTTTAAGTTGTAAAGCAGAAATATACCTTACAGTAGTTTTTCTAGGAATTTATTTAACACCTACTGGTTTTTCATCACTGTTTAAGCATGTGAAATTTTTATCATAACAGTTTAGAATTACTCTATGTTGTTCTAACCAGTCCATACCAATCAGCAAATCATAAGAACCAGGTGGAAAAACATTAAGTTTAACAACAGTTTCAAATTTATCCATAACTAATGCACATTCTTTCACAAAACAAGTTACTTTTCTTTTAGCACCAGTGGCTAACTGAACTAACCATGAATTCTCAAACTTATCAACAGATAACTTACATTTTTCTACTATCTGAGGTGCAATATAACTGATACTAGCTCCTGGATCAATCAAAATAGTAACAGGGGTCTGATTTATCATACCTTCTGCTTCCACCATGGAAGTCTAATATTCAGCTTGTTGGTTCTCCAAGGTTGCGTTGATTCTAGGCATGCTTCTTGCTAGTTCCCCAAAGGTCATCTCCTCTTGTATAGTATGAATATTGCTAACAGTTTTCTTCCGGTTTGGACAGACTAAGGCATAGTGTGGGCCATCACACTCCCAACACTTGACAGGCTCTTTACACTCAAAGTTCTTGGTAAATTTTCCATGATTATTTACAGTTTCCTTACCTTTCAAATTATTCTGATTGTTGGGTGTATTGTTCCTATTTCCTTGGGAATTCTTGTTATTAGAATAGTTTTTGTCCTTATTGTTCTTAAAATTTCTGTTAGGCACAAAATCCTTCTTCCTTTGTTCAAACTGATTATTATTTTTCTTAGCCTTCTAGTTGGCCAAGCTTTCTTTCTTCCGATTCTGCTCAAAACAAAAGTTAGACTTTCTCATAGCTTCCTCCAAGGTCTTTGGGTTATCATATTCAATTCTATATTTAATATGATAAGATAAACAGCTAAGGAATCGTTGTACCTTTGGTTTCTCATCTACAAGGTATGGTACATACCTAAGTAGACTTAAGAATTTGCTATTCAGGTCCTTCATTGTCATTGAACCTAACTTCACTTCATAAAACTCTTTGGCTCTCTCCTCATAATACTGCTCAGACAGGAATTTTTTTTTGAAATACCTCTTAAAGGTATTCCAGTTAACATCTTTTTCTTTTATACCCTTAACTCTCTTCAAGTCCTGCCACCAAATGTAAGCCTTTCCTGAGAGGTTATATATAGCCATTCTAGCCTTTAACTAGTTTAAAGAATAATTGTATATTTGGAAGTACTTCTTCATCCCAAATAACCATGATTCAGCTTCCTCCCCCTTCTCAGTCTCTCCATTAAAGGTTGGTGGTTTTACCTTTTTGAATTCCCCGGAAATTTTCTCATAAGGTTTGTATTTCCTCTTTCTAGTGTACATATTATCATCACTACTATCACTAGTAGTATGGTAATTTTATTGTTCACCAAACACTTCAGAAGATGAACTAATTTCAGTTTTTGTATGTTTCATCTTTTTAGATTTTTGTTGATGACTCGCATCTTCTGATTCTGATCTTCTACCCCTACCCTCAGTTTGAAACTTTTCAATTAGGATCTGATTCAGCTCTTCTTGAGCCTTCAGAAGCCTCTCATTTTCTCACTTTATAGACTCCATTTCAGTTTTTAAGTCTTTTACAATTTGTAACAACTCTGAGGAATTTGTAGTTAAATGCTCTAGTATAGGATCTCTTGGTAAATTTCCTATTTCAGTAGCTGGAGACTCTTCCTCTGCATATTATTCCAGCCTTTCCATACCTGCCTGTTAAACTTCAGGAAAAAAAAATCTCTATTGAATAACATTTAAAACAAAATATGTCAGCATAATAATTTAATTTACTGTTTTATGAAAGCTAGTTGGGCTTCATCAAGGCCTAGTGTTTGAGCCTTGTGCTCTAATACCACATGTCAAAACCCCAAATTTTCACAAAAATTTAAAATTTTGAGATAACAATAAATGCTAAAACCTGCGGTCTACTAATAGCTAACGGTTAGCAATAAAAGAAACAGTCAAGTAATTAGTTTTACTAAATCTGAATTATATTAACTCAATAGTTCATTTTTGTAACAAGAATAAAGTCTTCTTGCGTATTGTTTTACTTTAGTTTACTGATGAGTCTTTTCATGTCAAGTAGGTGGAATCTACTTTTGAATCCGGGGCTTACTTAGCAATTGTGGTAACACAGAAGATTACTGGTTCTTACAGGTTTACAAGTATAATCGAACGAGTACGTATTAAAAATTCTTGGAGTATCCAGTAGTATTTTATTTGCAAATATAAAGGTTAGTAATTAAGCTGCTAAACTCTAAACAGCTTCCGTAAGGTAAAACCATTTGGCTTCCTTCAGGTTCTCTTGTAATAAAGTTTAGAAATAAGCAGCGACAGTAAGATATGTTTGCGACTCTAAGAATTAGAATATCAGTTACAAAGTACTTCTACCTTAGTCTATATAAATTGCAATGTTATAATGATTGTTTTGTTAGTATTTATACAATAATACATTATCTTGTTTTTGTAACAACTGTTCCACATTTCACTTCTGCGAGATAACTTACAGCCTGTTAACCTTTTGACAGTATAAGTTTGATTGTGCAAACTAAAAACCATAATGCCTTCCTACATGAGATCATTGTTTTCCTATATTTTAATTTCATGTCGAACCATGTGGTTCTAATAATTTCTGGACTCATTAGGATCATTCCTCTTCAATTTCTTAATTTTTCTATGATACTTCTGTTGAGGCCTGGAAACTCGCAGGCGGCAACAGTAAGGGATTCTCCCCAATCAGCGTTCCCAACTAGCCCGCTAACTGTTTGGTGTAGGGAATCCGTCCGGTTTGCGGTCCAGCTACCGTAGGTCAAAGTAACAAACAAAGGCTTTACCGGTTGCGGCCCGGCCCACCGATTTTTTGTATTTTGACTTAAAGAAATGATATGCACGTGCCTAATCAAATGCAGGCTGGTTTAAATGCAGGGGCGGTCACAAAGTGATGCGCAGGTTCTTACCTCTCGTCTTATGCTCACAAG
>LPNX010007503.1:44519-57222 GCA_001517045.1 Pseudotsuga menziesii | reverse complement strand
AATTAATTTACACACACAAGAGGAACTAAGGGTGAGAAAGAGAAGTTGAAGCTCAAAATTCTGTGTATGTGATTTAGTCGAAGAGCCGAAGCTCTGTAGACCGACAAGTCTGGACCAACCATTTTGTAATTGACAAGTTTGTAATACTTTGTTATTTCCGCATAGTTAAATATATGAAATAGTTTATGGTTGAATGCATGATTATTTGGCCGCACATATTTCCAGATTTACTTCTGTAAATGTCTTTTACAATTACTGTTAAGTGAA
Organism: Pseudotsuga menziesii; assembly: GCA_001517045.1. NCBI lineage: Eukaryota > Viridiplantae > Streptophyta > Pinopsida > Pinales > Pinaceae > Pseudotsuga > Pseudotsuga menziesii. The sequence continues at coordinate 56,955 of LPNX010007503.1, read as the reverse complement.
ATATCAAAGAACCCATAAAAATCTCACCGCGTGAAATTTCCAGGTTTTACGGCACATTGGTCGATTCAAGTCTTCCTACATATTTGGGCATATGTTTTTATAAGTTATTTGGATTTGTAAATATGTCCATTTTTACTTCATCTTACTCACTGGTGAAAAGCATTTGTAATTTCTGAAGTCTTTAGACTAAGAATCTTACTCTGTATATTTCGACTAAAGTGAACCGACTAAAGTGAGTCGACTAAGGTGAGCTGACTTCTTCGAAGAGGTAATCGACTTGTCGAAGTGACAAGTGGTCGAGGTAAAAACCGGTCGGTAGAACTGACAAGTAAGTCGAAGTAATTTTAGTCGAGTGAAAGACGGACTAAAATTTATAAACTTGTCTCGTCCAGAGATAGACAAGTTTCACCCGACAAGTGAAAAAGAAAAAGTGGTCTGCGTGAAAAGTGAAAATCAAATTTTAATATCCACTGAGCCCTAAAATCAAGTTTAGTAGGCTTAGTTTTGGCTAACTGGTATCAGAGCAAGGTTATATCAAAGCAAGGTTTCATATCAGAGCAAGGTTTATATCAGCCTAAGATTTAGGAAAGAAATCTTGTCTTAAAAGGTGGAAATTAACTTTCTAAGGAAAGTTAATTAAAAATTAAAATGGCTTCCACTTTTGGTTCATTGCAAACTCCAATATTTACAGGAAATAATTATGAATATTGGGCTTTAACAATGAAGGCTTTATTCAGAGGTCAAGATGTCTGGGAGATAGTCCAGTATGGTTATGCAGAACCAGGAAACATGACAGCATATAACAATCTCACACAGGCTGAGAAAGATGTCTTGAGAGAACAAAGGAAGAAAGATGGGAAAGCTCTGTTTTTCATACATCAAGCTATGCATGAAAGCATACTCCCAAGAATAGAAGCAAAAACTAATGCTAAGGAAGCATGGGATACATTGGAGACTGCCTATCAAGGTTTGGATAAGGTAAAGACATCCAAGATCCATATTCTGAGAAGAGATTTTGAATCTCTGTCCATGAAAGATTCAGAGAATGTAGACACATTCTACACCAGAGTTGTTGGGTTGATAAACCAACTAAAATCTCATGGAGAACCCATAGCAGACCAAAGGGTTGTTGAAAAAATTCTCAGAAGTCTTCCCCCAAAATTTGAAAACTTGGTTGTGACCTTAGAGGAACACACAGACATGATGACATTTACCATTGATGAGTTGCAAGCTTCACTCATCAATCATGAACATAGACTCAACAAAACACAGACATCATTGGAAGGTGCATTTGTAGCACAGTCATCCATAAGCTGTGGTTGAGGTAGGGGTAGAAACAACTTTAGAGTTAGAGGAAGAAGTTCTTCAAGAGGAGGATGAGGCAGAAGTCCTGTAAATGTTGGTGGTAGAGGAGATAACCAGAACCCAAGTCAGCCAAGTGGCCAGAGGTTTGATAAATAAAAAATTCAATGTCATTACTGTAAGAAGTTTGGTCATTATGCATATGAATGCAGGAAGAAGCAATATGACCAAGGAAGCCAAAGCACAAGTCTGTCGACCAACACCAGCACTTCGACAAGTGCAACGTTAATGGCATCGACATCTCCACTTGAATGCAATGCTTTTCAAGAAAGCCCACATGACATATGGTACTTAGATTCAAGCTACAACAACCACATGACTGGTAATTTAAATTTGTTTTCCAGTCTACACAATTCAGTTAAAACTGATGTTACACTTGGAAACAATGTCCAAGTTACTGTCTTAGGAAAAGGCACTATTGATATTCTAACCAAACAGGGGGAGAGTAAGTATATCCCTGATATCTATCATGTCGAAGGTCTGAAACATAATTTGTTAAGCATTGGACAGTTGTTACAAAAAGGATACAGAGTCTACATGGAAGATGAACACTGTGTGATCAAAGACAAGCATCCATGCGACCAGCAGATAGCAAAAGTGCCAATGATAAGCAACCGCTTGTTTCCATTGAGAATAGTTCCCGACATAAAAGGGAAGACAAAGACAGGAGCTGCATTCAAGGCAGAAAGTGAAGAAACAGTCGAGCTCCTCAACAAGAGAAAAAATTGCAGTGCTAATTTACAAGCTGCATTTCAGACAGAAGTTCAGGATGAATCCTGGTTGTGGCATTTCAGATTTGGACATCTGAATTTTGGTGGGCTGAAGCTATTGCACACAAAGAATATGGTGAAGGGATTACCATTGATCAACAAACCAGAGAGGGTTTGTGAAGGCTACCTTTTTGGCAAGCAGCACAGAGAGACATTTCCAGTCGAAAAGTCCTATAGAGCATGCACACCACTTGAAATTGTGCACTCTGACATTTGTGGTCCAATGCAGACATCATTCATTGGTGGCTGCAAGTATTTTCTAACTTTTATTGATGACTACTCAAGAAAAACATGGGTATATTTCTTGAAACATAAATCTGATGCATTTGGTTATTTTCAGTAATTTAAGGCACTCGTGGAGAACCAGAGTGGACATCGCATCAAGATCTTAAGGACCCACAGAGGAGGTGAATATGTTTCAAATGAATTTCTGAATTTTTGCAAGACCCATGGCATACAAAAACAATTCACTGCACGGTATACACCTCAGCAGAACGGTATTGTCGAAAGAAACAACAAAACCATCATGGAGATGGCTTGCAGCATGTTGGCAGCTAAGCATTTTCCAAATGAGTATTGGGGTGAAGTAGTCGCAACTGCCATATACATTATGAACCGATGTCTGACAAAGAGTGTGAAGAACAAATTTCCCCAAGAAGCATGGACATGTATGAATCATAGTGTTTCACATTTAAAAGTTTTTGGTTGTGTTGCATATGCTCATGTTCTAGATGAGCTGAGAAGGAAGCTAGACAAGAAGGGACAGAAATGTAGTTTTGTCAGCTATTCAGAAGACACAAAATCATACAAGTTGTATGACCCTGTTGCAAGGAAAGTGATAATCAGTCGAGATGTTCAATTTGTCGAGAATGAATCATGGGATGGAACCGTCGACATAAATGTCAAGATTGTGTCGAACGTCGACAATGATGATATGGAAGAGGAAGTGGTTCAAACACCACATGTAAATCAACCGGTCGTAGAACCGTTGACACCCATGAAACCAAGACATGGTTCAGCACAAGGACCATTGACACAAGTAGCAGCTCAAGCTACATCGACAAGTACACCAAGAGGACAACAAACCCCATCAAGGATTTCATCGAGGTCGACATCGACAGAATCGGTGAAGACAAGAAGTCTGCGGGAGATATATGAAGTTGGTACACCTAATTCATTCTCTCTCTTTGCATTATTTTCCCCTATATATGATCCACTAACATTTGAAGAAGTTGTTGAACAAGAAGTATGGGCACAAGCCATGGATGAAGAAATAGAATGCATTGAGAAGAACCAGACATGGGAACTGGTTGATGTACCAAAAGACAAAGATGTAATCAGTGTCAAATGGATTTACAAGACAAAGCAAGATGCTAATGGGAATGTGCAAAAGCACAAGGAAAGAATGGTAGCAAGAGGGTTCACACAGCAACCCGGCATCGACTTCAATGAAACGTTTCCACCTATTGCACGCATGGATACAGTCAGAACAGTTTTGGCCATTGCTGCACAAAACAAATGGCATGTTCATCAAATGGATGTCAAGTCGGCAATCTTAAATGGCTATCTAGAAGAGGAAGTATACGTGGAACAGCCACAAGGGTATGAAGTTCCAGGGCAAGAGCATAAAGTGTACAGGATGAAAAAGGCATTATATGGTTTGAAGCAAGCTCCTAGAGCTTGGTATAGTCGGATTGATTCCTATCTCACTGAAAATGGATTTCATAGAAGTGAAAGTGAACCGACTTTGTACACCAAAGTCGATGAGCAAGGTAAGATGTTAATTGTTTGCCTGTATGTAGATGATTTAATATTTACTGGTGATTATGGAATAGTAGATTTTAAAATAGTCATAGAAAGTGAATTTGAAATGACTGATCTGTGGCTTATGAATTTTTTTCTGGGCATTGAAGTTCAGCAGTCTGAAAGTGGTATTTTTATATCACAGACAAAGTATGCAAGTGAAGTTTTAAAAATATTTAACATGTCTAATTGCAAGACAGCCCCAACACCAATAATAATAGGTTTAAAATTGAGCAAGGATGATGAAGGATTCATTGTCGATCCTACGTTGTTCAAAAGGCTTGTTGGCAGCCTTATGTATTTGACAGCAACAAGACCAGACATTATTTATAAAGTAAGTTTGATTTCAAGGTTCATGGAGTCACCAAAAGACTCACATTGGCAAGCAGGTAAAAGAATTTTGAGGTATGTAAGTGGCACAAAAGACCTTGGTATTATGTATTCAACCTCATAAAATTTGAAACTCATTGGCTATACTAACAGTGACAATGGAGGAAGCATAGATGATAGGAAAAACACATCTAGGTACACATTTCATTTTGGTATAGGTGTTGTTTCATGGGCTTCAAAGAAACAACCCATTGTAACCTTGTCTTCAACTGAAGCAGAGTATGTTGCAGCGACAAGTGCTGCATGTCAAGCTGTCTAGATGAGGAGAGTCTTAAAAGAATTGACACAGAACCATCAAGAACCGACAACAATTCAGCCATAGCATTATCAAAGAATCATGTGTTTCACAACAGAACTAAGCACATCGACACAAGGTTTCATTTTATAAGAGAGTTGGTGAACGACAAGGAAATTTGTTTGGAATTTTGCAGGTCTGAAGACCAACTTGTCGACATCTTCACAAAGCCATTGGCAAAGGATACTTTCCAGTATCTGCATAGTTATCTTGGAATGACAGGTTCTCCACAGTGAACTCTATCATAAACAGAGCATGTCTAAGCTCTGAAACAATTTGTAAATTTTGCTTTAAAAATCCCCATCTGCTTATAATTAAGGGGGAGTGTTGGAAAAATGTAATTACTCACAGATCTGTACTAGAGTCTCAGCCGACTCTGTCAGAGTCTGTACAAATCAAGATCTTGTCTGTCAGTCTGACAAGAAGGAAGAGTCCACGATCTGACAATGTAAACCAGTTGAATTTATTTCTGAAGCTAAGTTGTTAGGTAGATAGTTATTACAGTATTTAATGGTGAGTCAGTCGACCCATGTAGAAGCAATATTCAGGTTTCCTATAAATAGAAGAAGAAAATTGTAAATCAGTTTACAGACACAAGAGACACAATAGAGAGACAGAGGAACTAAGGGTGAGAAAGAGAATTCGAAGCTCAGGCTTCTGTGTATGTGATTTAGTCGAAGAGCCGAAGTTCTGTAGACCGACAAGTCTGGACCGACCAGTTTGTAATCGACAAGTTTGTAATACTTTGTTATTTCCGCATAGTTAAATATATGAAATAGTTTATGGTTGAATGCATGATTATTTGGCCGCACATATTTCCAGATTTACTTCTGTAAATGTCTTTTACAATTACTGTTAAGTGAAATATCAAAGAACCCATAAAAATCTCACCGCGTGAAAGTTCTAGGTTTTACGGCACATTGGTAGATTCAAGTCTTCCTACATATTTGGGCATATGTTTTTATAAGTTATTTGGATTTGTAAATGTGTCCATTTTTACTTCATCTTACTCACAGGTGAAAAGCATTTGTAATTTCTTAAGTCTTTAGACTAAGAATCTTACTCTGTAGATTTTGACTAAAGTGGACCGACTAAAGTGAGCCGACTAAGGTGAGCCGACTTGGTCGAAGAGGTAATCGACTTGGTCGAAGAAGTCAACAGAATTAGTCGAAGTGACAAGTGGTCGAGGTAAAAACCGGTCGGTAGAACCGACAAGTAAGTCGAAGTAATTTTAGTCGAGTGAAAGACCGACTAAAATTTATAAACTTGTCTATTCGGGAGATAGACAAGTTTCACCCGACAAGTGAAAAAGAAAAAGTGGTCGGCATGAAAAGTGAAAATCAAATTTTAATATCCAATGAGCCCTAAACTCAAGTTTAGTCGGCTTGGTTTTAGCTAACTGGTATGAGAGCAAGGTTATATCAGAGCAAGGTTTCATATCAGAGCAAGGTTTATATCAGCCCAAGATTTAGGAAAGAAATATTGTCTTAAAAGGTGGAAATTAACTTTCTAAGGAAAGTTAATTAAAAATTAAAATGGATTCCACTTCTAGTTCATTGCAAACTCCAATCTTTACAGGAAATAATTATGAATATTGGTCTTTAACAATGAAGGCTTTATTCAGAGGTCAAGATGTCTGGGAGATAGTCCAGTATGGTTATGCAGAACTAGCAAACATGACAGCATATAACAATCTCACACAGGTTGAGAAATATTTCTTGAGAGAACAGAGGAAGAAAGATGGAAAAGCTCTGTTTTTCATACATCAAGCTATGCATGAAAGCATACTCCCAAGAATAGGAGCAAAAAATAATTCTAAGGAAGCATGGGATACATTGGAAACTGCCTATCAAGGTTTGGATAAGGTAAAGACATCCAAGCTGCAGATTCTGAGAAGAGATTTTGAATCTCTTTCCATGAAAGATTCAGGGAATGTAGACACATTCTACACCAGAGTTGTTGGGTTGATAAACCAACTGAAATCTCATGGAGAACCCATAGCAGACCAAAGGGTTGTTGAAAAAATTCTCAGAAGTCTTCCCCCAAGATTTGAAAACTTGGTTGTGACCTTAGAGGAACACACAGACATGATGACATTTACCATTGATGAGTTGCAAGCTTCACTCATCAATCATGAACATAGACTCAGCAGAACACAGACATCATTGGAAGGTGCATTTGCAGCATAGTCATCCATAAGCTGTGGTAGAGGCAGGGGTAGAAACAACTTTAGAGGCAGAGGAAGAAGTTCTTCAAGAGGAGGATGAGGCAGAAGTCCTGCAAATGTTGGTGGCAAAGGAGATAACCAGAACCCAAGTCAGGCAAGTGGACAGAGGTTTTATAAATAAAAAATTCAATGTCATTACTATAAGAAGTTTGGTCATTATGCATATGAATGCAAGAAGAAGCAATATGACCAAGGAAGGCAAAGCACAAGTTAGTCGACCAACACCAGCAATTCGACAAGTGCAATGTTAATGGCATCGACATCTCCACTTGAATGCAATGATGTTCAAGAACTTCCACATAACATATGGTACTTAGATTTAGGCTGCAGTAACCACGTGACTGGTAATTTAAATTTGTTTTCCAGTCTAGACAATTCAGTTAAAACTGATCTTACACTTTGAAACAATGTCCAAGTTACTGTCTTAGGAAAAGGAACTGTTGATATTCTAACCAAACAGGGGGGTAGTAAGTATATCCCTGATATCTATCATGTCGAAGTTCTGAAACATAATTTGTTAAGCATTGGACAGTTGTTACAAAAAGGCTACAGAGTCTACATGGAAGATGAACACTGTGTGATCAAAGACAGGCATCCATGTGATCAGCTGATAGAAAAAGTGCCAATGACAAGCAACCGCTTGTTTCCATTGAGAATAGTTCCCGACATAAAAGGGAAGACGAAGACAGGATTTGCATTCAAGGCAGAAAGTGAAGAAACAGTCGAGCTCCTTGACAAGAGAGAAAATTGCAGCGCTAATTTGCAAGCTGCATTTCAGACAGCAGTTCAGGATGAATCCTGGCTGTGGCATTTCAGATTTGGACATCTAAATTTTGGTGGGCTGAAGCTACTGCACACAAAGAATATGGTGAAGGGATTACCATTGATCGACAGACCAGAGAGGGTTTGTGAAGGCTGCATTTTTGGCAAGCAGCACAGAGAGACATTTTCAGTCGAAAAGTCCTATAGAGCACACACACCACTTGAAATTGTGCACTCTGACATTTGTGGTCCAATGCAGACATCATCCATTGGTGGCTGCAAGTATTTTCTAACTTTTATTGATGACTACTCAAGAAAAACATGGGTATATTTCTTGAAACATAAATCTGATGCATTTGGTTATTTTCAGCAATTTAAGGCACTCGTGGAGAACCAGAGTGGACATCGCATCAAGATCTTAAGGACCGACAGAGGAGGTGAATATGTTTCAAACGAATTTTTGAATTTTTGCAAGACCCATGGCATACAAAAACAATTCACTACACGATATACACCTCAGCAGAACAGTATTGTCGAAAGAAAGAACAGAACCATCATGGAGATGGCTCACAGCATGTTGGCAAGCAAGCATTTGCCAAATGAGTATTGGGGTGAAGCAGTCGCAACTGCCGTATACATTATGAACCGATGTCCGACAAAGAGTGTGAAGAACAAAGTTCTCCAAGAAGCATGGATAGGTATGAATCATAGTGTTTCACATTTAAAAGTTTTTGGTTGTGTTGCATATGCTCATGTTCCAGATGAGCTGAGAAGGAAGCTAGACAAGAAGGGACAGAAATGTATTTTTGTTGGCTATTCAGAAGATACAAAAGCATACAAGTTGTATGACCCTGTCGCAAGGAAAGTGATAATCAGTCGAGATGTTCAATTTGTCGAGAATGAATCATGGAATGGAACCGTCGGCATAAATGTCAAGATTGTGTCGAACGTCGACAATGATGATATGGAAGAGGAAGTGGTTCAAACACCACATGTAAATCAACCGGTCGTAGCACCGTCGACTCCCATGAAACCAAGACATGGTTCAGCACAAGGACCATCGACACAAGTAGCAGCTCAAGCTACACCGACAAGTACACCAAGAGGACAACAGACTCCATCAAGGATTTCGTTGAGGTCGACATCGACAGAATTGGTGAAGACAAGAAGTCTGCGAGAGATATATGAAGCTGGTACACCTAATTCATTCTCTCTCTTTGCATTATTTTTCCCTATATATGATCCACTAACATTTGAAGAAGCTGTTGAACAAGAAGTATGGGCACAAGCCATGGATGAAGAAATAGAATGCATTGAGAAGAACTAGACATGGAAACTGGTTAATGTACCAAAAGACAAAGATGTAATTAGTGTCAAATGGATATACAAGACAAAGCAGGATGCTAATGGAAATGTGCAAAAGCACAAAGCAAGAATGGTAGCAAGAGGGTTCACACAACAACCCGGCATCGACTTCAATGAAACGTTTGCACCTATTGCACGCATGGATACAATCAGAACAGTTTTCGCCATTGTTGCACAAAACAAATGGCATGCTCATCAAATGGATGTCAAGTCGGCATTCTTAAATGGCTATCTAGAAGAGGAAGTATATGTGGAACAACCACAAGGGTATGAAGTTCCAGGGCAAGAGCATAAAGTGTACAGGCTAAAAAAGGCATTATATGGTTTGAAGCAAGTTCCTAGAGCTTGGTACAGTCGGATTGATTCCTATCTCACTGAAAATGGATTTCACAGAAGTGAAAGTGAACCGACTTTGTACACCAAATTCGATGAGCAAGGTAAGATGTTAATTGTCTGCCTGTATGTAGATTATTTAATATTTACTGGTGATTATGGCATAACAGATTTTAAAACGGTCATGGAAAGTGAATTTGAAATGACTAATCTGGGGCTTATGAAGTTTTTTCTGGGCATTGAAGTTTAGCAATTTGAAAGTGGTATTTTTATATCATAGACAAAGTATGGAAGTGAAGTTTTAAAAAGATTTAACATGTCTAATTTCAAGACAACCCCAACACCAGTAATAACAGGTTTAAAATTGAGCAAGGATGATGAAGGATCCACTGTCGATCCTACGCTGTTCAAAAGGCTTGTTGGCAGCCTTATGTATTTGACAGCAACAAGACCAGACATTATGTATGGATTAAGTTTGATTTCAAGGTTCATGGAGTCACCAAAAGACTCACATTGGCAAGCAGGTAAAATAATTATGAGGTATGTAAGTTGCACAAAAGACCTTGGTATTATGTATTCAACCTCATAAAATTTTAAACTCATTGCCTATACTGATAGTGACAATGGATGCAGCATAGATGACAGGAAAAGCACATCTGGGTACACATTTCATTTTGGTACATGTGTTGTTTCATGGGCTTCAAAGAAACAACCCATTGTAACCTTGTCTTCAGCTGAAGCAGAGTATGTTGTAGCGATGAGTGCTGCATGTCAAGCTGTCTAGATGAGAAGAGTCTTAAAAGACTTGTCACAGAACCATCAAGAACTAACAACAATCTTCTGCGACAACAATTCAGCCATAACATTATCAAAGAATCATGTGTTTCACAAGAGAACCAAGCACATCGACACAAGGTTTCATTTTACAAGAGAGTTTGTGAACGACAAGGAAATTTGTTTGGAATTTTGCAGGTCTGAAGACCAACTTGCTGACATCTTCACAAAGCCATTGGAAAAGGATACTTTCCAATATCTGCGTAGTTATCTTGGAATGACATGTTCTCCACAGTGAACTCTGTCATAAACAGAGCATGTCTAAGCTATGAAACATTTTGTAAATTTTGTTTTAAAAATCCCCATCTACTTATAATTAAGGGGGAGTGTTGAAAAAATGTAATTACTCGCAGATCTGTACTGGAATCTCAGCCGACTCTGTCAAAGTCTGTACAAGTCAAGATCTTGTCTATCAGTCTGACAAGAAGGAAGAGTCCACGATCCGACAATGTAAACCAGTCGAATTTATTTCTGAAGCTAAGTTGTTAGGTATATAGTTATTACACTCTTTAATGGTGAGTCAGTCGACCCATGTAGAAGCAATCTTTAGGTTTCCTATAAATAGAAGAAGCAAATTGTAAATCAGTTTACAGACACAAGAGACACAATAGAGAGACTCAGGAACTAAGGGTGATAAAGAGAAGTTGAAGCTCAAGCTTCTGTGTATGTGATTTAGTCAAAGAGTCGAAGCTCTGTAGACCAACAAGTCTGGACCGACAAGTCTAGACCGACCAGTTTGTAATATGAAATAGTTTATGGTTGAATGCATGATTATTTGGCCGCACATATTTCTAGATTTACTTATGTAAATGTCTTTTACAATTATTGTTAAGTGAAAGATCAAAGAACCCATAAAAATCTCACCGCGTGAAAGTTCCAGTTTTAGGGTCGACTCAAGTCTTCCTACATATTTGGGCATATGTTTTTATAAGTTATTTGGATTTGTAAATGTGTCCATTTTTACTTCATCTTACTCATAGGTGAAAAGCATTTGTAATTTCTTAAGTCTTTAGACTAAGAGTCTTACTGTGTAGGTTTCTACTTGGTCGAAGAAATCAGCGGACTTGGTCCAAGTGACAAGTGGTCGAGGTAAAAACCGGTCGGTAGAAACGACAAGTAAGTCGAAGTAATTTTAGTCGAGTGAAAGACCGACTAAAATTTATAAACTTGTCTAGTCGCAAGATAGACAAGTTTCACCCGAGAAGTGAAAAAGAAAAAGTGGTCGGCGTGAAAAGTGAAAATCAAATTTTAATATAGATTAAGCCCTAAATTCAAGTTTAGTCTGCTTCGTTTTGGCTAACAACTCTTAGAAATGTAGGTTTCTTGCTAAGATTTGCGTGAAAGGAAGGAATTCCAGTTTTCTATTGTTCATGGCAAAGTGAACCTTCTATGAAGGCTTCCTTTAAGTAAATAATAATAATAATTGATCATAATTGAATGACAGCTCAATTGCCATATAAAAATTACCCAAGTTTTATCAATTTTTTTTGTTTTAATAATTGAATATCTTTCTTTAGTTTTAAAATTTAGAGATAAAATTGTAAAAATTTGTTTTATATAATAAAATAAAAATATATAAATTTAATTATATACTAATATGAATTTTTCAGTCACTGTATCCTCAAACAACGGTGCCATAAAACTTTAATCCAGTCATAAAAATATAAAAAACACAGAAATATAAATGCCACATGAACTTACCCTGGAACTCTCTTCTTTATAAGTATATAGGACACAGAAGTATAAAGAACAGACAGATATCTCTGCCCTAGGATAATATCAGCCAATAAATATTGCATATTGTTAGATTACTAACACAGACCATTTGAAACCAACCAGTTTGATAAACTCTGACCCAAAACTGGCTGTGGATATGATTATACGCAGCCTGATATGGGTGTGAGTAAATACACTTTTTAGATTTACTTAGACACAGAGGCCCACAAACAGAGATTTGATGGGTCATGAAGCCGTAATGGCGCTGTAGAAATATCTCAAAATATGATATTTTAATCATCACAGATATAAGACAATACAATAGTACGCAGGTTTGCACGGTTTGCTCTATTAAATTATTAATAATAATGATCTCTTTTAACATGATTTTTATAGATATTTTTGAATGAAATTGATCAAATTATTGTTAAAATAAAATTAGATATCATTACGTATTTAGTTTGGTATTGATGGAATATTTTGAAAAAAATTCGAACTTCCAACAATTTCACACTTCTCAAATTAATACAACTCACTTTTATTAATTTTTGTTTGTTTAATTGTTATAACTCAGACTAA
>LPNX010007503.1:0-41136 GCA_001517045.1 Pseudotsuga menziesii | reverse complement strand
ATGTCATGGCCCCTTTTCATCTATATACCTAGTGTGTCTTTGTGGCTCCCACTCACTTGGGCGCCCAAGGGCCGCCCTCACGGCCTGCTCGATGCTGGGCATTGAGCAATGGAATATGTTATGGAATATGGGTGGGACACAAACCTTCCACGACTGGAAGCAAGGCATTACATTGACGTACTTGGACAGGACATCACATATAATGACAATGAGTAGGACAATTATTTACTTTTGAACTAAGTCCCATAGTTCTACAAAGTAATCTGCTTTTGATCCAAGTCTGATAGTTTACAAAGTAATCTGCTTTTGAACAGTTTACTTTGTCTTGAGTTAATGATCTTTGGATTTTCTGTTCAGGATGCCATATACCAACGTTGAGAAACTTTTAGAACTTGCAAAATTGGAGTTTAATATGTTTCATTCCTTACAGCAGAGAGAGTTAAAACATTTATCCAGGTGACGAGCTGTGTTATTCTACTAGATTTTCCTCATAAGCTGTAAACTCGGATTGGACTGGTCGACTAATGATGTCCAATATTCACTCACGTAAAATCTATGAATTTTATGTGTAGATGGTGGAAAGATTCGGGTATGCCTGAGGCAACTTTCACTCGACATCGTCACGTGGAATACTATGCTTTGGCTTCTTGCATTGCGTTTGAGCCTCAACATTCTGGATTCAGGTTCGGCTTTGCCAAATTGTTTCATATTATCACTGTTCTCGACGATATGTATGACCTCTTCAGAACGATTGACGAGCTCGAACTCTTCATAGCGGCAATTAAGATGTTCTCATCGTCAATCCATTTAATTCCAGAAGTATATATATATATATTTTCCTTACTTATCCACCAACTGACTTGACCAAAACTTGTGTGTTTAATAATGACCATGACCATGACCAGATGGGATCCGTCGGAGATAGAATGCCTTCCAGAATATATGAAAGGAGTGTACACGATGGTTTATGACACCATAAATGAAATGGCTGGAGAGGCACAGAACGCTCAAGGCCGAGACACACTCAATTATGCTCGAGAGGCTGTATGTACAATAATAAATCATGTATTTGTTTCTTTGAGATTAGAAGTAGTTCCCTGGGTGATTGATTACAGAATTTGGTTGTGCGTGTGCAGTGGGAGGCTTGTCTTGATTCGTATATGCAAGAGGCAAAGTGGATCGCCACTAGTTATCTGCCATCATTCCAAAGATAGAAAGATTTAGGTTATTAATGTTTAATAATGATTTTGATTTTTTATAAAAAGTGTAAAAGGTTTTAATTTAGATATAAATATTAGTAAAAATAATATTTATTGTACATAGGTATCTCTTTAGCTCAATGTTATGATATTTTCACAAACATATATACCTCATTTCCACAGTCTTGTACATAGGTTTTCAATAGTTTAAGAATTTTGTTATATATCTTATAATAAAATCAATAAAATTATATTCAAAGAAACAATTGATAAGAGTGGTGGGCAGGCATATAGTGACAATTAAGATAACCCTCATTGTGAAGTTTGAAGTGTTCTATCTTTCTAGATATATTTTTAATAATGGTGCAAAGGCATATTTTATATTGCCAATTAAGATAACCCTCCTTATGAAGTTTGTGGTGTTCAACCTTTCTACATAGATATATAGATATATTTCATGTCTAAATTTTTAAGCCACGAACTAGGCTTTGTGTGTTTCTATCAATTATTTGTTTTCTCTAATGTGATTGCGATTATAGTCACTTGCTATAATTATATATTTTCTTTTTAATATTGATAAAATACAAATATTTGGGCTCCTATGGAGTCTTAACACTTAGACATCTGTGTTCTAATTGATTAAATATATTTTCCCTGTTTATAATGTATCATGTTCGTAAAAATCAATGGAATAGGGAAGAGATGTTTGATCTAGTTTTTTCATAGAATGAAGGAAGAAAGATAAAATGGAAATATACAAAAGAAGATATTGCAAAGAACATAGTAATATAAAAAAACCCAAATTCTATTAATGGATGAAATAGTAAAAGACTGTAAACCACAAAGTAATACAAAAATCTGTGAAGATAGATGTATGTGTCAGCTATGCTCATTCCAATAAATATTACAAGAGACTAAAAGTGCTGATTAGTTTCATGTCTTGAAGAAAATTTTAAATTTGGCAATTTTTTAGTAAGATATATTAGTAATGTTTTGACTTTCAAAGTTTATTTTAGAAATAAAATTTCTATATATAATATTTTTAATATGTTTTTTACAAATATATGCTATATTGTTTCTTGAATTTATGTGAATCGTCACTTTTCGGAAAATAATATGAAATAGTATCGTTTTATAGAAAAAATCTCTAAAAATTCATTGAAAATGATTTTAAATGTCTTTATTTTCTGAATTTTTTTATAATTTTGTCAATAAAAATGTCTTATTTTGTCCATAAAAATGTCTTATTTTCTAGAAACAATTGCAAAATGTATATGTTTTTTATTATAAATTACTTATAAATGTATGTTATTTTGTTAAATTTCTAAAAACACACTTGAAAATAGAAATTAAATATATTTTACGACAAAGATAATTCGAAGGCCCAAAAAAATGCCTCAAAATGAAAATGTGTGATACTGGCATCAACGCTTTTTGAAACAGAGGTAAAAATAGCTACTAAAATTAGGAGAGAGAAAAACGAGAACTGTGTCGAGTTCTCGTTTCATAGTATAAGTGGTTATAAGATGTTAAAGCTCGTTGTGACATCTCCTTCCATGGAAAATGGAAAGGAATGTTAAATAAAAATTTGATTTTATATTTTCTAATATAATTCTGTATTTTACTGATACAGATCATGATGAAGAAAGTGCATTAATGAGGCATGATGGACAAACAGTATTTACAATGGAAACATTACTAACTGCTACCAAAAACTTTCATAGTGATAACAAGCTCGGAGAGGGAGGCTTTGGTCCTGT
This sequence comes from Pseudotsuga menziesii, assembly GCA_001517045.1. Taxonomy (NCBI): domain Eukaryota; kingdom Viridiplantae; phylum Streptophyta; class Pinopsida; order Pinales; family Pinaceae; genus Pseudotsuga; species Pseudotsuga menziesii. The sequence continues at coordinate 38,177 of LPNX010007503.1, read as the reverse complement.
ATACAAGGTAACTTACGCTAAGAAAACCACATTCTTACCCTCTTACATTATCATAATATGCAGGCTGCTCTCATCGCATCAATGCCAGTTGAATAAATAGACTACTAACTTAGAAACAAATATTGTAGGAAGGCAATTAAGCTTAAATGCTTTACAAAAGTTTTATAAGAATTTCTTTGTTTGAATCTGTCAGGGAACTACTCACGATGGAAAAGAAATAGCTGTGAAAAAGCTGTCCCTCAAATCTAAGCTGGGAAAGAAAGAATTTATGAAGCTTAAATACTTTACAAAAGTTTAATAAGGATTTTTTTGTTTGAATCTCTCAGGGAATTACTCAAGATGGAATTGAGATAGCTGTGAAAAAGCTCTCCCTCAAATCTATGCAAGGAAAGAAAGAATTTATAAACGAAGTTACACTTGTTGCCAAAATTCAACATAGAAATCTTGTGAACCTACTTGGCTGTTGTGCAGAGGGATCAGAAAGATTGCTTGTTTATGAGTACTTACCTAATAAGAGCCTTGATCAAATCCTATTCGGTGAGTGACTTCCATTTTATCATCTAAATACATAGAAAAAATTAATGATTCAAGAAAACTCATTGGATTATTCTGATGCACGGATACAGATCCAAACAAACGCAACCAGCTTGATTGGCAGAAACGTTACACGATCATAGTGGGGGTAGCTCGCGGGCTTCTGTATCTTCACCAGGATTCTCAACTGCGGATTATTCATCGGGATATTAAAGCCAGCAATGTGTTATTGGACGAGATACTGAATCCTAAGATAGCAGATTTCGGGTTAGCAAGACTTTTTCCTGAAGACGAAACTCACGTCAGCACAAAAGTTGCTGGAACTTAGTAAGATTTCAATACAATTGTCGTTCTCAGATTCTGTCAATGCATATATTGATTTGATTTTGATAATATTGCAATTGTACTTTATTTCATTTCAAGAGGATTTACATTCTCAATTAATTACCTTTTACATCATAAGATCTACGACTACAGTTTCCTGTGCAAATAACTTCTCATTACCCAATCCCTAATTTCTTGGCTTCATTATATAATCTTTGACATTGTACATTGAATATGCAGCGGGTATATGCCGCCGGAGTATGCTATGCATGGTCAATTATCTGCAAAAACTGATGTCTATAGCTTTGGCGTTCTTGTCATGGAAATTATCACAGGAAGAAAGAACATGGATTACAATTTACCAGCTGAAATGGAGAATCTTTTGGCATGGGTAAGATACTAGAAAGAATCTTTTTTTTTCTCCATAAGAAAGAATCAATAACTAGGCGGAGTTTGTACTAAGTGACAAGATTCTGATCTGTCGAGTTTGTACTAATTAGTGACAAGATAATGATCTATTGCCACTATAATCTCTAGATATACTACAGCCACACTGTCCAAGACAAATGCACAGACTATTCGAATTTGAACCTACTTAACAAAAATTGCTTTAACAATGCACCCGGATTCAGCTCTGAGCATATCTACCTTAACTACACCCCATGTTTTTGTAGTTTCATCTCTAAACAGTTTAGCGAAGCCTTGATATCACGGATTATATATCTTATGAGAATGACGAACTCGTTGTGATTGTGCAGGTATGGAGATCATACGATGCAGGAAATCTTGTGCGGATGATTGATCCAGCAATTGTTGAAACGTGCGATGAGAAGCAAGCGTTGAGATGCATTCAGGTTGGACTTTTGTGTACACAGGCCGAATCCCAACTCCGTCCACCGATGTCTACTGTCACTTTGATGCTTTCAATTGATTCCGTCACATACCTACCGGGTCCCACAAAGCCTGGTTTTGTGCAATCTTATGTTTCTCAAATCACAAAGTCTGCCAATTCTGAGTTGTCGCATGCGTCTGCAACCCCATCTTCTGCATCGTCCTCTCACACTCCTGTGTCTTCTTATACTCCGGTGTCTTCTGCATCTAACGCCACTGGTTCCATTACTGACTTGGTGCCCAGGTAATGCTCAATCTGTTGTTCGAATAACAGATAATTTCAGTTAATGTTCTGAGATTAATTATTATATTGTGAAAAATGAAGCCAGCACTAGAACAGAGATAAATGATGCTCAGGTGCGTTAAGTGTTTGGCAAATTATAAAGAAATTGACCTTTACTTTATTATATTCTTTAATTTATACGAAGTACATGGATTGAAAAAGGAGTATAAAATTTTATGTTTTCAAATATTTTTTTTGGGTTATAGATGTTTGTTTGTTGAGATAGGCATGATCAAATAAGATTCATGAGGTTGAGTACATCTTTCGTAATAATGTTTTTCGATGTGGATGTTTTATTATGTCCTCAATTTTCATTCATTTTTATTAAACTAAAGTTATACTTAAATTATAAAATTATTTATTTATTTTATATATTTAAAATCATATTTAATTCTGATGTCATTAACGCTGTATCAATGTTGTAGTATGACGTCTGTAAATTGTTTCTGGTGTTTGTAGATGTGCAGCACAGGGCATGCAGTAAGCACTCCGTATAGCAGCGTTTAATGATGTGAGAGCTGGATCAAATCTAATGGTGGATATTTCTTGCTTTGTTTTGGATGTTTATTTTACATTGGTGTGTAATTGCTTTTTGGTGTTTGACATTAAGTATACATTAAATACAATTGTACTTGTCATGAGGATTTGTACCTATTTTCCAGGGAATTGGTAAAATGACACTTCTCATTTTTTGGGATTGCCTAATGGGGTTGCTCAAGGGAAATAGAGAGGGTTGAATTCATCTCTTCAATCAAAATTGCAATATCAACAACAAATCAATCCTATTGCCAGATTTCAGTCAACAAACCAAAAAAATGCAAATCATCTAAACTTTAACTAGCTAGAAATGGTTTCCATAATATGAACCTTCTTTTGCTCCCAATAAGCTCTTAGCCCCACTCCCCGTTCTTGTGTCTTTCAATGTTAAATTGCTTTTTGCCACCATCTTTTGTACAAGATTGAACAATGAGAATTAATGCCATCATTCACTTTCATTCCAAGGCTTGCACATACCACACATCATATAACACCCTGGTTTTAACCCCGTTGCATTGATGTATCTGATGTATATATTGTAATTAATTGTGGTGTGGAGCTAAAGGCAAAAGCCCCACCATCGATTTATCGTTTTATGTTCTGGCAATTAAAATTGTTGCCGAAGGTATATTTTGTGCTAGCTGACACATTATAATTTTTGGCATCATGTAAATATGCATTTTAATTAAAAACCCCAACCAGCTATGTCTATGCAACAAGTAATGAGATGGGGGCATGATTTTCTTAAGGAATAGGGAGGGAAAATATTTAAACCTTTGGGCCAATGGGGAAAAGCCAAATGTCAAAGGGAGAACCCATCAATCAGTTAACTACCCATTTTGTCTTTTTCCCCAATCATTAAATTCTGCCAGAATGTGGTTGAGTTAGTTATTGCATGGGGATGGGAAGAGTATGGGCAGCAATTTCGAATTTGGGGAAAACCCATTTTTGGGGAAAACCAATTTTGACTTTTGGGGCAAGTAATCACCAAATCAATGCATGCCATTTGGCCCATTCACTCATGTTCTTCATTTGCTCACGCAGGGAAGCTTGGGGAGTTGCTTACTTTCATGATTTTGCTTGCTGTATGTTTCTCATTCACGAATTTGAGCCCCTGGGAGTTTTACCATCACCATTCATCCACGTTGGGTTGCTGTATGTGTGTTTTTACCTCACGCAGACAGTCGTTCTTCACTCTCCTGGCTCAGAATTTCGTTTTGGGTGATGAATTGTGGTTGGGTTTCCTCCCCAATGTTTTTGTGACATTCTCCACCATTTTTCAAGCTGAGGGATTGCCGTGGGTTAATTTTTTGAAATTTGGGGTTGCTGTGGATTCCTGTTGAGTCGTTTTAGCCACGATAGCGCCAAGAATGACTCAGGAATCGAATTTCCCAGTCAAAGCTGTGCATTACCCAAATTGTCACCTTGGTTTTGTTCTGTGGTGTTTGCTTTTATTCCCTAGAGCTGTGAATTGCTCAATTTTGCTGTGTGTATTCAGTGGTTGGCCTTTGGACTGAATTGGAGTGGGAATGAAGGCTTGGTATGCTTGATAAACCTAGTGTGTTTGGGAGCCTCATAGATAGAGCTAGAGGGCTGGCTTTATTCTCCACAACCCTTGAATAGCACTGGAAGTCAGGGCCTGAGGAACTATGTCACAGAGAAGGGACTGATTCCTTGTGTTGGGTGTGTGTGTGTGTCCTAGAAGTCAGGCTAGTTCTGGTGCAGGTGTCCTTAGCTCTCCAATGAGCCCACCAACTTAGCAGTCAACTTTTCTCAGCTCCCTGATGGCCTGATAAACCCAATTGTGTTGGCTTGGCTGAGTTGTGTATCTTGACTATGTGTGAGCCTGCTTAGTTCTTTATTCCTTGGGGAATCATGCCCAGCTCAGGGGTGGCAGTGTTGCTGAGAGATTAAGGAGCACACTGGCCTATGGTTGGGTGGAACGTTGCAGCGGCATAGCTGGTTGCGGGGAGCTTCATTCAAAGATTAGTTTTTTTTGTCTATTTCATCTCTGCAATTGCATTTACTGTTTAATGAATTACAATGAACATGCCGAATGCTTGAATGTATGGTTTTGCTTTTGTTGTATGGTAATAATGTATGTGTGTATGTTCATGGGGCTAGTTGCCCGGATAGATAATGGTATGGTAGCATCCTCTTCACTGGTCGGAGGGTTGGGGACGTTACACATCACACATTGCATGTCTTCAAGAGGGCAGAAAAATCCATGACAATGACCCTAACGTTACTGCTGTAGGAATGTCAACCACCAAATTTATACTTAGATCAAATGTGACAATTAACATCCCGACAGCCTCATTAAATGTTGCACTACCTAAAACTATACCTAACTACTTTTACTCTATCATAAATAACATAAAAGTAAGCCCTAAGAGGAAAGAAATGCTATTATAACTAGCATACCCCCAAAACGGGGGAAATGAAACGCCTGGAAGAATTGCTATATGTTATGAAATGAGATAAGGTGACTCTCTTTATATTTATCATCCACGTCCACCTCATAAATAATATACTCTGATTATTGGTTAATTCCTTTCATAGTATGTAACATACCCATACAACCGGCTAAAATGTATACATAAAAAAAATTCTTTCACATAAGACATGGGCCATGAATCTTCCTCTAACATTAATTCCTAAGATTACTCATTTCTGCAATAGTCCTTCCGCATATAAAAGGTCCCTTCTGCAAACCAACATTGCCTTCCGCAATTCCGCTTCCGCCATGCAGATTGCGGGTTACAGAACCTTTTGAATTTTTATAATTTTCTTCCTCTTTCCGCTTAATCTTAATAGTTTCCTTTTCATTTTCCGCATTCAGTAATGCATATTGCGGATCGCGGAAACCTTTATATTTTAACAATTTTCCTTCCCGCTTTCCGCAATGCGTATTGTGGATTGCAGAAACCTTTACATTTTAACAATTTTTCTTTTCCGCTTTCCACATTCCATAATGCGGATTGCAGAAACCTTTATATTTTTTAAGTTTTATCTTCCTCTTTCCGCTTTTAGCAATGCGGATTGCGGAAAACCACTTATTTCTTTATAATTTTTCCGCAATGCGGATTGTGGATTGCAGAAAACCCTTAACTTCCTTACAATTAACCTTTCACCTTCCGTATTCCACAATGTGGATTGCAGATTGTGGATTGTGGAAAGTATTCATATTCATTATATTTTTAACCCTCTTTCCCTTCCGCAATGCAAATTGCGGGTTTCAGAAACGCTCATATTTCTTATAATTTTTACTCTGTTTCCACTTTTCGCAATGCGGATTGCAGATTGTGGAAACACTCACATCCTTCATAGTTTGACTTCCAATTTCCGCTTTCCATAATGGGGATGGTAGATTGCGGAAACCTTTACATTTTAACAAGTTTTCCTTTGTGCTTTCCGCTTTCCGCATTCCACAATGCATATTGCGGAAACCTTTATATATTTTAAGTTTTACCTTCCGATTTTTGCTTTCCACAATGCAGATTGTGGATTGCAGAAACTGTACTTTTTTCTTTATAATTTTTCGTTCGCCTTCCGCTTCCCGTAATGCGGAAAAACCGTAACTTCCTTACAATTAAACTTTCTCCTTCTGCTTTCCGCAACGCAGATTGTGGATTGTAGAAACACATAAATACTTGATAGTTTTGACTTCCACTTTCCGCTTTCCGCAATGCAGATTGCGGATTGCGGAAAGTCCTTATTTTCATTATATTTTTAACCCTGTCTCCACTTCCGCAATGCGGTTTGCGTGTTGCGGAAACACTCCTATTTCTTAAAATTTTTACTATGTTTCCACTTTCCGCAATGCAAATTGCGGATTGCAGAAACACTCACATTCTTCATAGTTTGAATTCCAATTTCCGCTTTCTGCAATGCGGATCGTGAATTGCGGAAACACTGACATCCTTCATAGTTTGACTTCCAATTTCCGCTTTTTGCAATGCGGATTGTAGATTGCGGAAACTCCTTATATTTATGATATTTTTAACCACGTTTCTGCTTTTGCAATGTGGATTGCGAAAACACCAAATCACCAACAAGAATTATTGACCGATTGTCGAATGAGTGGTTGTTTGTTTTTGGAAAGCATTCACGCAAACGACTCTCGATCTGCACAAATAATTTAGGCCCTATGAAGCTCATTTCATCAATGAGAATGTATTGAATATGTTTTATCTCTTCTTGGAACACTGATAGGGCTTACCCATGTAAAGGCTTCATGTCCTTTATAAGAATCCGAAGTCCTTCATGTATAGTGGTTGCATGTATGTTGAATGCTGCAACACCAGTAGGGACGAGGAGTAGTAGTGGACTATGGCCAGTGATTGCTTGACAAGATAGTGCATTTTTAACGGTGTTGATAAGGTATGATTTACCTGTGCCTTCCGTGCCTTGGATGATAATTCGTAATGGCTCCTTTTGTCTGTGTACCTATGAATGTTGTAGGACTATGTCAAATGCAAGTTGTTCATTGTGAGACAATGCATTTGTTGAAGTACGTAGGGGGTTGTTATCTTGTATTACTTCCCCACTCTTGCACTTGTAGTCGATGTAGGTTGGCGATGTCTCCAGTGTATTTCTTGATATTTATGGATAATTCTATTCGTGGTTGGCGTCAAAATCTCAAAAGACATGCATGTCAAGCTCATTAATGTGGAAATTTCCTGTAGGGACTAATCTTGACAAAGTTTTCCATTCATTCATCTCCATATTGGGATGGATGGTATAAGTAGTATCATCATCTTCAGATGTTGGTTCATCGGGAGTGCTTGTAGGGATGTGGTCAACATGCCAGGTACTGTAGGTTTCTTATGTTCTCCCAATTCAACAAAACGACATGTGATGTAAGGCCTATGTCTTCAGCAAAGGAACGAAAGGGATTATATAAAAGCAATTCACTCCAGCAGAAGTCAAGAAATGCATTCGAATATTTCGCTGGAATTGAGGTAAAACGTGGCCAGACATGGACAATTGCATGTACAATTCTCTTCTTCCATTTCTCCCTTTTGCATGCATGGTTATATGACCATTGTTGTGCAAGGTCAATAAGGAAGAAAGTTTCCAAAGTTGGAGGACGTTGCAACTAGGAATCTATGAAGCTGGATCCAGATAAGCAATTAGTTGAGTCAGGAGATGTATGGTGGAAGATGTGGTGACCAACATTTAGTTTGATGAAGGACTGATTGCATGTGACAAGATGCAATTTTTGTAGCATATGGCAAGTTTCTTGAGCACTAATGTCTCGATCTACAATTGCTTCTGAGTGTAGATGAAGGTTTGCATATGATGCTGGGTCCTACAGACATGATGCAACTGTGATTCTAGTCAACATATGATGGTAGGTCTCTTATTTTCTCATCTACTTTGGAAGCATATTTGGCTATGTACTTCAAGACGGCATAACGTGACAACACTGGTTGGAAATCCACATTTGCTTGCCACATTTGAAGTATGCTTGGATTATGGATGTTTAAATGCTCATCATTGTGTGTTGGATGATATGTTTTTTGTCCTTTTTCATTGATGTAGAGTGATGATTCATTTTGTACCTTCCATGGAAATTTATGCCTACATTCAAGTGTATTCCCTTTTTTGCACAAGCATGAATTTTCATTGCATTTTGTATGTATTTGGACTTGATTTAAGAGTTGATCATAGTCATGAAGTGGGTTGGATGAAAGCATATCTTTTGTATCTAGAAATCAAGGATCGTCCTCAATGGATTGATGCACATGGATGCGAGCATCATGATTATCTCTAGGATTCCATACTGTAACATATTTATCAAAGAAACTCTTTGCAGTATTGATTTGATCTGGATCTTGCCAATTTAATGTTTCCATGTTAGGAGCACCATCAATCCATAGGAAGCCATGTATATGTGCAGAGCCACGATGTTTCCATTCATACCTATAAAAGAAATGGTATAGGATTAGAATAAATGAAAAATATGTAAAATTTTTACAGAGGTAGAGATAGGTAGCATATAATGTGTACCTATACCAATGATCTGTTGTGTGCATGTTTTGTTGAAGCATCTCCTCATGGAAGATTGAAAATATTTTATGCATGTACGCAACTACAGTGTGGGTCATATCAATGATATTAAGAGCACACCATTGTTGACGGGCTGCTGGGTCAAACAGGGGTAGTCTCTTGCATAATGACATGCAAGTCTGGCCATTTTGTGTATGCTGCACTAAGAGTGAAGAATAATGTAGGGAATTGCAACTATGTGATCATATTTGTTAGCTCATAGCTCCGCAGTGTCCAATATGCTTTGGTTCCACGGAGGTGTTCTCTAAACCACATGACATGCTCTAGGAGGTTGTCTGTAGAAATTTCTTGTAGATGTATGCACAATTCCTTAATTGTGGTTGGCATGTTATGCTCCTACCGCTGTCTGAAGAAAAAATTAGTAGTTTTCTGATTCTTGTGGCGCATAATTAAGTTGTACAAGTAATATCTGAAACGAGGATGACGAACAAATCTGTTGTCATCGTATCTCATTAAGTGTAATGCATAACCATCGAGTGGAATGTTTTTGATACACGGTTGGCGAGGTAGTGCATCCCCATTTGGGAAAATAGTTGGGAATGCCATGTCGAATAGACCCTCTGTGTTGTACTCATTGATTGGCGACGACCCAATAGTTGGCTAGTCAATGGTAGTTGGTGTAGTAGTGGATGTAGTATGAACAAAATATTTAATTTTTTCCATTTCTCATTCCACATTAGGTAATATGAAGGAAAAATAAGATACTGCGTGTGATGGTTGGATAGAAGTGTAGTCATCTAGGTCAGGGATATTTGAATCGTGTGAAGAGGAAACACCATTGTCTATAGAAATATAATGGAGTTGAGAGGATATATCAGAGTGCATGCTTCTGGAAGTGATGAAATTGAGGCATGGTCGATTTGGACATCACTATAATATTTTTCATGTTGCATCTTATATAGCAATGCATTGAGAACATGTGATTTGGTCACATAACAAGCATAACAATTACCTTTTGTTCCATTCCTCTTCACAACCAAGATATCGATATTTGAAAGGTGGCGTGGAAGGAAAATTTCAATCTTAACAGTTTGTTGGGGGAAACAAATGGTGTGACCACTATACTTATATTTTCCACCATGAGCATGTTTGACTTGCAAAATTGGGCTAACACGAGCAATGAGCATTTCTTCAATTTGAGTAAGTATGGACGACACATTGGGTTGGGCACTGGGGTCAATATTATTCCATTTGGAGAATCGATAACCATTGATTTCTCTTTGACATAGATGGAAAATGTGTCCAGTGGAAGATGGATGAGTAACAATTCCAGGATACAATTCCATACAAGTAGTACATGTATTCATTATGGACACAGCGTCAATCCGTTTGCGGAAATTTTTGGTAGCTTGTGTATGGTCCTGATGTTGAAGATTACATATTGGAAAGTCAGTAAGAGATTGTTTACTATTATTTGTAGTTTCTCTACGTCTCTTTAGTCCATCTTTCTGTCCAACATATATTTTCCCGTCTTGTTCATTTTGTTGGAGTCTAGATGTAGATGGTATATTAGCGAGTGTGTCTTTTTCTTTGATCCATTTTTTTTTTAAATTGTTGGATTGTGGACTATATGTTGTTGATTGTTGTAGTTCTTCTTTCTATTAGAATCATATTGTGAAGATGATATATTTGCTAGACCTATTGGAATTTTTTGTTGAAATCTAGTAGGAAATTGTAGTTACTTTGAGAGTACTTCAAATGTGGTGTATGTTGGTATTGTTTGGAGTAGGCATGCATGCTCTTCAAGAAGGAAATTTGTAGCCATGATTTGATTTGCAATATTTGATTGTACCTGCAAGGATAACATTGAATGATTTGTAAGTATATTTTAATTAAGTTAAGAGTGCATATAATTTTAAAAAGATGGAAATGAAATTGTATGATATGTTGGATATGAATGCGAAGGTTATATCCCCTTTAATAGAAAAGTAATAAATTGAAGGAAAGTTGTATAGTAATCAAGTTTTATTTAGTATATATGTGTATAAAGTAGGCTACAATACAATTTTTTTTGGAAAAAAAAGGCATAACACATGCCTTAACTACTCAACCATGTTGGCCTAACTCTTCCTTAGTATCGCACCCAGGATCAACAACAACACAATACCAACAAAACATCCAAAGGAATCGGCCCAACGGAGCAAGCTCAGTCGGAAACACCCGTGAGGAAAGCATAGTATCACTCGAGATATATCAATGTGTAACTTCAAAAACCATGTTTCCGCAGTTGGTGAGGGATTACAATCCCTTGGCGTGCGGCCAAGGCGCTCGACAGATTCGAAAGGATGGAGTCTTTTACTGCTCGATGACGGCGCAATAGTGCGACGCAGTCGACGCACGACACAACCTTGTCCTTGTCAATATTAACAGCTGATACAACTATGCGATGCCATCGATTCCTTAAATGTAAATGATAGAAATGCCAATGACTTATAATATTAACTGTATTTTAACATGAATTAATACCAAGTGCTCGACGATGCTTTAATAATTCATTCATTCACTGTGTTTATCAATATTGCAACATTCATTCAAGCAATAATATTAAATAATGCAAGATAATCAAACATTCAACATTAACCGTTAAACATTCAACCATTCACATTCTTCATTCAACATTGATGCGACACAGGAAATAACGTGGAAACCCATATGGGTAAAAACCACCAAGGTGCTCTTCATCTGGCATGAGAAATATATATAGCACCTTGCAGTTTGTAATTTACAAAGTATTTAATATACGTCTATTTGGCTCAGACTCTTCTTGCTCTCATGCTCCCTGTTTTATTCTTCTAGCTACTCCTACTGATCTGCACATAGCCTGGATCAACTCTTCTACTTTACTTTTTGTGCACTCAACTGTGGATTAACTCCTACAAAATGGTATGTGCACTCAGATCTAGATCCGTGAGTCAACAAACTATTACTACCATACTCCTCTTTGATCTTTTACAATGCTTATACCCTTCTCTACTCTTAATGAATCTAACCCTATACAGAGTGGGTTCCTCCTATTTATAGATATTACAAGACCGCACAGGGTCGACTGAGTACAACTCAATTATTACATTCAGAAGTAGCTACAAAATATCTTCTATTACATTGATTATAGTCCATACTAGATGCAAAATTCCTATATTACATTGATCACGACCATAACTAGTCATGGAAACATCTTTTAGCCTGCTTGTACGGGTCGTAACTAGCCACAAAAACCCATCCTTTAGTCTTCTGCCGACTCTAACTTCTACAATATTTTGACTTGCCGGTTCTCAGTCTTAACTCCTTCTACTTACTAATGTCCCACCGAATCTGGGTCTTCTTTTTCCCATCGTACCAATCCTCGTCACAAATTCCTCTGCTCTGCGCTTGTGCTTTGGGTTCTTCCTTGTGGTATTTTCCTGGCCCAACAGGCCCCCAACACTCACATGTGGCTCGTCCTGAGCCACTAAGCAAAATATTTAAGCCTTTGGGAAAATTTTACGTCTCTGACGTAAGTTGCGCCACAGGACCAACCTTGTCCTGAAATTCCTTCAAAATTTGTTGCACCCAAGAAACTTTCTCATGAACCTCTTCAGCTTGCTTCTGCAAACGTTCCATTCAATCGAAACTAATATGTTATGATGGTCCTTATTCCAACGACTGAGTGATAAATTGGAGGTTTTGTTGTACAAGTTTAATAATCCCTGTAACTGGTTCTACTTTCGATTGATGCTCTGTCACCTCATCATTCCTTTTTTTCTCCTGGTTGGGGAGAGTTTTCACTTCCTGCTGTAGCTCCTTCAGCTCTGTGACTGTTGTGATCCTTTCTTTGATCGACAACTTCTTCATGTCTGCCTTTACCGCGGTGATTTTCAAATAATCTTGCCACGCATATTCCTTGATATTTTCCACGTTCTCATCCTCCAGAAGCAATTCCCACATCGCGGAAACAGATTTAACTACCTCAGTGCATAGTTTTTCTCCTTACCTTATCCTTTCAATAGCCTCAGACGTCGTTTTCCTGCACTCTTCAAGCACCTCAGGAGGTGTGCTTGGTATCTGCCATGATTTCAACTCCTCAATCTATCTCCTTAGTTCTGTAGCAATCTGGCACAAGCATGCTACCTTAGCAACTGTATCAACATCTTCTTGGCCTTTTTCTAAGGGAAACTCTGTGATCACTTCAGCAAGTGTAAGCCGACTCTGCTCTCACGCCTCAATTTCTTGATCTTTCTCTCGAAGGATGTTCTTGCTATATTTTTCCTTCCTTTTATGCTTGGTATCCTGATAAGCAAGAGCATTCTCCCAGATCCTTATTTCAGTTGCAGTCGCATGCTGAATCGCATATACCTCGGCCAACACGAGTTTCAAGAAATAAATAGATAATGTCCCAAATTCATGGACAACAATGTCAAACTCAGCTGTTCCCATGTCCATTACTCGTGCTTTGACATCTACCTTTACCGATGGTAACAATATCAGTGTTACTAGTGTGTCATTAGTATCCATGCCATACGTCTTCGCCTCGACTCTTATTTTAACATCATTGATAGCCTTAGTCAGCGTATTGATGTGTTCCACTAATTTGTCAGTGAGGCGCAACTGATTTTTACTTAAGCCCTTTAGAATGGACTTTAAGACCTCTGCGATTGCTTCAGAAAGAAATCTTATGTCCTCCTCAGCTAAATTGAGAGTGTTATCTGTCTTGTTTGCTTTGTGCTTCTTGTGCCGCGGCTGAGGTTGCTCTATTTTCTGTGCCTCTTCCTTGGCCTTCTACACATCCTCATCAGTAGGTGTGTATTCATAGTCATCGTCATCTGAGTTATGATTACTGTGATCATCATCAGAGCTCAGCAACTAATTGTGCTACGCATCGCCACCATCATTTCCTTGTCCATCATCATGCTCATGTCCTTGGTTGTTCCCTTGGCCATCTCTTGGCCATCTCCTCCCCGGTCCATTTGTACGTTGACTGGTATGCGACATTCCTGGATAGTCGTTTCTACGTCCTCATCGGTGATCATGAACTGTGTCGGAAACACTTGCTTGTCGAAGTCTTTCCGTGGTTCCAATATCATGCTATGGAGACCAACCTGGAAAATTATGAAGAACGAGTATTTCTGCACTGTCACTTCCCTTACTCTATGTTTTTTCTTTATTACATCACACAACACCTCGTTGTGCAGAAAGAACTCATTGTTATTGTCCTTCTGCTGGATCCTGTCATCCTTGTCCTCCCAGTGGTTCTGATACTTTGCGTGAAGGAAAAGCATTGGGACATCCAACGTCTGGTAGTCGGGTGGGTTCGACCAAACAATGAAAGAAATTAAGATGAGCAACCAGGATTAGTGGAATTTGGGCTTGTCGTCCTCCTGCACTTACTCCACATCCTCTAGTAGTTCATTCAACAAGTATTGAAACCAGTTAAAAATTACACCCGCTACGCACTGCTCTGCAAGTTCTATCGTTTCGGTGGTGCTCTTGTGCAACAGCTTGCAAGACAATATTTTTTCTGTGAACCTTGCCGTGTTGTCAGCTATAGGGTAAATGAGGAATCCTCTACCTGTGCGCTGGAGGTCATATTTTTTGCTTCATTTTCGTAGTATCTCTGTTTTCACGTAGATACAGTGCAGGGTCGTGTCCTTGCTTTGGTAGCCCCGTTATTGACGATATGAGCTCAACAGCCACATCATAGGGTTGGTCGAGCCATAAGTATCCTCCATGAAAAAAATGAGGATCTGTCACACATATATACTTATTTGCGTGCTCCGACCAGAGTTCGGCATAAGCAGTAGGTTGAGCAGGCCCACGCTTTCAATACATTTTTCCCACTCCATTGAGACGACCAACTACGGCTCAGGACTCCATTGAGACGACCAACTATGGCTCAGGCGACACGAATGGAAGCGTGACCATGTAATTTTTCCTTTCTAGGCTTGCTTGCTTGCGTATATCAGTATCATCAAATTGCAGCTTGGCCAGCTTCGGTAGTAAATCCATCAGCAGTTGTACACCAACAAGGATCCAAGGTGTTGCTAAGGAGGCACATGCTTTTGTTGGAAGCTTCACTTCCGGCGCGTCTTCTCTCCTTGGCCGAACATATTGTGGTAATAGTTTTTTCTCTTATATGGTGGCACCCTTGTCTCTTCATGGTGGAAACTCTGATGTGGCCTCCTCAGGTATGTCCTCAGTAGGCATATCTACAGTGGCCTTAGCCTTACGTTTCTTAGATATCTTTGGCCCTTATGATTCTGGAACCTATCTCTGTGGTCTGAATGATCGTGGACCTGCAACGGGGATATTTACTAGTGGGTTCTGCACCAGGGCCTCTGAAGGGGCCTAACCAGAGGTTGAAATAGGGGTTGAACCGACCAGAGGAGTTGTCTATTGCCTTGGTCATGCCATCATTTTTGGTTCTTATTCTCACTGTTGTACCTTCGATGATGTAATCTCTTCAACAATCGAGTACAACGAAGCGATGGTTGTAACACCCCGGTTTTGACCCCATGGTATTGAGTTGCATATGATGTAAATAACGTTAATAAATTGTTGTGTGGAGCTAAAGGAAAAGGCCCCACCATGGATTTAGTGTTTTATGTTTCGGCGATTAAAATCGATGTCGATGGTTTATGTGGTATCCAGGCACAATATGTTTTCAAAAATGCAAATTAATAAAAATACAACAACTAGCTATGCGCTGCAACGTTAAAGAGATGGGGGCATGATTTCACAAGGAATAGGGAGGGGCAAATATTCAAACCATTGATCCAATGGGGAAAATCCAAATGTGTAAGGGAAAACCCATAAAGTGGTCAACTATCCATTTTGTCCTTTTGTTCCCAGTCATCTAGAAGTGGTCGAAGAAGTTATTTCCTAAGGATGGGAAAGGTATGGAGGTCAAATTCGAATTTGGGAAGCCACCCGTTTTTGGAAAAAAGTGTTTTTGATCTCTTGGGCAAGAAAATGCATCCCTAAGCTATTACTCACCCATATCTTTAATTCCTCAATTATTCTCATTCACGTTGGGCTCCTCACGCAGCTGAAGCTTGCTGGGATTTTTCCCTCACAATTTCCTACCATTTTCTTCATTCTCCATGCCCATAATTCATTTTCAGTGCTGCTGGGAAAATGGGAAGAAGGTGACCATGATTTGGGGGTTTGGAAGAGGCCGTTTTCCCCCCGTGAGAAAGCTGGGAGATTCCCTCATGTTCTTCATTTGTTTCCTCACCTTCTCCAAGCTGGGAAATCCATTTTGTTGTTACTGCATGAATGGCCAGAGGAGATTCATGATCTGTGGATTTGGGGAGGTCGTTTTTGATCCCGTAGTGCCATAGACGTTTTTATGAGTTCAGATATACGATATTGGGGTTTAGGGAGGCCATTTCCCCCCTGTAATGCCCATGGAATTTTTGTGAAATTGTATTTGCTATCGGAGGGTTGTTTTCCCTTTCACCAAATCGTTTTTGGTCTCAAAACGTTTTCCTTCATACCCAACATGTGCATTTTGTTGTTGTGTGCATCCTTGTGTTGGCTTGGTAGAGTAAGTCCAAGAAACCCATCTGTAGATGGTTGAATGTGTTTGGGGGTGATTGTTTTGTTTGATGAGTAAGTCCAAGGAACCCCTATGTAATTGGCTTGTTTCCTTAATATCCTATGAAACCTAGTTGTGTACTGGCTTGGTTAGACAGTCTGTGAAACCCAACTGTGTGTTAGATTGACTGTGGGTGTATGGTATTGTTGTGTGTAATCTTGTTATTCCCTATTTCCTTGTGGAAATCATGCCCAGCTCAGGGGTGGCAGTGATGCTGAGAGATTGATGAGCACACTGGCCTATGGTTGGGTGGAACGCTGCAGCGGCATAGCAAGTTGTCGGCGAGCTTCTTTTCAAGATAAGTATTCTTGTGCTTAATCTCTGCAAACTATTTTTTTTATGAATTAATATGAACATGTTGAATGGTTGAATGAATGTGATTTTCTTCCGCTATGTATTTACATAGTATAATGCATTTGTTTATGTATTTTCTTTTCAATGCATTTTTAATTGTTATGTTCATGGGGCTAGATTGCTCATTTGATTGCAGCAGTGTTGGTTGCGTTCTCTCCATCGTCGAGATGAGGGGAGGGGATGTGACAATGTGGTATCAGAGTGAGCTTGCATTATCGGGACTCAATGGGCCAAGATGAGTAGTTGACAGAGGTAGAATCACCCTCTATGGTCAGCAGGAAAAGCAACAGACAGAGAAATTTCTAGAAATTTCTCTAAGTGTTGGAATTTTTCCCCTATCGGCTCAGTTTTTCGAGTTCCGCCGATACATGTCGGCTGAACTGGCTGAGTTGCACCGATGGAATCGCCAAGAAAGGAATGGGTTGAGCCGATATTGGAGAAAATTTTCCAAGATTTTTTCTAAGTGTTGAAGTTTTAGTGTCGACTGAGTTAACTAAGTTGAGCCGACACATGTCAGCTGAGTTAGCTGAGTTGAGCCGACAAGGATTGCAATGACCGTGTTGAATCTATTGGCCAAGTTGAGCTAAAGAAGGGGAAAGACATAAAAAAAATTCAGAAATTTTTCTAGGTGTTTGCATGTCGGCTCAGTTAGCCGAGTTTTGTTGATTCATGTCGGTTGAACTGCCGGAGTTAGACTGATGGCGTCGGCACGAAAGGATGAGTTGAACCAATACATTTCGGCTAGGTCGGCTGAGTTTCGTCGATAAGATTGCAGCGTCCGTGTCAGCATGGAAGGCCAAGATGAGCTGATGAGTAAGAGGAAGGAAGAAAATTTTGGAAAATTTTCTAAGTGTTGGAAACTTCCTGTCGGCAGAAAAGTGTGAGTTTTGCTGATACGTCGGTTGTATTGGTTGAGTTCTACCGATGCACACATTGAAGGGATTTGGCAAGTTCATTGATCGGGTGGAAAAGTGGAGTCTCACTGATACGTGTTGGGTGGAAAAGTGGAGTTTTACTGATGCCAAGAAGAAAGAAGAAAATTTTGAAATTTTTTCTAAGTGTCGATAATCCCATATCGACAAGAAAAGATGATTTTTCTGATATGTGTCGGGTGAACTTGGTGATTTTTGCCGACGTTGGAAAAGTTTTGTGAGTTTTACTGAACGAAAGAAAAGGGTAAGTTGTCGAGGTGTCAGAAGAAAAATTGTAGTTTTTCCAACATGTGGGGAGCAAAGGCGGAGTTTTGCCGATCAGAAGGAAATGATGAGTTTTGCCGACATATTGGAAGGAAACGTTGAGTTGAGCCAGCATGTAAGAAAACTTTGGTGAGTTCACCGATCGGGTTGAAAAGCTGAGTTCGACCGAAACAGGGAAATTCAACATGTTTTTAAAAAAAAATGTAGGTGTTAGAAAGATGAAAAATGACAGTGAAGTCATGCGCTAGATTGCATGAAATTGAAAGATTTACAAAAAAAAGGGGGGAAGCCCCCTTGACCCCATTCGTCCCATTGAGACAGCCGTTGTTGTGAAAGAAAAGTATATGTTTTGACAACATGTCAACATATGATTTTTCCAAATGCAGGAAAGTAAATTATAAATTCCCGAGAATGTTATGCAGCTAACATATGGTGTTCTTGGACACATTTTGTAGAGTTGTAGAGAGGGAAATAAAAGGATGATCAAGGCTCTAGAAAGAGTAAAACCAGTTGACTATAGTCATTCTATAGAGTTTGGTAGACCTCCAAAGGAAGATAAAATCTAGGCATCAGTTAACAGAGATAGAAGGGAGTAGGAGAAATTCCCACAAGAAGGATGTGAAGCTTGAACCAAGGAAGAAAGGTTTCAAACCTTCTCACCTCCTGAAGCAGCAAAAACAAACATCACAAGCTATGATTAAGATATCTAGAGTGATGAGGGAAAGGTCAAGGAACCCACTCAAGTGTTGGGGGTGCGGAGGATACCATCTGATTAAGTGTTGTACACATCGGAGTGGAAATGAAAGTCAAGTCCCCAACACCCAAGAAGATGAAACTATGGGTCAATAAGCAGGGACATTTCCTAAAATTTGTGCAGTGTTAGAAGACCACCAGGAAGGTCATAAATCAATTGTGGTGGAAGTTGAGGGTGAGATTGCTGAGTAGATTATTTCTATTTTTATTGAAACTAGATCCACTCACAACTATATCACCCCTGGACTTGTTGAGATGTGCACTTTGAAGAAGTCAAGGCATAGAAGATCCTGGTTAGTCCAACTAGCCACTGGAACCAAGAAGAAGGTCAGTGGGGTGGTAAGGAAATTTCCATTGGTAACATATGGGTTAATCACTTGTGCAGATCTGAATGTGCTTCCACTTGGATCCTATGATGTCCTCATCGGAATGGATTGGTTGGAAGCACATAGAGAAAAGATTGATTGTTGCAATAAGGATTTTGAGTTCTTAGATGAAGAAGGAAACTTAAGGGTTGTATGAGGCATTCCAAAGGTGATTTCTATTAGGCCGATTTCAGCCTTGCATCTGAATAAGTTCTATGGGAAAATTTGTAGAGTATATGCAACTCATGTTTTGGAGGCAACAAATAATGAAACCTCCGAGGTTGGAGGGATGCCATGTGTTACTGGAATTCAGGAATGTTTTTCCTGATGGAATTCTAGGGTTTCCTCCAAAAAGGGACATTGATTTTACAATGGAACTTGTTCCAGGTAAAGCACTAATGACCAAGACACCCTACAGAGTGAGTACACCAGACTTGCTAGAGCCGATGATGCAGCTACAAGAGTTGTGGGAAAATAAGCATATTAGGCCAAGTGTGTTCCCGTGGGAAGCACTAGTTTGGTTTGAGAAGGAGAAAGATGATACACTCTGGTTTTGTATTGGTTACAAATAGTTGAACAAAGTCATTATGAAGAACAAGTATCCTTTGCCTAGGATTGATGACCTCTTTGATCAAATGAGAGGAGTGAAGGTATTTTCCAAGATTTACTTAAGGTTTGGTTACCCGTAGGCAAGGATCAAGGAGGAAGATGCTCATAAGGCAGTATTCAGAACAAGGTATGGACATTATGAGTTTGTAGTGGAGCCATTTGGTTTCACAAATGCACCAGCTACAATCATGTTCCTCATGAATAATGTTTTCAGTAAGTTCTGGATAGGTTAGTTTTTGTTCTCCTTGATGGCATTCTTATTTATTCTGAGAATGAGGAAGAACATGAGGAACATTTGAGGATGAATTTGAAATTGCTCAGGAAGCATAAGTTGTATGCAGGGTTGAGCAAGTGTGACTTCTATAAAGATAGAATTCATTATTTGGGTCACATTATCTTAGATGAAGGAATATCTGTAGACCCTGAAAATATTGAGGCCATGAGGAGTTGGCTTGCTCCAAGAAAGTTAATAGATGTAAGATATTTTGTGGGACTTGCATGGTATTGCAGGAAGTTCACTAAAGGAGATTAAGCAGGTAATGTGGATCCTATGTATAGGTTTGGGAGGCTTGCATGTGAACTTGTAGTTCCATGAGGAAAAGGCCCTTTTGTGTATGAGCATACATATGAGGACTTCCTGAAGACTTAGGAATAATGACCTGAGCAGAGCAGTATGGTTGTGCCCAATGAAACCTAGGGCAGGAGGCTGCCATGTGCCATGGGAAGGATCTCATGACTAAGAACATATTCTGAAACTTTAGAGTGCAAGTTTTTATGTTGATTATGGGAGACTGTGATCTCTTGTGATGGTTTTGAATCATGATAACAATGGAAATGGTTGTCTTGCATTGCTTGATGTCTAAAGTTTCTTGTTGCTAACTATCACTGTTTGGATGATTTAAAATTGTGTCAAGATGACATGTCATATGTGGATGTCCAGGTTTTGGGCAGCATGTGTAAGTAAGGGATAAGTACTCCCACTTGCAAAATACAAACAATATGAGGATGGTGTCACGGTTGCAAAAATATGATTTTATACAGGAAGTAGAATTGTGAACTCAGATTTTTATTTGACTATCAATGTTATTGATTGTTCGATATTTGGGAAATCACGTATGCATGAAATAGATATGAAAATCTATGATTGAAATTGTTATGATGACATCTCATGTGAACTGCATACTTCTATGTAATGCAGGTGAGATGATGGAAGTATGCCCCTGGAGTACATAGCTTCTCAGAAGGATGTGTTTGGAATACATAACTCCTTGGAAGGATGTACTGGGTGTACATGGCTCCTCGGAAGGATGTACTTGGATACATAGCTTCTCAGAGGGATGTGCTTGGAATAGGTTTGGAAACCTATGATTGAATTTTTTTATGATGACATCACATATGAACTGCATTCTTGCATGTAACGCAGGTTAGATGATGAAAATATGTACTGGGTGTACATGACTCCTCGAAAGGATGTACTGGGTGTACATGGATTCTTGGAGGGATGTGTTTGGAATAGGTTTGAAAACCTATGATTGAAATTTTATGATGACATCTGATGTGAATTGCTCTCCTGTATGTAACGCAGGTGAGACGATTAAAAATGTACTTGGGGTACATGGATCCTATGGAAGAATGTACTTGGGTACATAGATTCTCCCCCCTACCATCTAGGCACTGGTATGAATCACTGGGGATGCCCATGGTGTAAGACATCCGGCTAGACTTCTTTCCTCACAAATTCACGCCATAAGGGGACTGTCACGAGAGTGGGGGATCCACAAATAGAATAACCCATAGGTATTATGATGTCTAGAAAGGAAGCGCCTGAGCATTGGTAAGGACTTGGAGGAGGTGCTAGGCCTTTAAGATAGAGCTATCATTAAACACCCAAGGAGGTGTTAGGCTCTGAAGCGGGGCTGGCCAAATCTCGGTTGAGAGATGCTATATAGATAAGTATTGGATTACTTAGAAAATACTGGTTGATTTTCTGTAATTACATAAGTGCATAATGATTCAGCTAAGATTTTGAAAATCTTGTTAAGAAATAAATTCCACGAAAATGAATCTGACATGTGAATTAATCTGTTATGGTTCCTGGAAAGGAAGCACCTGAAAATTGGTGAGCACTAGAAGAGGTGCTAGGCTCGTAAACTAGAGCTGCCATTGAGCACCCAAGGAGGTGTTGGGAACTGAAGCAGGGTTGACCAGATTTTGGTTGAGAGACACTATACATATAAGTACTTGGTTTACTTATCAAACTTTTGTTGTTGTTGATTTTTTGTAATTATACATGAGCATATGATGCCGCCATGGTTTTGAAAATATTGTTATAGATTGCATCCTATAGGAATGAATCTGACATGTGAATTAAACTCATTGTGGTGTTCAGAAAGGAATCACCTGATCTTGGTAAGCACCTAGAGGAGGTGTAGGCTCTTGAACAAAAATTCCATTGAAGCACCCGAAGAGGTGTTGGGCTCAAGAACAGAGCTGTCAGACCTCGGTTGAGAGGTATTTTAAGGTGATTCAAGGCTTTAAGAAATTTGGCTACCCTTTAATGCACACCTAGGTGTGGGGTGGGGAAGGGTTGTGAGTGCCATAGTTGTGTAAATCCTATTCAGACACCTGTGGAACCAAAAAAAGATACTTATGCAAGATAAGTATTTGGTTCACTTGGAAACTTCTTGTTAATTTTACGTCAATATACATATGCATGTGATTCATCTATGATTTTGGAAAATCTTGTGAATACTGACATGGGAATTGACTCATTGCTTGGGGCTTGAGCATAGGTATTGTTGGTTTCCAAAGACATTGGAAATGTTCCAAGCTAAGGAGGAGGATTCTCCAAGACCCAGAAAAATATCCTGTGGTGTGTACTAATGCATGCAATCAAGGACTTGTAGGAGTTCGTATGAAAGTCAACCACAAAGTGGAACCAAGGAGGAGTTCAAGATCGTACCATTGGATAGGTAAAGGTGCATAGGAAGCACCACGGTCCTGATACAGATACATGGGAATTGGAGGATGCCATGTCATTGGCACAACCATTTTTTGGTTCAATTTTGCAGAGCACTGAGGGTGGTGCTAGTGTAGCATCTTGTTAAATTATTGTAAAGCATCGAGGACAATGCTGTTGAAGTGGGAGGGGAATGTAACACCCTGGTTATTATCCCATGGTATTAAATTGCATATGATGTAAATCGCGTTAATAAATTGTGGTGTGGAGCTCAAGGCAAGAGCCCCACCATGGATTTAGTGTTTTATGTTTCGACAATTAAAATCGATGCCGATGGTTTATGTGCTAGCCAGGCACAATATGTTTTAGACATCATGTAAAAATGCAAATTAATAAAAATACCACAACTAGCTATGTGTCGTGACGTTAAAGAGATGGGGGCATGATTTCACCAGGAATAGGGAGGGGGAAATATTCAAACCTTTGAGCCAATGGGGAAAATCCAAATGTATAAGGGAAAACCCATAAAGTGGTCAGCTACACATTTTTTCCTTTTGTTCCCATTCATCTAGAAGTGTTGGAAGAAGTTATTTCCTTGGGATGGGAAAGGTATGGAGGTCAAATTCGAATTTGGGAATCCAATTGTTTTTGGAAAATGTGTTTTTGACCTCTTGGGAAAGTAAATGCTTGGAAATGAATGCCAAAACTATTATTCACCCATATCTTTCATTCCTCAATTATTATTATTCACGTTGGGATCTCTCACGCAGTTGAAACTTGCTGAGATTTCTCCCTCACAATTTCCTGTTGTTTTCTTCATTCTCCATGCCCAGAATTAGTTTTCGGTGATGCTGGACTAATGGGAAGAAGGGGATCATGATTTGGGGGTTTGGAAGAGGCATTTTTTGTCCATATGAGAAATTCAGGAGCTTCCCTCACATTCTTTTGTCTTTTCCTCACCTTCTCCAAGCTGGGAAATCCGATTTGTTGTTGCTGCATGAATGGCCAGAAAAGGTTCATGATTTGTGGGTTTGGGGAGGTCGTTTTTTCTCCCATAGTGCCATAGAATTTTTTATGAGTTCAGATCTACGATTTTGGGATTTAGAGAGGTTGTTTTTCCCCTATAACACCCATGGACATTTTGTGAAATTGTATTTGCTATCGGAGGGTTTTTTTCCCTTTCACCAAATCATTTTTGGTCGCAAAACGTTTTCCTTCATACCAAGCATGTGCATTTTGTTGTTGTGTGCATCCTGGTGTTAGCTTGGCAGAGTAAGTCCAAGAAAAGCATATGTAGATGGTTGAATGTGTTTGGGGGTGATTTTTGGATTGGACGAGTAAGTCCAAAGAACCCCTATGTAATTTTCTTGTTTCCTTAATAGCCTGTCAAACCCAATTGTGTATTGGCTTGGATGGATAGTATGTGGAACCCAACTATGTGTTGGCCTAACTGTGGGTGTATGGTATTGCTGTTTGTACTCCTGTTATTCCCTAGTTCCTTGGGGAAATCATGCCCCGCTCATGGGTGGCAGTGATGCTGAGAGATTGATGAGCACACTGGCATATGGTTCGGTGGAACATTGTAGCGACATAGCTAGTTGCGGGCCAACTTCTTTTCAAGATAAGTATTCTTGTGCTTAATATTTGAAAACTATTTGTTGTATGAATTAATATGAATACATTGAATGCTTGAATCAATGTGTTTTTCTTCCGCTATGTATTTACATGTATAATGCATTTGTTTATGTATTTTCTCTTCAATGCATTTTTAATTGTTATTTTCATGGGGCTAGATTTCCCGTTTGACAGCAGCGGTGTTGGTCGCGTCCTCTCCATTGTCGGGATGAGGGGAGGGGACATGAAAATGGTAATGTTTGACTTCTCATTAGTGATATAAATCTCAATGACCACGAGTTTCTTCTCTCTCACTCACAATCTCTAGTTCGTTCTTCTTCTCTCTGTGCAAGTAAACTGAACCTTGACGATGAAGCCTCATATTTATAGGGATGCGTCGGTCATGTATGTGATCATTCGATGGCATATCGACATCTTGTCGATCACATGGGATTCTCATTCGACGCATTCCAACATTAACTCACATACTTGAGTTTTGATCTGTGCTTTTCAGGGAAGTTATGGTGGAGACGACTGATGGGACCAAAAAAAACACACCGCCATTTTCCTTATATTTTTTCGATTTAATGATGCTTTGCTGTCATTAACCGCCTCAATATTTTTGGGTATCTATGCCTTAATGATGGCAAGTTGTCATTCCCGCTCTTTACTGCAATTTGCATACTTTTGTTGCAGATGTACGACATACCAGTTTCCTTTCCTATTTTTTTTCACGCGACACGACCTTACCTAGGTATGCCGCGGCCATTATAGTAAGGTTTCAGGCAAATGCCATTTACCATTCCTAAAACTGGCATTCGATCTAGCTTATGCAATTCCACTGCGCCTGCGTCAGTGATGTGTGTGACCACATATGGCCCTAGCTAATGCGTCTTTAATTTACATGGATGCTTGAAAAATTTACTGTCATATAACAAACCAAGTCCTCTGACTTTGAATTGCTTAGTCTTGATATTGCAATCATGCCATTCTTTTTGCCTTTGCTTCTTTATGTTTTGATGGAATCCTACGATGAAGCATTCCTCGTCCATATGAACAAGTTGCGATAATCTTTGCTCAACAACATATCCATTAGTCATTTTTGTCAGTGCAACAATTTGTAGGCTCAAAAAAATATATTCCATCAACACAACAACTTATTTCCCATACAGTAATCTGAATGGATTGTTCCCTGTTAGTCACTTTCAAGTAATGCGGTATGCCCATAGCACATCTAAAACTTTCTGGTCCCAGTCATCTTGGTGCACATTGCATACCTTGGTTAATGCATTCTCTAGGATCTTGTTGAATGCTTCAACCATTCCATTCGCCCGAGGATGATAGAGTGTCATATTTATATGCTGAATCTGTAATTCTGGAGTAAGTTCACTAATCATTTTGTTAACAAAATGCATACCTTGGTCGCTGAGAATAATTTTCAGGCAGCTGAATCTAGTCACCACATTTTCAAATAAAAACTTTGACGCAGTTGCAGTAGTGCAATCTTTAACAGACATGACTTCAACCCATCTGGTTAAGTAGTCTATTGCAATGATAATGTAGCGCATGCCAGTCCTCTTCCTTGGCAGACTGATTGGCCCTATGAATTCAATGATCCATTTGTTAATTCTTGAAGGGTTATCTGCGACGCAAGCGGCATCTCGTTGCAGCGTGACAATTTTCCTGTTCTCTGCCAGATATAACAGCATCGATAGAAGCTCTTGGTATCCATATGTATGGTTGGACACCATAATCCTGCTTGCAGTATCTTGCACATGGTTTCCTTTCCAGCATAGTGTTCTCCTTCGACACCAGCATGTGCTTCACTCATCACCCACTATCGTTCATAGTAAAAAACACATCGTCGCAATATTTCATCAGGGCCCATCTTGTATAGATGTCCCGCAATCAATGTATAATCAACGAATTTGACGACCAAATGTTTCTTCTGTGTAGTGGAGAATCCTTTAGGTGCATATCCTGTGCTCAGGAAGTGGATGACAGCTTTAAAGTCCTTATTCTAATCATCCATCCTGGTGACCACAAATAGTTGTGCATCCAGTAAATTATACTCTAGGATGGTTGGTTCTTCACGAATTTCTATCCTCGACAGGTGGTCAGGTTCGACATTCAGTCGACCAGATTTAACAATGACTTTGAAAAAAAATTCTTGAAATAGGAAAAGCCATCGACAGATCTTCCCCCCCAACACTTTCTTGTTTACCCGGTATTTTAAAGATGAATGATCAGTGTACATTTTGAAATGTCCACCCAACAGATAGTGTCAGAAATTTTGCAGTGCATAGACCATGGCGAGGCCTTCTTTCTCTGTCGTTGTATAGTTTTTATTTGCTGTCGATAGTTTTCTACTAGCAAAAGAAATAGGGTCGTCAAGCGCACCCTCACCTGGTTGCATCAAGACTATGCCGAGCGCAATAGACGACGCGTTGAAATAAACATGGAATTCCTTCTTCCAGTCTGGGAATACAAGTATTGGTGTAGTGGCCATATTTTTCTTTAATTTTTCCAAGCTTTCCTGACAAGCCTCCATCCACTGAAACTTCACGTCTTTCTTCAACAGTTTCTCCATGGGTGTAGTTATCTCTACATATCCTCTGATAAATTTTCTATAATAGCCTGTGTGTCCTAACACTGATCTGAGTTGCGTGACTAATGTAGGTGGTGGTAAGTTAAGGATAATCACAACTTTTGCTGGGTCGACCAAAATTCTGTTGCGACACATGACATGACCCAATAGTACACCAAATGGTGCGCAAAAATACATTTCTTTGAATTAAGCGTGATATGATACTGGAGATAACGGCTCAGCATCATGCGTAGATTCTCAATATGGTCTCTTACTAGACCAAACGCAGTCCAATCATCAATGTAGACCTTAAGAAATTTATGTATGAAATATTTAAAAGAATATACTACTATTCTAGAAAAAATAGCAGGTGCATTCTTGAGTCCAAAGGGCATTACCGTATAATGGTAGCATCCCCATTCTGTGTCAAAGGTTTTGTTATGTCGATCCTCCTTCATGATTCTGAATTGATGATAGCCAGAGAAGCTGTTGGTGAATGAATACATCTCTTGCCCTCCGACGCTTTCAAGTGATTCATCTATAAATAGTGTTGGGAATGGGTCGTGCATGCATGCGTCATTCAGCTTCCTTAGGTCGACACAGATCCGAACCCCGCCTGTTGTCTTCTTATCTTGGATCACCTTAGGGTTGATCCATTCTAAGTCCTCAATAGGCTCAATGATTCCTACGTTGATCATGTGATCCAATTTAGGTTTTACCTTCTCTTTATACCTTGGATTCAACCTATAAGGTCGCTGCTTAAATGGTTTAGCATCTAGTTTCAGGGGTATTTTCATTTCTCCCAAGTCTCCCACTATTCCCTTCATCTCTGAGAAGTTGGTAGGAAATAGGTGCTGAAACGCATGCAACAAGTATATCATCTTTGATATCATCACATCGTCCTAATAATCTCCTATATTGGCGAACTTCAGGTTCTCCGACGAGCCAATGTTCACTTTCTTGACTTTTAGTGGCTTGAGGAACTGGTCGCTCGAAATACCGATTCCTTTGACTTCACGTGTACCCTCCGACTCTAGTATGTTTATGTTAGTCGGATCATCATATGCTTCTCCAGCCAGATTGTAACAGGCCATCCACTGTTGAATGGTTTGGCTGCACTGATGGGAACTTGCTACCGTGATAGGGATTTCATCAAATATATTTTCCTTGATTATCTAAAGTGCAATATCCACTGTCGGCTGCTCATCATCAAAATCATAGGTGTGTGTAAACTGTGTGGTCATCTTGTCCCAATCCTGAGTTCCTCGTCACAACTCTATGGACGTATACCAGATTCTGGGTGTCATTTCCAGTGTGTGAATTAAATGATGGACCCATTCCTGTCGTGGGTATTATGAAAATGTTTTGTGACATTGATTCAAGTGTTCAATAGGGTTTGATAGCCCTATGTACTTCTGAATCATGACTGTGACTTTCGCACAAAATCTAACGTCTAGCAATATTCTACACTATGTCCATTCTGATATGGATTGCTTATGTGTACCCCCCGTCTAGCAGGTGTCGCCTTCAATACATAGTACAACATAGATAAGTGCCGCGGTTCTATTACCAGTCCTTCAAACTCAGTGAGGAAGGTCACAAGATTACGTAAGCCCTCATATGTGGATAACTCCCTCAATTGATTTTCCACCCATCCCACTATTCGGGTAACTCTGGCGCTTCACCTCATAGAGACTTCATGCAATCTATTTTTCCAATTTTCTAAGACCTGTCCCGAGTCTGATGTACAGGAAATTGAACTTCTCTAGCTCAAGTTTCCATCCACTGTAGGATTTACATAATCATCTTTTAAGGCATTGACATTGTAGATATTGTCTAGATAGGAACCCTGCCCTTCACTATTGACAGGTTTGACATACCTCTGTCCCTCCAATGGGTCAATGGGCAACACTACCCTCATCTCATCATCCTCGAACGAGAAGATTATTTTCTTGAAGTTTATAATGGTCTGATTATCTATGGTCCAATCTATCCCTAGAAGTGCGGGATGTTGTTTCATGTCATTGACAATGTTGATGACTTCAAAGTCTATGAATGTGCACAACCCTTCAATGTCAACAGGTACTTGACTCAACCTACTAATTGGCAAGACCTTCGCTTGATTTGCAAGTCACAACTGGATAGGAGACCAGTCCAAGTGCAGCTTTCCCATGCTCTCCCAAGTCTGTCGCTTCATAATATTGACGTCCGAACCCAGATCTAAAATGATGTAATCCATGTAATAATCCCCAATTTGCATAGTCA
Source organism: Pseudotsuga menziesii (assembly GCA_001517045.1). NCBI lineage: Eukaryota > Viridiplantae > Streptophyta > Pinopsida > Pinales > Pinaceae > Pseudotsuga > Pseudotsuga menziesii. Next base: position 9,258 of record LPNX010007503.1, on the reverse strand, counting down.
TTCTTAACTCACACCTCGTTTTGAATTTCTTCTTGACATGGATAACCTTCCTTCCAAGTTGCATCTCTTCTGGGGTTTCTTCTACCAATGCTTGTAGTTCTACGATAACATCCTTATCTTGAATTATTGCTAAGAAACTTGATAGAAACGACTTGATCTTACTAACCTTTTTTGGAATCAGCTTTTGGAATAGCTGTTGGAAGCGTTCAGGAATATCCCTTACTTCAGCTGATGTTGATGGTTGTTCTGGTTCTACAAATTTTGGTTGCACGTCCAAAAAGACTTGCTTCTGTTTTTGAACATCGAATGGTACTTTCTTTTGCATTGCGGGTCGCACCTGCAGATCTTCTTGGGGTATATCTTGATAGGCTCCAGTCGTAGTACCTCCTTGTGTTACGACAACAATGCTTGGTTCTCTTGTCTCAACAACAATTTTCTGAATATTTAGGTTCGAATTTCGATTTGGATTCGGGTTCTGCGTAGGGTTAGGACCTACGACAGTCCGAGCTTTCCACTTCGCAATCAACTGAGGAAATTTCTCCACATTATGGTATTGCACTTTGCAATATGAATGTGTCTTTGCAGGTTCCTGACAATCTCTATCATAATGGCTTGGTTTTCCATAGTTATAGCATGTAACCTTACCTCTTCCTCTGCCAATTCCTCCTCCTCTACCTCTGAATTTTCCACCCCCCATTCCTTGAGGGTGTGGTTGTTGCGGTGGGTACTAATTATTTGGTGCATATTGGTTTTGAGGAACATACTGAGGCTGATACTAATTCTGATATTGGTTCTGGGGAAAGGCGCAGGTTGGTAATGCACTGGTTCCTGTTCATCCTGAACCTGCCCATCGTTATTCATTAAGTAGGTTCCTACTATCTTTTCCCTTACGAGTTGATATTCTCTACAATCCTTCTCTTCATGCCCTACTGATTTACAAAATTTACAGAAAAGGTTGGCTGGGGTACTTACAATCTTCTGTAAGTATAGGAACTCCTAGTCGTGATGTCCTCTAGTTTGGCATATGTGGCACCAGGGTATCCCGTGGTTATTCAATGGATTTGGCACACCCGACTAAATACAGTTCATATACAATAGAATATTATCCTTGGTGTGTCCATCCATTCGATATCTCATGCACCAAAAGTCCTCACATGCTTCCTTTCCCTTCTTGATGTCTTGAAGCTGTACTGTCAAATTAGCTAATTGTGATTGAATCTACATCATACCTACGCCACCATCTCCGATCGGTGAGGATTCTAACTTCATCGCTAGTTCTAGCGCTTCTGTCTGCGACACAAGATTCTGTTGCATCAAAGGAGCTCGAATGTGTGGTAACAACACATTAATAAAACACTCCTTATGCTGCACATCTGACATCTGGAAACTAACTTTGGCCATCAAAGTTTTAAATTGTTTATCGAAATCCCATACAGACTCTGTTGGTAACTGCTTTATCTCCTTGATATCGGTGATACACTGCGACTCATATTTAGGTCTTATGAACTCACAGATCATCACGAGTCGGATCTCATCAAGGGTCTTCTGTGGGGTTCCCGTTGGTACTACAGAAAACTTCATAAACCAGTCCAGCGCGGGACCCCATAGAGTCGTGATCATCTGCACTTTCTTTAAGTCTGCGTTATGAACTAGATGAACCATCCAAATAGCTTCACAAATAAACCAATGTTGCTCTGGATCTTCTACTCCATTCCCATTGAATGTGGATAATCTAATATCTATGTGAGCCATTGAGTTGGTGTCGAGGTTATCTAATGAATAATTAGATGGAGGCAGACTTCCTTGCGCACTAGTTGTAGTACTAGCACTATCAGTATTAACAACTCTTTCAGGAGATGAGGATCTAGACCTTACCTCTGGTGATACTCTTGGAATGGTGTAGTTGTGTCTTGATCTTGGTGTCTCTACATATTTTTCAGATTCTTCTACTCTTTCAAAAATTGGTCTATAGTCTTCCTCTTCATCGCAAGACCCTTCATCTAGCTGCAACTCAATATCATACTCACTTTCTCTGAACATACTATGATGTTGTCTACCTCCTACTATCTTTCTTCTCTTTCTTGACCGGAATCTTCTTCCACTCCTTAGGAATCCAACTTCTAGTTCAGGTTCTGTACTTCCTAGGAACATCTCAGCTCACCATCTCCCATTTTCTCTAATGGTCGTCCGCGACATATCCCCTCCTATGGATATGCAACTCAACTGCTCAACTGCAAATACCCTTCTCATAGACGAGCATATTTAACCATGTACTTATAGACAACAAGTAATTTCATCGAGGTCCTTGGAAAAAAATTCTTTCAGCCTCACTATATGAGGTTATCATCTCTACTGCAAAATTAGTAATATATCCTTACAAAATATTTTTGACCCAAAATTCAACAACTCTAGAGATGTAGTTACTTATAAAGGTTATCTCGTGGACTAACTGATCACTCCACTCGACCGCTTCTCATCTTTGGAAATTTGTATGCTGAGTCGCCAATCTTGACAACCACTCATGCAACACAGTAGGAAACTCTGCAAAGAAGATCTCATGAATATCAGAGTATATGTACCGATCTAACCAGTTTTCTGTGCTCAACCATGACCTTGTGCTTTATTCTTGCACAAATGACAATGTCTTAGACTCCAACCAATCCTATATTTCCTTTTTTGTTAGATGCCAAACATTTCCCTTAACTCAAATGATTAAGCAGGTCCCGGGAGCGAAATCATTTGTTTCCCTAACTCTTTCTTAGTCTCACGAACCAGGTTCAACAACAACACAATACCAACAAAACACCCGAAGAAATTGGCCCGACGAAGCAAGATCAATCGGAAAAACCCATGAGGCAGGTGCAGTCTCACCTGGGATCTATTAATGTGTAACTACCAAAACCATGCTTCCAAATTTGGTGAGGGATTACAGTCCCTTGGCGCATGGCCAAGGCGCTTGACAGATTCGAAAGGATGGAGTCTTTTACTGCTCGACGATGGTGCAATAGTGTGACATATTCGACGCATGACACAACGTTGTCCTTATCAATCTTAACAACTGGTGCAACTATGCCATGAAATTGATTCCTTAAATGTAAATGATAGCAATGCAACTGACTTATAATCTTAACTGTATTTTAACATGAAATAATACCAAGTGCTCGACGATGCTTTAATCATTCATTCTTTCACTGTTTTTATCAATATTGCGACATTCATTCAAGAAATAATCATATATAATGAAAGATAATCAAACATTCAACATTAACCATTAAACATTCAACCATTCACATTCTTCATTCAACATTCATGCGACACAGGAAATAAAGTGGAAAACCATCTGGGTAAAAAATACCAAGGTGCTCTTCATATGGAATGAGAAATATATATAGTAACTTGCAGTCTATGACTTACATATTGTTTAAGATATGTCTATTTGGCTTAGACACTTCTTGCTCTCATACTCTCTAGTTTATTATTCTAGCTACTCCTACTGATCCGCACATAGCCTGGATCGACTCTTCTACTTTACTATCTGTGCACTTAGTTGCAAATTAACTCCTACAAAATGGTATGCGCGCTTAGCTACAGATTCGTAGCTCAACAACCTATTACTATAAGAATCCTCTCTGATGTTTTACAATACTTCTACCCTTCTCTACTCTTAATGAAGCTAACCCTTATATAGAGCGGGTTCCTCCTATTTATAGATATTACAAGACCGTGCAGGGTTAACTGAGTACAACTCAATTATTAAATTCAGAAGTAGCTACAAAATATCTTCTTTTACATTGATGACAAGCCATACTGACCGCAAAAGCCATTTATTACATTTATCATGACCATAACTAGCCGTGGAATTGTCTTTCATCCTGCTTTTACAGGTCGTAACTAGTTGCAAAAATGTGTCCTTTAGTATTCCGCCAACTCTGACTTCTGTAGTCTTTTGACTTGTCGATTCTCAGTCTTAACTCCTTCTACCTACTAATTTCCCACCGACTCTGGTTCTGCTTTTCCCCATCGCACCAATCCTCTTTGCAGCTTCTTCTGCGCTATGCTTGCGCTTCGGGTTCTTCCTTGTGCTCTTTTCCTGGCCCAACAAACCAAAATGTTACATTTGTTTTTGGAAAAAAAAGGCATCACACATGCCTTAAGTATTCAATCAAAATTTTAGGTATGGGTATGTTTTCTTTTGGTTTTTTCGTGCAATCCATTTTATCACATGGAATTACAATATTTTTGATATGTTTATAGAAACAAATGTTTCCTCATGTACTGCCAATTTGAACAAGTAAGGGTTGAAGAAAAGCTTGGAGAATATGGTTGTGGTTTCTTTAGTATTCCTTCATAACCATATTAAGAAAGATTCAAAGAAGGTATGCCGATAATTTGTTCTGCAACATCCTGGAATGCAGTTGCATCAGCTTTCCCTGTGTTGTCTTCAATTGTGAATTGGAATATGTACCTGTATTCACATTCAAATGCATGTTGATTGCACCTTTGACACTTTCATATACCATCCTCAATAGGTGTGAGTTTGTTTTTGCACTTTCAATCTTCAAATGTAAGTGGGCATGCAACATACCAGCATTTGTCTGTATCCATAGAAGCAATAGTTGATTCAACTAAAATGTATGAAGGGTCCATCCCTGTACCGATCCATTCAGTTTGTATGTTAGACACGTGGTTTTGTATGGAATGATGTCCTCCTAAAGCACCATGTGCAAATAATGAGTAGCATTGGAGGTCTGTACCTGGATTTTCAAACCAAGTTCCAAATTCATGAGATTCTTTGAGATCAGGACTGATGTAAAGCTGGGATGAGAAGGTTGTAGTAATCAAGATCTTATTGAAGTCTGTTATTTTCCCAGCCTTAATAACAATTATTGGAAATCTATTTATGGTGGCATATTGCTCTAGATTATATTTATTGCATAAGACCCCCCACAATGTGAGCTCTATACTATAGATTGACATGTCCTTTACTTGAAGGGTTCTCTTATGTGTTTCGATTCCATTTTCCCTCATGATGGTTACTAAAGGGCTAATGCATATAGCAACTCCAATAATATCAACTACAAAGTTGTTGATTAGAGTTGGTAATTCGTTAATAGGAGTGAATATGAAGTTATGGGTTGCTATTGAATTTTCATCATGTAAGCAAGTTTCTATGGTGGAGTTACTGGCAATATTTATTTCCCAATCATTTTTCAAATGATTGAATTGTTTCTTTGCAAGTTTGATTAGACCTTTTGATATTGTGTACAATTTACCAATATCTATTGAAGAGTGGAATTGTGTTGCTTGCATGTTGAAGCATGTGATGCGTATTTCACTAACCACGATATCAATGGTGTCAAAGATAAACACATGTCCATGCCCCCTAGCATTGGTGAAGGTGCGAAGGTCAGTTTTTGAAAGGACTTTGACTTTCAATGTCCATTCTTGCATGTATGGCAGTAATATTTGATAGGAGTAAATATTGGGGGTGTGTTAGTTTTTTCTAATTGGTCCTTGCTAGGAGAACTTACATCAGTGTTCAACAGTGGTTCACCAATAATCCAATGTCATAGTATACACCTGTATATCATGAACTATAAGAATCCTGGAAAGCATGAAAAAAAATGTATGGTTAAAGAGTAAGTAATATAAAGTGTGGTTACTATGTGTGATTTATGTGGTTGAGAAATAAGTGGTAGGGAAAAGTAGACAAGTGAATACATACTTGTTATTTTGGATAGATTTACAAGTGAAGCTATTTATTTGAACCAATGATGCAATTTCCACTTGAGATGATGTGAAAAGGGAGCTGAGAGGCGAGGAAAATAGACTTTGTATTGTAGTATTTCCATCAGATAGGTGTCCAAAATGATGATATTCAGAAGTTGCTGTGAATTCCAAAATTTGCAGAATAGGATTGCAAAGTACCTCTCCATTTCCAATCCTTGTAATAAAGTTCAATGTTAACATTGACGCCATTACTATAAATTTCTCCGTTCAAAGGAGTTCTATGTAGGGGTCGCAAAACATAACCTAAGAAGAAACAATTTTGCATCAATGTATTAGGATATATATATATATATATATAGAGAGAGAGAGAGAGAGAGAGAGAGAGAGAGACTCGCTAGTAGAGAAAGAGGGAACATATGACCAAAGTCATAAAGGGGAAGACCAATGACTGAAAAAGATTCTGCAATTGAAAGGTGTAGCATAAGCATGAAGGGTTTAGATCTTGCTCATCATCATATTTGACGCTCCAGAGGAATTCCACAAGAGAAAGGTGCAGGGAAAATAATAGATCCGCAAAGACAAGGTCAAGATCCGCACTTGATTCTAGATCAATGGGCAAAGAAGAAGACATAGAGATCAACGGTCGAGGATGAGTTCCGCAATGCGAAGTTGCAAGCTAGTTAAAGTTGTGGAAAGTTGAGTTGCGGGAGGAAAATTTCAGAAGCCCATATTTGGAAAAGTGGGAAGGAGGATCCGCAATCTGCAATTTGAATGCGGAAAGGACCGTTGTGGCCGCAATTTTGCAGAAGTCCATTAGTTTTTTAAAACTGAGAATTACAAATCCGCAATACGCAATACGTAATTGCAGAAAGGAAATTGCGGAAGGGAGATTTGCAGAAACAGAGTTGTGGAACCAGAACTACCGAAATAGATTTGCAGAAGTATGTATTGCGGAAACAACCTTGTGGGATTGAGCTTGCAGAAGAAGACTTAATCAGTGAAGTTTGCTGATTAGTTTCTGATTGCAAAAAGTTCATTGCAGAAAGATAAATGCGGAAGAAATTTCGAGAAGAGTCAAAGTGCACATCCGCAATCTGAAACCCGCAATTGTGGAAGGAATGAGTTACTACAAAGTGCGGAAAGTTCGTTGTGAAAAAGTAAACGCGGAAAACATTTGTTGCAGAAAGGATGTTGTAGAAAGGAAACTACAGAAGGTCATGATTGATAAATTAAACAGAGTTAAAAATGAAAAACAGAGAAGTAATTTCGCTCCTCCAATTGATAGATGGAGTCATTACATATAAAAGGGACTTTTATGGGCCACATTACAGCTAGATTGCATGAGAAGAAAAACGTGGTGGGTGGAGGAATAATATTAGGGTTAACCATTCATTGTATCCTTTACTCTTGGAGAAGTAGAAATCCATTCCTGTTGATTATTGCACAACTCCTGGAGTGTGGATGTGGGCCCATGGGTGAATTTTCTCTTGCTTGTACTTGCATGCAATCCTATGTGCGTTCATTTTACTGAGGTATGTTGTTGAATTATTGATGTGTTGAGTAATTATGCATGCAAATTGTTATTCGGTAATGTATGGTCCATTTATTGGGAATAAGGAATAACTTTTACATGTTTTCCCTTTCTCTACATTCTCTTATATTAATCCTTTGTTCATTAATTGAAATAATCTGTAGATGAATGATAACTATGCTACTCTGCTAAAACATAATAGGCTTCTGTTTATAAATACACTTCAATTTTATACTCTGTTACAGAAATAAAAAATTTATATATTGCTTTTGATCTATTTAATTGTTTTTTGATCTATTAGATGACCGATATATAGATTCAACATAGGTGATAGGTGATTATTTTTCCTAAATACGTGATAATAATGAATGAAACCGAAACAATATAACAAGGAAAGTTGGAAAGAATACTTGATAACTACAATATAGCTAGGATGCGCTAGAAATTCATATTACTTGAGAAGACTGGCATATACAGAGTGATGAAAGGATTGAGAATCCCAATAATGAATATATATAGGCAGCCAAAACTAATATAAACATATTTGGTCAAAGTTTTGTCGGTATACCTTACATTCAATGCAGGTTAGTTAGTAGAAGGTTGGCGTGAATGCATACATCAATGATTTGATGTCTTCAATTCCTAATTCGACGTCAAATCTCATCTATCCATCTATCCATGATGAGAGAAGTACCTAGATATTGAAGTATTAGTCCAGATGACATACTCCACTAGCTATCATAGGTTGTCCAGACGCTTTCCAAATCTCTACTTCTTATTGAAGGTAGCCACAAACATTAATGTTTTGGTTACAAATGGAAGGTTTTCATTTTTTCTTGACATAACGAAGAAACTAATAGACAAACAACCCCCTAAAAAATGCCTTCGACGTAAATACAACAATTGCGTTAAGGCGTTGGGCGGTGTACTTGTATCTTTGACTATTCTCGTTTGATCGACATCTTTTCATTTTTAGTGGTTGCAAATTAATTGATCGATTAATTAGTCTCCATATGAAAACTTTTAAATATCTGCATCGTGAAAGAGACTTCCCCAGATCAGATTTGTATTCTCGTTAGCGGAAGTAAAGATAGTGTGTTTTCGCTCCATCATACGTTGGTGAAAGTTATATTAATGAAGATCCAAATGAAAATGAAGGCTATGTGGATAGATTTAATCACGTGGTTCTGCTCATAGCAGCGTATAGGAGATATGCAACATAACAACATTTTATTTCACAATCTACTACTTCAAATTCTTCTCCGGTCACACAAATCCGAGCTTGCAAGTGTCCAATTTCCCTGAATATATCAAGCCGCTTATCATAAATAAACATGTGGAATTTTTGTGTGTTGTTTTTATTTATTTGGTTTTCAATGTTTTTATAATTCATATCTCAGAATCCATTCAAGTTGCATTGCTCTTTTTATTCTCTAAATCGGTTGAGTGAATTTCTTCACATTTTTACCATGTTTCTTCGCTTCAATAATATCGATTGCTTAAACTAAATTGATCTTGTTATGTCCCTGACAGGGGATATATATAAATTGTTCAAAGTTATTAATCCATCTTGCTTATTTTAATTTTTCAATTTTGCTAAAGTTATACTATAGTTGGAGTATTATTTATTTATGTGTAATTTTTCAAAATTGTAATTAATTGTCAATCTATTGGCCGAGACATGTGACGTTGGTGTTGATATTTGTGTTCCAAGACTCGACGGTGGGATTGCTTCATCCTGGTAACTTGGGATACTGCACGGTGTTCATTTCGATGTCTATGACCTAGCTTTAGATGCTGCATGGTGTTTGCTTAGATGTCTATGACCTAGCTTCTCCTGCAGTGACATGTCAAATGTGTTGTGTTCTGAATAAAAAGTGGATTGGAATGCATTTTTATAGAGAAATATATATCATCAAATGGAATGACATGCAATTTTATCGAGAAATATATATCATCAAATGCAGAATAATAATTTTCAGAATTGAAATTCAATG